>JZKD02S2111338.1:4008058-4105272 GCA_000966675.3 Picea glauca
CCATCCTGAACGTCCAATCAAGTCTTTGTTCGAAATCACTGAAGCCTTCAGTCCGATCATCAAGCTTATCAAGTCCACAACCGACGAGTTGTCGAAGACCTCTGGGTAGTGCAGTTGTGCACTCATATTACACTCCTACCCGAGTTTAGAATATTTTGAAGTTGTTGCTCGAGCCCTGAAGTACAGCCATCTGGCCAAGTCAGCTTCTGAGAGATGGATACTTTCTATGTATATCTTTCTGATTTCGAGATGTAGCTCCGCTGTGTATTGTTCGCGGCTACTCTTTATAGTTGTTTGACATGGATCTACAGTGTATTTGATTGGTAGCCATGGTTCTGATTTATCCCGAGCATGGGTATGCCCACCTCGGTGAGACATTTGATATTTTTGCAGACGACACCTCTTGATTCCTGATTCCTAGGCTCACTCATTCAGCATATCAGTACAGATTGGTAAAGAATTGGTAATGTATTTCGTCCATCAGATGCTCTTCTGACCTCACACATTAGGGGGCATCTGTTATAACACTAAATTACACCATCCATGCTTACCTGGCATCAGGCCAACTCATTGCCCTTCATTGCTAAAGCCATGTTGAACAGACTCTTTGAAAACCCCTCAAACCAAGTAACCCACACCCTAACCCACTGCTGGGCGCGTTGGAATGCTAGCAGGCCTTATACTGCACGCGTTGGAATGCGGGCTGGCCCACTACAGCCAGCGTTTACCTAACAAAGAAAAAAATCAGGAAATTTTCCGCCGAGACGAAAAGATTTGGGTCAGTTAACTGGAACTCCCAGCCATGCATGGCTGAGAGTTCATCTAAAACCCTAGCTCCTTCTAGCCTATAAAAGAAGGGGTAGGGGTACTATTCAAAAGAGGAAAATCATAACAAAGAAACTCTGCCCAATTGCCGAATCCATTTTGTCCCAACCCTTTAGCCTTTCCTCAAGCTTTAGGAGAATTCAAGCAAAGCAGTTGGAGGACAAAGAAGAGGAGGAACCCAGGATTAGGATCAAGGAACGGTGGCCGGTCTCTATAATCATTGTAAGTTGATTCATCTTGAGATTAATAAAAAGATACTTTTCCTGTCCCACATGCACGAGTCTTATGTGTTTCATTTGATTTATGTTTAATCTCTAATCCTCTAGTAGAGCAATAGCATGCATGTGTAGTTTTGTCTTGATTGTAGGATCGCTTTGTGGAAGGAGCAGCAGAAGCAATGAGATAAAGCTCAACGGAGGATCTACACCAACCATCGATAAAAAGGTTAGTTGGTTCTTCCCATGTTTGCATGTGAAAAAGGGTTTTAGGTTCGGGGTAGAAGGTTAAAAGTAATTCTTGAAGGGTCATGATCTACATGCAAGTTTAAACCCTAGCTTGTTAGTCCGTAGGGTATAATTTCCCAACAACACTGATCTGTGGGAATAGATTGAAACCTTGGAAGAAAGGGTGAAAGTACAGGGCGTGCACATCCAACAAGTAAAGTTGGAAACTGATGAAGGAGGCATGGGCGATCATGATGATCTGCTCATGTGCCAAAAAGTTTTGCAGCTGAGGAGACTGCAAAAGCAGGGCTAGCCATGGGAGCAGCTGGACGAAGTGATCGAGGAGATCATGGAGTTGATGATCCGATCAGTAGAGACTTCCAACAGGGAGCAGTTGAGTAGAAGGAATGAAGCAGCAGCAACAGTGCAGCAGAAGCAGCAACAGCAGCAGGAAGAGGGAGTAGATGGAAAGCTCCAAAGACTTATTTGGGATCCAGGAGGATTCCCAACAGCTTAGAGGGGAAGCGCATGAACATGAGCTCATGACTTTTGCAGCTGAGGAGTTTGATGCAGGAGCATAACTCCACGTCATCCAGCCATGCCAACGAATTCAAATCACATGCTAAAAGAGAGGCGTAGCCTCATCTAAATTTGAATTCAATGTAATTAAATGTTTAAGCTGTTGAGCTGGGAAGCTGTGCCTTTGTGCAGGTGTAGAGTACATCAGCCTTTAATGTTTGTAATGGCTGAGATCTAGATCCGATTCTGGACTAGACAGCCCATTCAATGTAATTGAATAGGGTAGGTGAATATGGAGGGAGGCGCTCTAAGAGCCCCCTCAGGTAAAAGAGATTCTAGGGAGATCTCATTTTTGGGAGTAGGATGAGTAGGAGATGAGAAGAGCCAGAGAGAGCTCAAGAACACCTTGTAATTACAGGCATTTGCCATTTAATATAATCAGAAGTAGTTTTTCCTGCATGTCATTGTGTGTTATGTGGATGTCTGTGTGTGTTCTTTTATATGCTGTGAATGTATGTATGTTAGGCATTTGCAGGGATTTTGTGTGATTTTAGGTGAAGGTCTTTGAGGTTTCATGTCAGGAGGGCATGACAGAGTGTTGCAGTCTCTGAATATCAGTGCACAGAGGTTGCACTTCTGAACACTGCGGGTTCAAACAAAGGCGTGCCGAGGCACAAGAGATGAAATCAACAACTCAAGAAGAAGACCTCAAGGTTGCTGAGTACCTTGGAGGCAAGGCTGTGTATGAGAAACACAGTTGCAGACAGAATTCTGCTGTGAATTTTGTAGAGCTCTGCCAAGTGGGCATTAACCATATGCACAAGGCGTAGTTGGAGGAACTCTATTGTGAGTTCAGACAGAATCACTGAGGATTCTGAGAAGCTCTGCCAGGTGCGCATTGAGAAGGTGCAAAGGGTGCACAGAAGGAAACCAGAACTATTGAACGTTCTGCGAGAGTAAACTCTGCCAGGAGGCATCGAGTCAGTGTGCAGACAGGCACAGAAGGGGAAGATAACTCTTTTGAGTTCTTCGATATGAAGGAAGAGTCCACTAAAGGATATTTATTGGGTTGTTGAACACCCAGAAAGACTCAGCAAGAGGTTGCTTGAGCAGGAAGCCAAGAAGGCATTATATTCTCCATCTGTAGGAGAAGGAAGGAAGACAAAACCCCTTAGGGGTCTGAGCGTTTGTAGAAGCTCAGGAGGGACAGCACTAGCGTGTGCATGAGGAGACTCTGCAAGGAGTGCAGAAGTTGAAGGATCCTCCAAGGATTCAAAGATAAAAGCTCAGGAGGGCCAGCATTCTCATATGCACAATAGAACTCACAGTCGTGGAGTTCACAGAGATGAAGCAAAGGTCAAGGCCTTTGAGAGTGTAAATTTCTCCCAAGGTTGGGAAGAAAGTGCCGAAGCTCAGGAAGAGCAGTGAAAGCCGTCGGATCGACTGGGAAAAAGAGATCTGGATCATTGGTTTCCACATCCAGAGAAGCACACAGAAGGAGAAGGTTGTGGACCGTCGGATCTCACTCAGAAATCCCGTCAGCCGTAGGATCGGGAGAAGATTCTCGGAGTTTAGCCTCTGGAGCAAGCGCACAAGGATAAAGGATCTAGGCCATCAGATCTGCAGCAGGTACCCGTCAATCGTCAGATCGGACAGGAGCTGCACGAGGTTTACCATCGAGACTCAGCCATCGGGAAATCAGGAGTCTCGAGGTAGAGGAAATCGAGACACTTCAAGTCTCAAAACACCGGAGTGATATGGACCGTCCATTAGCGGAGACACGTGGTGGAGACCAAGCACCCGTCGTTACTTTGGTGCATCGGGAATCAACATTCCCGTGGACAAGAGAACGGGGAAATCCAGGTTGAAAAAGCCGATATAATCTGAGTCGTCCGTTCAGGGGGACATGTGTCAAAAATCTGCATTGAGTCAGGATATTCGGCATCAGGAAATTGGAGTTCCTGAGTTGGAAGAAGTTGGGACATCGAAAGTCTCGAAATCCTAGAGGAATTGAGACCATCCATCAGAAGGGACGTGTGGCAGAAATCAGTGCCATCGGGGAAGGGCCTGACAAGGAAGTTGTTGATCAGTGTTTGGGCCATTGGGATATTGGGGATCCCGTAGACAAGTGGTTTTGGCATTTTGGAATCGCGAACCACGAAACCCCGATGAGTGGGAGCCAGCTGTCAACATCTCAAAAAAGGGGAAAGCTCCATTGAGTGGGAGCCAACTATCAGTAGATTAGAGAAGGTGGAAAGATCTGTTGAGTGGGAGCCAGCTATCAGTAAACTTGAGAGTCAGGATTTGGAGGATCGGTAATCCCGGGAGCCAACGCATTTTGACATTGGAAACCTCGAAACCACGACGAGGAATATAAGACTGAGGTCACGGGGATAGTGGTCACATTGGTCAGGGGCCTAGCTAGGAGGGCTAAAGGGTAAAGGGTGCGTCGGGATTCGAGGAATCGTGAGTCCTGGGGGCGTTTGCATTTTGGCATTGAAAAGTCCGAAACCCCGATGGGGACACAAGGTTGTGGTCTTGTGAGATAAAGGTCATGTGGACCAGAGATTGGCCTGGAGGGCTAACGGGAAAAAGAGCCCATCGGGAATTTGAAGTCCAAAACCCTGATAGAAAGACATAAGGCTGCGGTCTTATGGGAAGCATTCGCATGGGCCAAAGAGCCTAGCCAGGAGGGGCTAAGGCCAGGCAGAGAGCTCATCGATGATTGGGGAATCGAGAGTACAGAAACTCTCGACAGCAGGAAGCACAAAACCCCGAACCCCGATATTGATTGGGGAAAAAGTCACGAAAAGTGCAGAAGACCGTGTGGGGATAGCAAGACTTGTGGATCAGGTTTTAGTAGAGGATTCTAGCAGGGGATCTAAAGAGCCGCTTCGGCTCAGAAGAGGATTGTGATCGATCCTGAGAGAGGGGGAGTGCAATGGGGAGGTCACTCACGCTACGTGCCTGCGTCAGTGTTGATGATAGATAAATGAACCTAGAGAGCCTTAGGATGATCAAGTGATCAGAATTTAAAAAGAAATAACTTTTTCCCTAATAAAATGTCGCCCATCACGAAAATTTAAGGTTTAAGTCTAAATTATGCTAGTGGTAAAATTTTAACTCTCTATAAATAATAATAATAATAATAATAATAACCACATAAATAATAATTATGACCTTCCTTAAATATTGTTACATGAAGGGAGTAAGAAATTAATTGTTTCATAAAAAATAAAAAATTGTTGGATTAAAATTTAAAAAGGGAACTAATCGTTTTATTATTTTATGATAATTTAAAATATATTAATTTAATGAGAAAAGGGAAAAAGGGGGTTAATTTCCACACTTGCCTTTTTTTGAGCTCTAACAAAAAGGGGAAAGAGGGAAAAATCTAAAAATTTAGGAAACTAGGAAAAGAGGTAAACATAAAAAGGGAAAAAGAGGAAAGTCAAACTTAGAAAAATATCTACCATTTAAGAGCTTTCTAATTTAAACTGAACTAGCAATTTAATAATAGGGAAATCCATTAAAACCTGTAAGAGATTTTAGGGACACCTAGGAGTGATTCTAGGAGTAACTCTAGGTGGGTGAGGGAAATAAAGATAATTAATTAATTAAAGAAATTAATTTATGGAGGAATGTAGGGGATGGGGGACACTTGTACAAAGAGGAATTTTTAGGAATTTATTCTTGAACTTTAATTAAATGAGATTTTAAGAAAGAAAGGAAGTTCAAAACTCTATATAATGAAGGAAGGAGAAGGATGAAGGAGGATCTTATGTTTGCATAACGTTAAGCTGCAAAAATATCTACTTGACTGATTTAACTTGTGGGAGTTGGGATACCCATCTCGGTGAGGAGTGGTAGCTCAGCCTTGCGAGGCGAGCTGGGAGCTAGTCGAAATCTATGGATTGTGTGTGCGTGGCCCCTTTGAGGCTCAGGGGGCTAAGGGGGGAAGAAGAGTACCCCTAGCATTGGCTGGGAGGTACCGATGAAGTCTCACTGGTCGGCAAGCAGAAGTTGCATGGAGCGCACGGGACGTCATTCAGAGTGGGCGATCAGGCAACTGTACACTCTCTTCATTTGTGTATGATAGATTGTATTAAGACTTATGCTTTTATCTACTTATTTATTGGAGAAGTAAACTGATGTTTTTTTTTAAATTGTTGACTAGAACTTTTCCTAGCCTAGCTCGATGGTTGTTGACTCCCATGGTCTTCGTTTTCCCGCATGTCTTGACCACCTTGCTGTGTTGATTGTGACCATTTTGGTTGTTTAGCCTTCATCCCTAGCTCACCAGTCCTTGCGTGAGTAGTCGGCCAGGAGCCTGATCTACGGTCGTCACCTTAGCGTTAAAAGACCTATGGATCTCAACACCCTGCTTCTCTGTGCAAGGATGATGAGCAAAGGATGCACCTGTTAGCATCTACCCTTGAGGTTTATCCTTGGTTGAAGGTTCCCCTTGCGCCTCGATGCGTTCAGTTAACCCTGCACTGTGATTGTTGGCGAATTTTATACTTAAACTCAGCTTGTTTATATTTTTGTGTTGTCTCCTTTTTACCCCATCTTTATATTTGATGGATCAATTTTAACCCAATGTTTGTTCATGGAAAAATTTTAAATCGACGTGTAATGGTATCCTAGCAGTGCAAAAAAAATAAAAAATTCTTTCCTGTCTGCAAATTTTTTTCTTGGCCTATGTTTTTGAGTTTATTTATTCATTGCAAATCGACTTACTGTTCCCTATCTACGTTCCTTTTTGGGGGCTGGTTTTTCCTCATGCCCTTATTTCAAAATAAAAATAGATTATTTTATCTCTGTTGCGTTGTTGGGTACCCCAGGAGAATAAAAATAATTTGAAACCTTTGCACCTGGCTGCATTGAACCATGTATTGGTTGTGTAATGTTTTCTCTGCGTTTAGTATGGAGTATTGACTGTGTAATGTTTTATTTCATTTAGAATGGTGTAAATGATTTCCCATGAAATGATTGACTGTGTAATGATTGCCCACGATTTATTTATTTTTAAATTATTTGTGACTGTATACTATTGTTTACCACTAAATCACAGGTGGAGTGTTCTATGCCCCCGTCTGCATTTGGGTTGCATTGAATGTATTCACCATCCCCTACTGTCACCACCATTTATTTCTTTAAGAAACAAAATTTTTACCACAAGTTGACCACGATTTGTGTGTTACACGGATTTTATTTATAAGTATTACTACCAAAAATGTCCACATTTTTCCTAGGGTGTATCATATTGGTATTTTTTACTGTGATTATTTTGAAGGGTCAAATTTTTTTTCTTTTTTCTTTAAACGCTGCCTGAGGTGGCTGCAATACCCATAAAATTTATGCTTTAAACGTTGACTGAGTCTACTACTAAATGCCCATGATTTTTGCCTAAACTGATTTGATTGAGTTGTTGTTTTATAACCACGAATTTGGCTTTAAAAAAAAAAAAAATTCAAATGGTTACCCTCATTGCCGGCGATTGCCCCATTTTTTGAAGACTGCAATATCATTATAATTCGTCGACAATTTTTCCTTGGGTTATGACTGTGAATTGCCCTAGATACCTGGCTATTGGCCTTTAGTTAAAACTGGCGTTTGTTTTCTTTTTTAGGATTGTCATTCGTTTCTTAATACCTGTGTTTCCTTGTCATTGATTTCTCTTGCATTTCCATTTGCTGATGGTGTTAATTTTGGCAGTTACATTGTAATTGGTAAGTGCGTGTACCAATTTATAGCTGCCCATATGCACATTAATAACTTGTAGAGGTTTGGTGGCTGTGGTGGACAACTGCGTTTGATTATTAAATTTTGAAAGAATGAGCTCTTTAAAATCATTCTCCTTACCTAATTCATAATAATACCCCCATCACTTCTAATAACCACCATTCCTTGTGGCTTAATTCTTTGTTCTAGTGATACATGTACACTTAGAAGTTCTCTAGTGTTCGGTTCCCAATTTTTGATTTGAAATTATTCTTTCCGTATTATTGTTTTATTTGTATTGATGGTTATGGAGTTAGTTATTTAATTCATTAACACACTTTGTATGGTTAGATTATATCTTTCTAATCACATTTTAATTAGCATGATATTGTATCTCTTTTGTTCTTGATCTTACTCAATGTGAACTTCTACTAGATGATATTATTGATCTTTTAGTCATAATATCCTTGTCATTCTTACTAGTAGCAATTGTGTAGTTTTGTAGATTAGAAACTCAACATATATGATATTATGATATCACTATCTAAGGCAGGCATATATTTTATTAAAGTTTTAGGGTAATGTAAATAATAATTACATGGTTGAGAACCAACCCCGTTACTGATGACCAATTTTTCCAATAATCACCCAATTAACGGATCAACTTGAATAGGTATTTTGAATAATCACCTTAGATTAAGTCAAGGTGTACTCAAAGATTTAAGGGATAATTTATCTTTACACTTGTTGATTATTTAGGACTCGTAATTTAGGACAGCTTATCATTTAGATAATGAAGTAGTATGTGATCACTTTTAAGGGTTGAGTAGTCCACTTACTTTAATAAACATGTACCGTGCAGGCTAGCATGTTGATTGTTGAGTTTTGTTTTAGTTCACCCTTTATAAAGTTTATGTCCTTGGTAACCTTACAATAGTTTACCCTTCATGCCTAGACCTCTTACTTAACCTTAGGAATTCTTGGATTTCGTCACGTCATTTATTGGATCGTGCAACTGTTGAGTGGTGTCTCCATGCTTCTTTCCTACCTATTGCTTGGGGGCGTAGGCATAGTCTTCCTGTTAGTCATTTCATCCCTTCGCACATCGGATTCATATTGAGTTCATTGGTCCAGCTAGGATGCATTGCGCCAAGGTTATTGATGCTTCTGACACCTAGGAACAACATGATTCCTGATGAGGGGATCATGGCGCGCCCTATGGAATACCGATGAACGAGATCTTGGCCGGAGTAGGTGATTTTGTGTGAGTGTTGTCGAGCATACAAGTTGCTCTCAACGCAAGGGTTGAATGCCTTTAGGCGTTAGGTCCAAGTGCCTTGAGGTTCTAGTCTTTATTTTTCTAGGCCATGATGTCGGGGTGGGGATGTTTTCCCTTAGCTTGTAGGCATGGTCGTGTTGCATCTGGTGGGTAGTCGTCCTCCTTGCTATTCTGCGCATGTTTCACCAGTTGTCTTTGTGCATGTGTGTGGTGTCATTGTAACCTGTTGCCCGGACAGTTTGCTTGCGTTCGTCATCAGTGGTGAGGTTAAAATGTTGTCATCATCGCCTATTTTCTTCTTATCTCCTGAAATAAAAAAAGTAAAAAAGTAAAATAAAAAAAAAAATTGTGCTCCGCTTGTTGGCATAACAATGGGGTTGTTTCATGTGGTATCAGAGCGGACTCAACCTGCGACTTGGGATCACTATAGATTTCATTAATATGATTTGATTATACTGTTTCTAATCAAGTTGACTTGTATTCATGCAAGTAATCATGGTTAGAGGACATTGCGGAGGCAGACGACGGGGTGCTAAGGGAGGAGGCACGACGCCTCCAGTAGCATCCATGACTGAGGGGTCTAACCCCCAGTGAGACGAGAAGGTTCTCGGACAGGAGCAGATAGCAGTTTGTGATGTGGTCGGAATGATGAGATCTTTTCAGCACATGTTTGAGGCACTGATCAGCCGTTTGAACAAAGATGAGGCCACGGTGTCAACACCTGTTGAGGTTCCACCGCGCGCTCCGGTCGATACTAGTAGCATTCACTGTGAACTCGAGAAGGTCAAATTTCTTGAGTTCTTTGGTGCCCCAGATGGCGCATCCATAGAGGCATGGTTGGAGAACATGGGGATGTGCTTTGCACTTTGCGATTATACCTCCAACATGAAGGTTTGCATGGTGGTCTTTCAAATGAAGAGGAGTTCTCTTCAATGGTGGAAGATGCTCCTACCGCAGTTGAACGTGGCCACTAAAGATGTGTCATGGGAACTATTCTGAGAGAGGTACCTTTCAGAGGAATTCACTGAGCGTCAACTCAATGAGTTCAACACCTTATGATAGGGCGGTCGTACGGTGCCTGAGTATGAGGCCCATTTTATGGAGCTACTCCGGTATGCTTTGCACCTTAACACTGAGAAGATTAAGGTCAATAGGTTTGTGTTTGGCCTTAATGGCAGCATACGTGCAAAGGTCAGGATTTTGATGCCTCAAACCTTGCATGATGTCATCCAGAAGGCCCTCATAGTAGAGGAGGAGCTTATCAGTGGGGGTCAGACCAGGACTCTAGCGAGACTAGTAGGGCAGGTGTCATCTAGAGCACAACAGCTTCGGACACCAGCCAGACATACGCTGGGATATTGTGGTTTCCAGAGGGGATCCACTTTCACTACACCTCGGTGACCGATGCCTTAGCAGCAGACACCTTATCGGGGACCACAACATCAACAGTAGCATTGACCACATCAGCAACAGTTTAGGCCTATTCAACAGAACAAACCAGGATTCTAGGCCGGTGGCCCATCATCTTCTACTTCGGGTACCAGGACTACTAGGCCGAATAAGGGGTGTTGGACGTGTGGGGAGCCACACTACCAGTGTGACTGCCCAATGGAGAGGATTAGAGCGTCCAGATCAACCGAACCCACTACCATGGGAGATGTGGGCAAGGCCCATCGGATTCATGCAACGGTGAATAACCACCAGGTAGAGCATCAACCGACTGTGCTCGAGATGACAGGTACCATCACTAACCAGACCCTTAGTATTTTGATAGATCCTAGTGCTACCAAGAGTTTTATTTATGGTGGAGTGCTAAAAAGGATTAAGGTAAAGGCAGTCGAACATGACAAGTTTAGGTTTGTAGAGATGGCTTCGAGAGCCAAGTAAAAGGTTGGAGGAAAGGTTATGGGTTGTGTCCTTAACTTGGGAGAGTTTTTCACAAGGGCCAACTTGTACGTCATGATCCTAGGATCTTATGATGTCGTGATTGGTAGATATTGGTTGGAATCGCATGAGGTGATACTCAACGATAATACGAAATGTTTGAGCTTGGTTGATGACGAGGGACAGAGACATGTGATTGTAGGACAGAACTAGGAAGTTTCCCTGAGGTTCATCTCTTCCTTACAGCTATGTAA
Organism: Picea glauca; assembly: GCA_000966675.3. Lineage (NCBI taxonomy): Eukaryota > Viridiplantae > Streptophyta > Pinopsida > Pinales > Pinaceae > Picea > Picea glauca. The sequence goes on from JZKD02S2111338.1 coordinate 4,018,987, forward strand.
GAGCATGCACAAGGGCTACAAGCTTTATGTGATCCTTGTGTTAAATGAGAAGGGATTAGCAGAGGGTTTAGAACACCTTCTGGTGGTGAGAGAGTTTGTGGACCTATTTCCAGAGGAGTTACCTAGGATGTCATCGGTGAGGGAATTGGAGTTTACCATAGACCTAAAATAGGGGACTGAACCAATAGCAAGAACGCCTTATTGGATGTCGACCCCAGAGTTACAAGAGTTGAAAATGCAACTAAAGGAGTTGCTGGACCTGGGAATGATACATCCAAGCGTGTCACCGTGGGGTGCACCTATTATTTTCATATGAAAGAAGGATGGGTCATGGAGGCTATGCATTGACTACTGTCAATTGAACAAGGCAACGATAAAAAATCAGTATCCGTTTCCCAGGATTGATGATCCGTTCGATCAAATGAAGAGCGCGATGTTGTTCTCGAAGATCGACTTGTTATCAGGATACCACCAGTTACAGATTAAGGAAGATGACACCCCTAAGACTGCCTTTAAGACGAGGATTGGACACTACGAGTTTACTGTTTTACCATTTGGACTGACAAAGGCCCCTGGGGTATTTATGAGTTTGATGAATGGGGTGTTCCACGAGTACTTGGACAATTTCATCCAAGTATTCATTGACGATATTTTGATCTACTCTCGGATGATGGAGGAGCATGACGAGCACTTGCGCTTGGTACTATAGTGTCTGCAAGAGCACAAACTGTATGGGAAGTTTTCCAAATGCTCTTTTTATCAATCAAAGATTCACTACATAGGGCATGTCATCTCCGGTGAAGGCATCATTGTGGATCCAGCCAAGTTCAAGGCTATTATGGAATGGCCTGCACCGATGAATGTACTGAATGTGCGTAGCTTCATGGGTTTAGTAGGATACTATCGATGGTTCATTGAGGGATTTTCGAAGATAGAAAATCTGATCACAGAATTGCAAAAGAAAAACAAGAAGTTTGTTTGGACCGAGAAATGCGCGGAAGCATTTCGGAGGCTCAAGGAGTTGTTGACAACAAGACCAATACTAAAGGTCCCTGACATGGACGTGGACTTCTTGGTATGCAATAATGCATCCAAGGAAGGCTTAGGCAAAGTCTTGATGCAAGACAGATGAGTGATCGCTTACATCTCAAAGAAATTGAGAAGGCATAAGGAGAACTGCGTGATGCACGATTTGGAGTTGTTAGCCATCGTATATGCCTTGAAGGTTTAGAGACACTACCTTGTTGGATGAAAATTTGAACTAAATACTGACCATTTTAGACTATAACACATCTTTACGCAAAGCAACCTGAACGTGCGACAATGGCGTTGGATGGAATTGCTTAGCGAGTATGAGACCATGGATCTTTTCGGTGCTGCTTCTTCAGACGAATCTACATGAAAATATTCTAAATTTACATCATGATGATGGCTGGTACAAAGAGGTCAAGGGTTTTATCAAACAAAACACAATGATGGTACCACAATTTGAAGGATTTTCATTTGATAGTGATGGTTTATTGAGGTTTAAAAGTCGGATCTACGTACCACCAAATGACAAGTTGAGGATGATGATCCTAAGCGAGGCTCATAGAGAAGTTTACATGGATCACCCGGGAGTCATGAAGATCAGGGTAGACCTTAAGCCCTTATTCTTTTGGAAGGGAATGAAGGCAGACATAGTCAACTATGTGGCTAGATGTCTAGAATGTCAGCAGGTAAAGGCTGAATATAGACACCCAACAGGATTACTACAACCACACGCTATTCCAGAATTGAAATGGGAGGTTATTTCGATGGATTTTAATTTTGGATTGCCACTGATGGCAAGGAGACATGACTCGATTTTCATATTATTAGACACTCTAACAAAGAGTTCTCACTTTATTCCTGTCTGTACGACGTATCAGGCACCTAACATAGCTAGAGTTTTCATCAGTGAGATTGTGAGGATGCATGGCGTGCCTAAGAAGGTTATATCCGATCGAGGATCAGTGTTTACTGGACGATTTTGGACGAGTTTCCAAGAGGCCCTAGGAACCCAACTTAACTTTAGTACTACGTATCACCCGGAGACTGACGAGCTGACCAAACGAATGAACTGGACCTTGGAGGACATGTTGTGCATGTACATGATGGACCAACAAAAGCATTGGGAAGAATTCTTGCCACTAGTGGAGTTCACTTGCAACAACAGTTACCAGAGCACCATTAAGATGGCACCTTTCGAGTTTCTTTACGAGCGACCATGTCGAACGCCTTTGAGTTGGTATCAGCTTGAGGGTAGGGTCCTGGTGGGACCAGAAGTGATCCAAGAAATGGAAGAGCAAATGCAAACAATAAGACAAAGAATTAAAGAAGTGCAGAATCGACAGAAGAGTTATGCCGATGTGCACTGTGTCGACCGTAGTTACGAGGTCGGTGATCGAGTCTTCTTGTGGGTTAAACCGCATAAGAGTTTGATAAATTTTGGGAAGGGAGCTAAACTGTCTCCTAGGTTCATGGACCCTTTCGAGATTGTGGAGAGAAAGGGACCCGTGGCCTATAGACTAGCCTTGCCTGATTCTTTGAGTCATATGCACGATGTTTTTCATGTATCTGTTTTGAGACATTATATTAGTGATCCTACACATGTTATTGACATGAGTTCCTTGCAGGTATCGGATGAGGGGGTGCTCACGGCTGAGCCAATACACATCTTGGATCATCGCATTTGATAGCTACGATGTCGAATGATAGAGCAAGTCAAGGTCCAGTGGGACAATTATAGTTCACACTCGATGACCTGGGAGGACGCATATGATATGCGCCAACAGTTTCCATTTTTGTTTGATAGATAGACGGATGATACTATGATACACTTTATTTCGACATTTATACTGTGAAACTTCAGGACGAAATTTAGACCAAGAGGGGGTGTATTTAACATCCAGCTCTGGAACACTGAGCGAACTTATTCTTTAAGGACACTTGCTCGCAAGTGATCCGGATTATTATGCTATTAAAACTTTTTATTTTGATTATGAGGCGTTATGGGTTGATGAAATGTTGTTTTACTACATTGACATAGACAGGTGCTATTGACTCAGTTTTACTAAGTGTGCAGGATTTTGGACCTCGAAGATGCAAAGGTATTGATGGAACCCCTTGGGCTCTGGATCGAGCCAGGGAGTGTACCATTAGGGTTTGATTGTATTACTATGATATTAGTGCATCTGATTAGATGACATGATATAGATATGTTCTGACATGATTTGTTGATGATGCAAGATGACAATAGCTTGCCAACCAGACTCACATATGGAGTAAAGGGGTCATGCACAACTACCAGAGATGTTGAGGGAGAGCTGTGGATAGCAGCCCTACCATAGCCTACTAACACTCCTGCCGTGGCTTAAACTGTAGGTTAACATTTACCTAGTTCGAGAGGACCCACGATGCCATGAGGGTAGACTGCAAAAATCACTCACGATGATTCTAAGGGGTGCACAATAAGGCGGGGTCCTTATTCCTTAGAGGTCCTCAGTCTCCCACAAGTTCACTTGGCAGGGTTTTGACTCCAGGGGTTTTTGATGTCTACCAAGTCAGTCAAAAGGCGAGTGGCACCCTTGGAGCACGTAGTGCGTCCTGAAGGGCATGTCGCACAAGGGAAATAGATTAGGGTGAGTGGCACCCTTGGAGCACCTAGTGCGTCTTGAAGGGCACGTCGCAGTGTTGATGATAGATGAATGAACCTAGATAGCATTAGGATGATCAAGCGATAAGAATTTAAAAAAAAAAATGTTTTCCCTAATAAAATGTCGCGCATCACGAAAATTTAATGTTTAATTCTAAACTATGCTAGTGGTAAAATTTTATCTCTCTATAAAAAAATAATATTAATATTAATAAAAATAAAAACCACATAAATAACAATTATGGCCTTCGTTAAATCTTGTAATACGAAGGCAGTAAGAAATTAATTGTTTCATAAAAAAAAAATCTGTTGGATTAAAATTTAAAAAGGGAATTAATCATTTTATTATTTTATGATAATTTAAAATATATTAATTTAATGAGAAAAGGGAAAAAGGGGGTTAATTTCCACACCTGCCTTTTTTTGAGTTCTAACAAAAAGGGGAAAGAGGGAAAAATCTAAAAATTTAGGAAACTAGGAAAAGAGGTAAACATAAAAAGGGAAAAAGGGGAACACAAGGGAAAAACAAGAAAGTCAAACTTAGAAAAGTATCTACCATTTAAGAGCTTTCTAATTTAAACTGAACTAGCAATTTTATAATAGGGAAAGCCAATAAAACCTGTAAGAGATTTTGGGGACACCTAGGAGTGATTGTAGGAGTAACTCTAGGTCGGTGAGGGAAATAAATATAATTAATTAATTAAAGAAATTAATTTATGGAGGAATGTAGGGGATGGGGTACACTTGTACGAAGAGGAATTTTAGGAATTTATTTTTGAACTTTAATTAAATGATATTTTAGGAAAGAAAGGAAGTTTGAAACTCTATATAATGAAGGAAGGAGAAGGATGAAGGAGGATCTTCTGTCAGCATAACGTTACGTTGCAGAACTATCTATTTGACTGATTTAACTTGTGGGAGTTGGGATACCTAGCTCGGTGAAGAGTGGTAGCTCAGCCTTGTGAGGTGAGCCGAGAGCTAGTTGAAATATATGGATTGTGTGTGTGTGGCCCCTTTGCGGCTCGAGGGGATAAGGGGAAAGAAGAGTACCCCTATCATTGGTTGGGAGGTACCGGTGAAGTTTCATCGGTCGGCAAGCGTAAGTTGCACGAAGTGCGCAGGACATCATTCAGAGTGGGAGATCAGGAAACAGTACACTCTATTCATTTGTTTATGATAGATTGTATTAGGACTTATATTTTTATATACGTATTTAATGGAGAAGTAAACTGATGGGTTTTTTTAGAAATTGATGACTGGAACTTTTCCTAGCCTAGATCGATGGTTGTTGACTCCCATGGCCTTCATTTTCCTGCATGTCTTGACCACCTCGTTGTGTTGATTGTGACCATCGTGGTTGTTTATCCTTCATCCCTAGCTAACCAGTCCTCACCTGAGCAGTCAGCTAGGAGCCTGATCTACGGTCATCACCTTAGTGTTGAAAGACCTATGGATCTCAACACCCTACTTTTCTGTGCGAGGATGATGAGTGAAAGATGCACCTGTTAGAGTCTACCCTTGAGGTTTGTCCTTGGTTGAAGGTTCCCCTTGCGCTCTGATGCGTTCAATTAACCCTGCACTGTGATTGTTGGCGAAATTTATCCTTAAACTCAGCTTGTTTATATTTCAGTGTTGTCTCGTTTTTACCCCGTGTTTATATTTGATGGATCAATTTTAACCCAACGTTTGTTCTTGGAAAAATTTTAAATCGACGTGTAATGGTATCCTAGTAGTGCAAAAAAAAAAAAAACCCTTCTTGTCTGCAAATTTTTTTCTTGGCCTATGATTTTGAGTTTATTTATTCATTGCAAATGGACTTACTATTCCCTATCTGTGTTCCTTTTTTGGGGCTTTTTTTTCCTCAAGTCCTTATTTCAAAAGAAAATTAGACTATTTTATCTCTGTTGCATTGTTGGGTACCCCAGGAGAAGAAAAATAATTTGAAACCTTTGCACCTGGCTGCATTCAACCATGTATTGGTTGTGTAATGTTTTCTCTACGTTTAGTATGGCGTATTGAATGTGTAATGTTTTCTTGTATTTAGAATGGTGTAAATAATTTCCCATGAAATGATTGACTGTGTAATGATTGCCCATGAAATGATTGACTGTGTAATGATTGCCCATGAATTTTTTGTTTTTAAATTAAATGTGATTGTATACTGTTGTTAACCACGAAATCACAGGTGGAGTGTTCTCTTCCCCTGTCTGTGTTTGGGTTGCGTTGAATGTATTCACCATCCCTTAATGTCACCACCATTTATTTCTTTTACCAGCAAAATTTTTACCACAATTTGTGTGTTACATGGATTTTATTTATAAATATTACTGCCAAGAATGTCCACGTTTTTCCTAGGGTGTAGCGTATTGGTATTTTTTACTGTGATTTTGTTGAAGGGTCACGTTTTTTTTCTTTTTTATTTAAACGATGCCTGAGCTTGCTGTAGTACCCATGACTTTTATTCTTTAAACATTGACTGAGTCTGCTACTAAACGCCCATGATTTTTGACTAAACGAATTTGACTGAGTTGCTATTTTATAACCACGAATTTGGCTTTAAGAAAAAAAAATCAAATGGTTACCCTCATTGCCGCCGATCGCCCCTTTTTCTGAAGACTGTAATATCATTATAATTCACTGACGAGTTTGCCTTGGGTTATGACTATAAATTTCCCTGGATACCTGGTGGTTGGCCTTTAGTTAAAATTGGCGTTTGTTTTCTTTTCAGGATTGCCATTCGTTTCTTAATACATGTGTTTTCTTGTCATTGATTCCTCCTGCATTTCCATTTGCTGATGGCATTAATTTTGGCAGTTACATTGTAATTGGTAAGTGCATGTACCAATTTATAGATTCCCACATCCACATTAATAACTGGCAGATATTTGGTGGTTGTGGTGGACGAGTGCATTTGATTATTAAATTTTGCAAGAATGAGCTCTTTAAAATCATTCTCCTTACCTAATTCATAATAATACTCCCATCACTTCTAATCGCCACCATTCCTTGTGGCTTAATTCTTTGTTCTAGTGATACATGTACACTTACAAGTTCTCTAGTGTTCAGTTCCCAATTTTTGATTTGAAATTATTCTTTTCATATTATTGTTTTAATTGTGTTGATGGTTATGGAGTTAGTTATTTAATTCATTAACACACTTTGTATGGTTAGATTATATCTTTCTAATCACATATTAATTATCATGATATTGTATCTCTTTTGTTCTTGATCTTACTCAATGTGAACTTCTACTACATGATATTATTGATCTTTTACTCATAATATCCTTGTCATTCCTACTAGTAGCAATTGTGTAGTTTTGTAGATTGGAAACTCAACATATATGATATTATGATATCACTATCTAAGGTAGGCATATATTTTATTAAAGTAGTTTAGGGTAATGTAAATAATAATTACATGGTTGAGAACCAACCCCTTTAGTGATGACCAATTTTTCCAATAATCACCCAATTAACAGATCAATTTAAATAGGTATTGTGAATAATCACCTTAGATTAAGTCAAGGTGTACTCAAAGATTTAAGGGATAATTTATGTTCACACTTGTTGATTATTTAGGAATCATCATTTAGGACAGCTTATCGTTTAGATAATGAAGCAGCGTGTGATCACTTTTAAGGGTTGAGTAGTACACTTACTTTAATAGACACGTAGCGTGCAGGCTAGTATGTTGATTGTTGAGTTAGTTCACCCTTTATAAAATTTATGTCCTTGGTAACCTTACAATAGTTTACCCTTCATTCCTAGACCTCTTACTTAACCTTAGGACTTCTTGGATGTCATCACGTCATTTATTGGATTGTGCATCTGTTGAGCGATGTCTCCATGCTTCTTTCCTACCCATTGATTGGGGGAGTAGGCATAGTCTTCCTATCAAGTATTTCAACCCTTCATGCATGAGATCCATTTTGAGTTTGTTGGTACAGCTAGGATGCATTGCTCCAATGTTATTTATGCATCTGACACCTCGAAACAGCATGATTCTAATGAGGGGATCATGGCGTGCCCTGGGGAATATCGACGAACGAGATCTTGGTCGGAGTAGGTGATTTTGTGTGAATGTTGTCGAGTGTGCAAGTTGATCTCGACACAAGGGCTGAATGCCTTTAGGCGTTAGGTCCACGTGCCTTGAGGTTCTAGACTTTATTTTTCTAGGCCATGATGTTGGGGTGGGAATGTTTTCTCTTAGCTTGTAGGTGTGGTCATGTTGCGTCGGGTGGGTAGTCGTCCTCCTTGCTATTCTGTGCATGTCTCACCAGTTGCCTTTGTGCATGTGTGTGGTGTCATTGTAACCTGTTTCCTGGATAGTGTGATTGCATTCATCATCAGTGGTGAGGTTAAACTGTTGTCATCATCACCTCCTTTCCTCTTATCTCCCGAAATAAAAAAAAATAAAAAAATAAAATAAAATAAAAAAATGTGCTCTGCTTGTTGGTATAACGATGGGGTCATTTCATGTGGTATCAGAGCAGATTCAACCCGCGACTTGGCATCGCTACATATTTTGTTGATATAATTAGATTATATTGTTGCTAATCGAGTTGACTTGTATTTGTGTAGGTAATCATGGTTAGAGGACGTCACGGAGGTAGACGACAGGGTGCTAGGGGAGGAGGCGCGATGCCTCTAGTAGTATCCACGCCTGAGGGGTCTAACCCCTAGGGAGACGAGCAGGTTCTCGGACAGGAGTAGATAGCAGTTGGTGATGTGATCGGAATGATGAGATCTTTTCAGCACATGTTTGAGGCACTGATCAGTCGTTTGGATAGAGATGAGGCCAGGGCATCAGCACCCACTGAGGTTCCATCGCGTGCTCTGGTCGATACTAGTAGCATTCACCATGAACTCGAGAAGGTCAAATTTTATGAGTTCTTTGGTGCCCCGGACATCACAGCCACAGAGGCATGGTTGGAGAACATGGCGATGCGCTTTGCACTTCATGTTATACCTCCAACATGAAGGTCCACATGGCAGTCTTTCAACTGAAGGGGAGCACTCTTCTATGGTGGAAGATGCTCCTACCGTAGCTGAACATGGCCATTGAAGACGTGTCATGGGAACTATTCGAGGAACGGTTCTGAGAGAGGTACCTTTCAAAGGAATTCATTGAGAGTCAACTCAATGAGTTCAACACCTTACGACAGGGCGGTCATACGTGCCCGAGTACGAGGCCCGTTTTATGGAGCTACTCTAGTATGCTCTGCACCTTAACATTGAGAAGCTTAAGGTCAACATGTTCGTGTTCGGCCTTAACGGTAGCATACGTGAAAAGGTCAGGATTTTGATGCCTCAAACCTTGCATGATGTCATCCAGAAGGCCCTCATAGCAGAGGAGGATCTTATCAGCAGGGGTCAGACCAGGACTCTAGTGAGACCGGTAGGGCAGGTGTCATCTGGAGCATAGTAGCTTCGAACACCATCCAGACATACGTTGGGATATCATGTTTTCCAAAGGGGATTCTCTTTCACTACACCTAGGCGACCGATGCCTCAGTAGTGGACACCTTATCGGGGACCACAACATCAACAATAGCTTCGACCGTAGCAACAACAGTTTAGGCCTATTCAGCAGAACAGACCAGGATTCCAGGCCGGTGGACCATCATCTTCTACTTCAGGTGCCAGCACTACTGGGCCGAGGAAGGAGTGTTGGATGTGTGGGGAGCTACACTACCAGTGCGACTACCCAGTGGAGAGGACTAGAGAATCCGGATCAGTCGAACCCACTACTGTGGGAGATATGGGCAAGTCCCATCGGATTCATGCAATGATAAATAACCGCTAAGTAGGGCATCAGTCGACTGTGCTTGAGACGACAGGTACCCTCGCTAACCAAACCCTTAGTATTTTGATAGACCCTGGTGCTACCAAGAGTTTTATTTATGGTGCGGCACTAAAAAGGATTATGGTAAAGGCAGTCAAACATGACAACTTTAGCTTTGTAGAGATGGCTTCAGGAGCCAAACAAAAGGTGTGAGGAAAGGTTACGGGATGTGTCCTTAACTTGGGAGAGTTTGTCACAAGGGCCAACCTATATGTCATGATCCTAGGATCTTATGATGTCGTGATTGTTATAGATTGGTTGGAATCGCATAGCGTGTCACCGTGGGGTGCACCTATTATTTTCATATGAAAGAAGGATGGGTCATGGAGGCTATGCATTGACTACCATCAATTGAACAAGGCAACGATCAAAAATCAGTATCTGTTGCTGAGGATTGATTATCTATTCGATCAAATGAAGGGCGCAACGGTGTTCTCGAAGATCGACTTGTGATCATGATACCACCAGATACAGATTAAGGAAGATGACATCCCTAAGACCACCTTTAAGACGAGGTTTGGACACTATGAGTTTACTGTTTTACCGTTTGGACTGACAAAGGACCCAGGGGTATTTATGAGTTTGATGAACGGGGTGTTTAATGAGTACTTGGACAAGTTCATCCAAGTATTCATTGACGATAATTTGATCTACTCTCGGACGACAGAGGAGCATGACACGCACTTGCGCTTGCTACTACAGTGTCTTTGAGAGCACAAACTATATGGGAAGCTGTCCAAATGCTCTTTTTATCAATCAAAGATTCACTACTTAGGGCATGTCATCTCCGGCAAAAGGCATCGTCTTGGATCCATCCAAGGTCAAGGCTATCATGGAATGGCCTGCACCGACGAATGTCCCGGAAGTGCATAGCTTCATGGGTTTAGTAGGATACTATCGATGGTTAGTCGGGGGATTTTTAAAGATAGAAAATCTAATCATGGAATTGCAGAAGAGAAACAAGAAGTTTATTTGGACCAAGAAATGCGTGGAAGCATTTCGGAGGCTCAAGGAGTTGTTGACAACAACACCGATACTAAAGGTCCCTGACATGGATGCGGACTTCTTGGTATGCACTAACGCATCCAAGGAAGGCTTAGGCAGATTCTTGATGCAAGATGGACGAGTGATCACTTACATCTCAAGGAAACTGAGAAGGCATGAGGAGAACTATGCGACACACGATCTGGAGTTATTAGCCATTGTATATTCCTTGAAGGTTTGGAGACCATTAGCGATATTTCTTGTAAGGGGGTCAGAATGTAAAGAATGGGTTAAAAACCCACTTGTCCTAAGTTCGGGATGCAAATGCGCCCATGTTTAAACGAAAACCAAATCTGGATGGCAAGGATCAAAGCGCCTGGATCGACGACGCAGATGAGATTCTGGAGCCCCCCTGCCTTTCTACCTTTAAGCGGAGGGGGGGGTCTGGAATCCGGGGCGCACCTCTTCGATGATCAATATCAAAGCACCCAGATCAACAACGCGCGAGGTGATTCGGGACCCCCCCCCCCGCCTTTCTACCTTTAAGCGGAGGGGGGGGTCCGGAATCGAAAGTGCATCTCTCCGACAGCTGCAGTTCGAGCACCCAGATCAACGGCGCACAGGCAACCTGGGCACCCTCTGTCATCTGGCAATTAGCTAATGTGGGCCCCCTTCCCATCATGTCATATTGTGGACCATCCTCCCTCTTGCCACCTATCCTCCCCCTGATCGTGCGATGAGGTTCACCCTCTCTAGCCCTTCCTCATCCTCTAACAATCGCTCACTTCTCCTTTCCTGGTCTGTGTGGCCCATTCTCCCCCATCTCATTATCCACTCACCACCCGCCACGTGTCCAGCTCCCTCCATTTATTGTCCTCCACCACTTGTCATCCCCTACCGCTTCTCTCACTCCTCATCGCTTCTTACCCCACTCCCTGCTGTCTTGGGCCCCATCACTCTGTTGCTGTGCCCCATCTTTCGCGCTGGCTTCCATGCCTATTCTTCAAGCCATTCAATTATTCCAGGTGGCAGCGCGGGAGGCCCTCCACATCCTGAAAGTGTCGAGTTAGCCGGGCCATCCTCGATCCCGATGAAGTAGTTATTGAAGCAGTTGATGATGGTTAGACATCACCTCCGCCATAATGGGAAAGCCCGGCAATGAATTAAAGGCACGTCGATTCACCGTTGGAACTGTCAAGAGTTGGATTGCGTCTGCCATAAGTTGCAAGATCTTTCAGAGACTGCAGAGGTTGACTGTCAGAAGCCATGCAGACGCAAAGCTTTCAATGCAATGTCTCGATTCCGCTGTTGTTGTTGTTCTGAGTATATGAAGGCATTTTCGCCATTTTTGTATCTATCGATGGTAGGGCTAAGCTCCCGCCTGTAAAGTTTCAGCAAACATTCTAGTTCTCTGGGTTGTGTATCTGTGTTTGAGATTTCTTGTTTTATGACAAACAGTTCTCCTTTTTCCATCTATGTTTTTGTCTCATACCAGGGAGTTCATGATCAAATGATTCGCATGGATTGTTGCAGTTATGTTATGATAAAGGATTTGTTGTGACATTATTGTATTCTCTGGTCTTTTGTGTTTGAATGTAAGAGGATATTGCATTCGAATGCTTTCTTCTCCAGTCTGTTACAAACTTGATGTTTATGATAGACCTTCGCACCCTTCTCATGCAAGTCTTCCCCCTACTCACCCTTATTACAACTCGCTATTTGAATTTTATCTAAGACCTCACTCGCCCATGCATGCCTAGCCTAGTTTCTGAGTTGAGACGATATTGTTCAGAGTTTGCTTCCATTCGATCACCTCTTATAAAAAAATTGTGACATTAAACTGATGGGTGTCAGGCTCTTCTCCTGCAAGCAATCCAGGAGTGACTTCTGACGCTAACATTTCTGGCGCCGTTGTCGGGGACGAAGTTGAATATTTTCCCCGGATTCGAACGACAAAGATCAACTGATTCTAAAGGTGCATCAGATATCAGAACTTGAATATTGCTACTGTGCACCTGGTGACTCCATTGTGATGACTCCGCTGGGGAGAACCTGCTCTATCAATTGTGGCTTCGAGAGGCAGACACACAAGGTCTAATCCACACTTGCCTTTAGCTACACCAGAAGCTGACTCGGAAGCGGTGCACAAAAAGGGAAAGAGATCTGCAAAATAAGTTTCCATCGCCGAAACAGGTAATACGCCATCCTCTTCTGTGAGAACTCCTTTTTCTTATTCTTAGCTTCCTAGTCGTCCTTCCTCTGAGGTTTCCCGTTTTCTGAATTTCGGGAGTGTTCGTGCTGAGTTTTCTCCTTCTGGTCTGGTATCAGAAAGAGAGATCCTTGTCACTCCCCCCTCCCTGGAAGTTGTGCCTCAACACAGACCTCAAGCCTCTGAAGGTTTCACCACCCCTCATTTTATTGCTACTACTGCACAGAGAGAAGCATCTGCACATGTAGGTCCCTTGCCTCTCTCTCTGTTTTCTCCGTTGTCTCCTCCAAGAACCTCTTTTCTGACATCTCCCGTCCACACTAATTCTCCTTCGAGTTCTCCTCTACCTAATATTCCTATGGCTGGTGATAATCCCCCTCTGAATAGAATGGATGCCATAGTTGCTGCTAGATACACTCCCTTAATCCTACCCCATCCTATGAATCCCCTCCCTGTTGGAGATTATTTGAAATACATGCCAAAGTTCACTGGGGAAGGAGACATAACTGCTGAAGAGAACCTAGCTGCTTTTTACAGTTATGCAGACAACATGAATATTGAGAATGAAGATGTCTGGATGAGAGTTTTCATCCAGAGCCTGGATGGAGAGGTAAGGAAATGGTTTAGAGGATTGGCCCCAGGATCTATTGCTGGCATTGAAGCCTTGGATAACGTTTTCCTGAGGCAATGGGGAGACAGAAAAGATTTCATGTATTACATGATAGAGTTTGGGTCTCTGAGGAAAATGGAAGGAGAGTCTGTCTCTAACTTCTCCAAAAGATTTAATAAGATGTACAATAAGATCCTTGCAGAGATAAATCCCTCAGAAGCCTCTGCCAAAATTTCATATGCTGGTGCATTTGATCCTGATTTCTGCCTGCTATTGAGAGAAAGAAGAGCTACCTCCTTAGCTCAAATGCAAGACGTTTCCGTAGAAGTGGAATCCAACATATTGGTAGCTGATAGATTGAGGAACAAAGCTGACGCAGACAGAAGACAGGGGAGATCTGAAGCCTCAACTTCTGGCCCATCGTTGCCCCACCCTCAAGTGAATGAACTGACTGAGATAATGAAGTTTCTGACCGAAGAGGTGGAGAGATTGAAGGTGGAAAGGAAACAAATGTATAAGGGCCCTCAAAACACCGAAAATAAAGGAGGTTTCAGGAGGCCAAATAATATTTCTCCCACAACTATGCACAGAGTAAGGGGAAGAGACAGAGAAGACCAGAGAATTTAGGCCCCTTTTCAGAACCATTTGGTTGCCCATGAGGAGGAAAGAGAAACAGATGAGCATGAGCCTGAAATCCACTGCCTAGGAGACACTCCTCCTTTTCCTCATCTCACTTAGACGGCTTATGAAGAGTCTCTCATGAACAGTCATCTAAATGAATTGAGCAAGGGAGACAAAGCTAGCGGCGGTCGAGGCAAGTATAACCTGAGGCCGACAAAAGGGCAACAACACCTGATGTTCCTGAGCAATCCACTAGAACAGAGAAACCTGCTAATGAAGCAGCAGACGCTCACAAAGGTAAGAAGGCTCAACCTCTCTCTCCCATTGTCCATAATCATGTTCCTGAAATAAGAGAAATCCGAAAGCCTATATCTTCTTTCAATTTCGAACATGAGATTCAAAAGATCAGAATTCCTGTGCCACTCACTGAGTTAATTAAACATGGGGAATTCAAAAAATGATTCTCTGAGCTGTTGAAATCTGAAGCCTCATACCCTCTCATAGACTCCATAAACCTCCAAGATGAAAGGCCTGTAGTTGTCCTAGGTCCCATGGTAGAAGATAGAGATGATTCATCCCCTCCCTTCTACACATCCCTGAACATACATGATAAAGTATTGCATAATTGCCTTATGGATTCATGGGCCTCTCACAACCTCATGCCAAAAACTGTCATGGAAGAGTTGGGACTAGAAGTCACCCGAGCCTATCATGACCTCTATTCTTTTGACTCCAGGAGGGTTCAATGTTTGGGAGTCATCAAGGACCTAGTAGTTTCCTTGTTTCAATTGCCCATGAAGAGTATGGTCATGGATATTGTGGTGGCCGATGTCCCCCCTAAGTTTGGTATGTTGCTATCAAGATCTTGGATAAAGAGACTAGGGGGAACCTTGCAGATGGACCTCACATATGCCACCATTCTAGTGTTTGGAGGGGAGCATAGGAGACTATACAGAGAAGCCCAGCTAGCCTACATAATCAGTGATGAAGCCAACCCTACCAATCATCCCATCTATGCCTTGGACACTGATTTAGGCTCCAGTTTGCTGCATCTCACCCACACCCTTGAGTCTCCTTTGCAGATCAGAAAGCAACCCATTCTTAATCAGGAGACCCCCCCTCCAACCACCTCTATTTGGAAGATGTTCTCTGATGGAGCTTCCTCCAGTATAGGTGCAGGTGCCAAAGTGGTATTCATATCACCCTGTCAAGAGACCATATCTCTGTCATACAAGCTAGAATTCGAAATCACCAACAATGTGGCAGAATATGAAGCTCTGGTTCTGGGATTAAGAGCTGCCAAGAAAATGGGAATTAAGGAGATGACTGTGTTTGGAGATGCAGAGTTGATCATCCAGTAGGTAAAAAATGTTTATCAGGCTAAGAATCCTCAACTCAGGAATTACAGAAATGAGGTATGGGACCTAGTTGACAATTTCTTCCTGGCTTTTAATATTTCTTACATTCCAAGGGAGGAAAATTCTTCAGCCGACTTTTTAGCTGTCACAACTAGTTTGCTTGAAGTTCCCACGCTTCCCACTGTCGGATCTGATGTTGAAATAAAATATATGCCTTCTGTACCATACAATGTTAAACACGGGAAGGTGTATTAATATGTTAAGGAAATCTAGCAGTTTCTCCAATCCATTGATGACTTTTCTGCATCACACATAGAGGAGGATCCCGACATAGAAGGTGACCATCACCCTGGGGAGATTTTAAATAAAATTGTTGATCACCAGATTATTCAACTACCGAGAAATTACATTCTGAGGGGACTTGTCCCATTAGAAAGGCTTTTCGACGAAAATGATGTGGTAGTGAAGGGTAAAGTTTCAGGTGATGATGATGACATCGCCGAGTGCAACATAGGCACACCTGAAGAGCCTAAATTTGTCAAGCTGTCAAGGAGTTTGACCAAGGAGCAGAGGGCCGAATATACTAAGTTGCTGAAGGAGTTTGCTGATGTGTTTGCATGGACCTACGAATACCTCAAGATGTATGACACATCAGTCATTGAGCACAAGATCCCACTGAAAGAGGAGGCTAAGCCATTCAAGCAGAAGCTGAGACAGATAAATCCCATGCTGCTACCTGTCATGGAGAAAGAGGTAAAGAAGCTGCTGGATGCCCAGATCATTGTCCCATTGAGATAT
Organism: Picea glauca; assembly: GCA_000966675.3. Classification (NCBI taxonomy): domain Eukaryota; kingdom Viridiplantae; phylum Streptophyta; class Pinopsida; order Pinales; family Pinaceae; genus Picea; species Picea glauca. Next base: position 4,035,090 of record JZKD02S2111338.1, read on the forward strand.
TCTGAGTGGGTAGCCAATTTGGTCCCAGTGAGAAAGAAAAGTGGGGAAATTAGACTCTGCATTGATTTCAGGAACCTGAATAGAAGCTCCAGAAAGGACAATTATCCCCTGCCCAACATGGAACACATACTGCAGAGGGTGACCAGTGCATCTAGAATATCCATGATTGATGGTTTCTCTGGATACAATCAGATATCAGTCATGCCTGAGGACAGAGAAAAAACAGCCTTCACCACTCCTTGGGGCACATTCATGTATGCCAAGATGCCTTTCGGACTGATGAATGCAGGAGCAACATTTCAGCGGACCATGGACATAGCCTTCATTGGGGAGAAGGACCAGTTTGTGGTGATATATCTGGATGACATCACTGTCTTCTCCAAGACTGATAAAGAGCACCGCTGCCACTTGACAAGAGTTTTCCTGAAGTGTCTGAGGTATGGCCTATCTTTAAACCCCAAGAAATCATTATTTTCTATGCAGGAGGGAAAGCTGTTAGGTCACATAGTGTCAGCAGAGGGAGTAAGGATTGACCCAAGCAGGGTAGAAGAAATTCAAGCCCTGTCACTTCCCAGGTCTAAGAAGGAAGTTCAAGCATTTTTGGGGAAGGTAAACTTTCTGAGGAGATTCGTCTCAAAATTTTCCGAGCTGGTGAAACACATCACAGCCATGATCAGGAAGAGCAATGAGGTAAAATGGACTGTTGAACCCAGGGAATATTTTTCCCAAATAAAGAGAGCGTTGACTGAGGCACATGTGCTAATCAGTCCCGATTATTCTAAAGATTTCCTGATTTTCTCGTTTGCTTCTGGTGACTCGATAGCAGCAGTCTTGTTGCAGAAAAACGATCAAGGGCAAGAGCAACCTATTGCTTTCTACAACAAGGCGTTGAGATATGCTGAACTCCGGTACGAGATCATGGAGAAGTAGGCCTATGCATTGGTGAAATCTCTCAAAGCTTTCAGAATCTATGTCTTGCACTCAAAGATCACTGCATATGTCCCTTCAACCTCTGTGAAGGACATTCTTATACAGCCTGACATAGACGGGAGAAGGGGTAAATGGATCGCCAAGATCCTGGAATTTTACCTGGAGATTAAGCCCACCAAGTTGATAAAGGGGAAAGGTTTGGCCAAGCTGCTGGCTGAATCCAATTGCAAGGCTTTGGAGATTAACTTCATCAATGAGCAAGCTGAGTCATCCGGCAAGAATTCTCAGACCATCATACCACTAGCAGCATGTCCCTGGTACAGGGATATCTTGTACTTTCTGCAAGAATTAAAGCCCCATGATGGATTGGGAAAAAGTAGGGCCAGAGCTTTAAAGCTCAAAGCGGTCAGATATTGTCTCGTTGATCAAGCCTTATATTGGAAAGACCCTCTAGGGATACTATTAAGATGTCTAGACCCGCAGCAAGCCTAGAAGGTGATGTTCGATTTCCATAGCGGTCTCTGTGGAGGTCATCATTTTTGGAAGACCACAGCCCACAAAATCCTCCGGGATGGGTATTATTGGCCTACTTTGTTCCCTGATGTCTACAGAGAAGTCCGAGCTTGCATCAAATGCCAGAAGTTCTCAGATAAGAAGCAGCTCAAATCTCTACCATTAAAGCCTGTAGTGGTTTTAGCACCCTTTCAGCAGTGGGGATTGGATTTCATTGGAGAGATTCATCCTCCCTCAAGTGGTCAACATAGATGGATCCTCACTGCGACCGATTATTTCACCAAGTGGATAGAGGTTGTCCCCACAAGGAGCACTTATCACAAAGTAATCATCAGCCTCTTGGAAGACATCATAGCCAGATTTGGCTGCCCAAGCAGGATTGTCACTGACAATGCCACCTCCTTCAGGTCTGAGCCTCTGGTTGAGTTTTGTGAACAATTTGGAATTCATTGGTTCACTCTACTCCATACTATCCTCAAGGAAACGGGTTGGCAGAGTCCTCCAATAAAAGGCTAATCAAGCTTATCAAAAAGATACTGGAGGACAATAAAAAGGCCTGGGACTCAAAGCTCAAATTTGCTCTTTGGGATGATCGGGTAACAACAAAGAAATCCCTGGGTATCTCACCTTTCCAACTTGTTTACGGAATAGAGGTCGTTTTCCCCACTCAACTTGCCATATCTGTGGCGAGTTTCCTCCAAGACTTTGAAGGAGAGTCCAACCATGTGGTCAGAAGGATTCATCAGATGGTGGAAGTGCAACAGATCAGAGAACAGGTCATGGATAGGGCCTATAATCATCAACAGAAGATCAAACAGGCTTTTGACAGAAAGAGCAAAAAGAAAGAATTCGAGCAAGGTGACCTGGTACTCAAATGGGACGCACCCAGGCAGGACAGGGGCAAGCATAGTAAGTTTGATTCCCGCTGGTTGGGGCCTTTCAAGATCCTTGAAGTATGTTCAAACAACACTTACAGGTTGTAGGATCTGGAAGGAAAAGAAGTTTTTAGTGGCCCAGTAAATGGGCATTTCTTGAAAAAATGTTTTTTGTGAGCCACAGACGGCTCTTTTGTTTTTGTAAATATTGTTTTTTGTTTTGTTTTCAGTTTCATAAATGACTCCATAGCCCAACAACAAGGCACTGAATCTGCAAAGAGTTCTTAGAGCATCACAGGGATGACTCTATCCCCCATGGAGCCGAATGTTAGCGATATTTCTTGTAAGGGGGTCAGAATGTAAAGAATGGGTTAAAAACCCACTTGTCCTAAGTTCGGGATGCAAATGCGCCCATGTTTAAATGGAAACCAAATCTAGACGGCAAGGATCAAAGCGCCCGGATCGATGGCACAGATGAGATTCCGGAGCCCCCTTGCCTTTCTACCTTTAAGCGGAGGGGGGGGTCCGGAATCTGGGGCGCACCTCTTCGACGGTCAAGATCAAAGCGCCCAGATCAACGACGNTTTCTACCTTTAAGCAGAGGGGGGGGGGTCCAGAATCGAAAGTGCATCTCTCTGACAGCTGCAGTTCGAGCACCCAGATCAATGGTGCACATGCAACCTGGGCACCCTCTGTCATCCGGCGATTAACTAATGTGGGCCCCCTTCCCGTCATGTCAGCTTGTGGACCATCCTCCCTCTTGCCACCTGTCCTCCTCCTGATCGTGCGATTAGGTTCACCCTCTCTAGCCCTTCCTCATCCTCCGAAAACTGCTCACTTCTCCTTTTCTGGTATGTGTGGCCCCTTCTCCCCCATCTCATTTTCCACTCACCACCCGCCACGTGTCCAACTCCCTCCATTTATTGTCCTCCACCACTTGTCATCCTCTGTCGCTTCTCTCACTCCTCATCACTTCTTACTCCACTCCCCGTTGTCTTGGGCCCCATCACTCTGTTGTTGTGCCCCATCTTCCACGCTGGCTTCCATGCCTATTCTTCAAGCCATTCAGTTATTCCAGGTGGCAGCGCGGGAGGCCCTCCACGTCCCGAAAGTGCCCTCCACGTCTCGAAAGTGCCGAGTTAGTCGGGCCATCCTTGATCCCGATGAAGCAGTTATTGAAGCAGTTGGTGGTGGTTAGACATCGCCTTCGCCATAATGGGAAATCCCAGCAATGAATTAAAGGCACGTCGATTCGCCGCTGGAACTGTTAGGAGTTGGATTGCGTCTGCCATAAGTTGCACGATCTTTCAGAGACTGCGGAGGTTGACTGTCAGAAGCCATGCAAACACAAAGATTTCAATGCAATGTCTCGATTCCGCTGCTGTTGTTGTTCTAAGTATATGAAGGCATTTTTTCCATTTTTGTATCTATCGATGGTAGGGCTAAGCTCCCGACTGTAAAGTTTCAGCAAACATTCTAGTTCTCTGGGTTGTGTATCTGTGTTTGAGATTTCTTGTTTTATGACAAACAGTTCTCCTTTTTCCATTTATGTTTTCGTCTCATACCAGGGAGTTCATGATCGAATGATTCACATGGATTGTTGCAGTTATGTTATGATAAAGGATTTGTTGTGACATTATTGTATTCTCTGGTCTTCTGTGTTTGAATGTAAGAGGATCTTGCGTTCGAATGCTTTCTTCTCCAGTCTGTTACAAACCTGATGTTTATGATAGACCTTCGCACCCTTCTCATGCAAGTCTTCCCCCTTCTCACCCTTATTACAACTCGTTGTTTGAAGTTTATCTAAGACCTCACTCGCCCATGCATGCCTGGCCTAGTTTCTGAGTTGAGACGATATTGTTCCGAGTTTGCTCCATTCGATCACCCCTTATAAACAAATCGTGACATTAAACTGATGGGTGCCAGGCTCTGCTCCTGTAAGCAATCCAGGAGTGACTTCTGACGCTAACAGAGACACTACCTTGTTGGATGAAAATTTGAACTAAAGACTGACCATTGTGGACTATAACACATATTTACGCAAAGCGACCTAAACGCACGACAATGGCGTTGGTCGGAATTGCTTAGCGAGTATGACTTCGAGATTACTTACATAAAAGGAATAGTGAATTGAGTGGAAGAGGCATAGAGTCAGAGACCACACATATTTTCGGTGCTGCCTCTTCAGACGAATCTACGTGAAAAGATTCTAACTTTACAGCGTGACAATGACTGGTACAAAGAGTTCGAGGGTTTTATCAGACAAAACACAATGATGGTACCACGATTTGAAGGATTTTCATTTGATAGCGATGATTTATTGAGGTTTAAAAGTCGGATCTACATACCGTCGAACGATGAGTTGAGGATGATGATCCTAAGCAAGGCTCATAGAGAAGTTTACATGGCTCACTCAGGAGTCACGAAGATGAGGGCAGACCTTAAGCCATTATTCTCCTGGAAGGGAATGAAGGCAGACATAGTCAACTATGTGGCCAGATGTCTAGAATGTCAGCAGTTAAAGGCTAAACATAGACACCCAAGAGGATTAATACAACCACATGTTATTCCAGAATCGAAATGGGAGGTTATTTCGATGGATTTTATTATTGGATTTCCACTGACGGCAAGGAGACATGACTCGATTTTCGTAGTAGTAGACACTCTGACGAAGAATGCTCACTTTATTCCTGTGTGTACGACATATCAGGCACCTGACATAGCTAGAGTTTTCATCAGTGAGATTGTGAGGTTGCATGGCATGCCTAAGAGGATTATATCCGATTGAGGATCGGTGTTTACTAGACAATTTTGGACGAGTTTCCAAGAGGCCTTGTGAACCCAACTTAACTTTAGTACTGCGTATCACCCGGAGACTGACGAGCAGACTGAACAAATGAACCAGACCTTGGAGGACATTTTGTGCATGTACGTGATGGACCAACAAAAGCATTGGGAAGAATTATTGCCACTAGTGGAGTTCACTTACAACAATAGTTACCAAAGCACCATTAAGATTGTGCCTTTCGAGTTTTTCTACGGGTGACCATGTCAGACGCCTTTGAGTTGGTATCGGCTTGAGGATAGGGTCCTGGTGGGACCAGAAGTGATCCAAGAAATGGAAGAGAAAATGAAAGCAATAAGACAAAGAATTAAAGAAGCACGGGATTGAAAGAAGAGTTATGTCGATGTGCACCGTGTCGACCGTAGTTACAAGGTCAGTGATCGAGTCTTCTTGTGGGTTAAACTGCATAAGAGTTCGATAAAGTTTGGGATGGGAGATAAAATCTCTCCTAGGTTCATGGGCCCTTTCAATATTATGGAGAGAAAGGGACCCGTGGCCTATCAACTAGCCTTGCCTGATTCTTTGAGTCATATGCATGATGTTTTTCATGTATCTATTTTGAGACATTATATTAGTGATCCTACACATGTTATTGACATGATTTCCTTGCATGTATCAGATGAGGGGGCACTCAGGGATGAGCCGATCTTCATCTTGGATCATCGCATTTGACAGCTACGACGTCGAACGATAGAGCAAGTCAAGGTCCAGTGGGACAATTATAGTCTGCACTCGGCGACCTTGGAGGACGCATATGATATGTGCCAGCAGTTTCCATTTTTGTTTGATAGATAGACATATGATACTATGATACACTTTATTTCGGCATTTATACTGTGAAACTTTGGGACGAAATTTAGACCAAGAGGGGGTGTATGTAACATCCAGCTCTGGAACACTGAGCGAACTTATTCTTTGAGGAAACATGCTCGCAAGTGATCCAGATTATTATGCTATTAAAACTTTTTATTTTGATTATGAGGCGTTATGGTTTGATGACATGTTTTTTTACTACATTGACATAGACAACTGCTATTGACTCAGTTTTACTAAGTGTGCAGGATTTTGGACCTCGAGAATGCAGAGGCATCGATGGAACCCCTTGGAGTCTGGATCAAGTCAGGGAGTGTACCATTTGGGTTTGATTGTATTACTATGATATTAGTGCATCTGATTAGATGACATGATATGGATATATTCTGACATGATTTGTTGATGATGCAGGCTAACAATAGCTTGCCGACCAGACTCACATATGGAGTAAAGGGGTCACGCACGACTACCAGAGATATTAAGGGAGAGGTGTGGCTAGCATTCCTGCCACAGCCTACTAGCACTCCCATCGTGCCTCGAACTATAGGTTAACGTTTACCTAGTTCGAGAGGACCCACGATGCTGTGAGGGCAGACTGCGACAATCACTCACGATTATTCTAAGGGGCTCGCAATAAGGTGGGGGCGTTATTCCTTAGAGGCCCTCAGTTTCCCACAAGTTCACCTAGCACTGTTTTGACTCTAGGGGTTTTTGATGTCTACCAAGTCAGTCAAGAGGCGAGTGGCACCCTTGGAGCACGTAGTGTGTCCTGAAGGGCATGTCGTGCAAGAGAAACAGATTAGGGTGAGTGGCACCCTTGGAGAACCTAATGCATCCTAAAGGGCACGATGTGGTGTTGATGATAGATGAATGAACCTAGACAGCCTTAGGATGATCAAGTGATAAGAATTTAAAAAAAAAAAACTTTTTCCCTAATAAAATGTCGCCCATCACGAAAATTTAAGGTTTAAATCTAAACTATGCTAGTGGTAAAATTTTATCTCTCTATAAAAAAAACAATAATAATATTAATAAAAATAAAAACCACATAAATAATAATTATGGCCTTCGTTAAATCTTGTAACACGAAGGGAGTAAGAAATTAATTGTTTCATAAAAAAAAAAAAAAATGTTGGATTAAAATTTAAAAAGGGAATTAATCATTTTATTATTTTATGATAATTTAAAATATATTAATTTAATGAGAAAAGGGAAAATGGGCGTTAATTTCCACACTTGCCTTTTTCTGCGTTCTAACAAAAAGGGGAGAGAGGGAAAAATCTAAAAATTTAGGAAACTAGGAAAAGAGGTAAACATAAAAAGGGAAAAAGGGGAACACAAGGGAAAAAGAGGAAGGTCAAACTTAGAAAAGTATCTACCATTTAAGAGCTTTCTAATTTAAACTGAACTAGCAATTTAATAATAGGGAAATCCAATAAAACCTGTAAGAGATTTTGGGGACACCTAGGAGTGATTCTAGGAGTAGCTCTAGGTGGGTGAGGGAAGTAAAGATAATTAATTAATTAAAGAAATTAATTTATGGAGGAATGTAGGGAATGGGGTACACTTGTAAGGAGAGGAATTTTTAGGAATTTATTTTTGAACTTTAATTAAATGAGATTTTAGGAAAGAAAGGAAGTTTGAAACTCTATATAATGAAGGAAGGAGAAGGATGAAGGAGGATCTTTTGTCCGTGTAACGTTACATTGCAGAACTCTCTACTTGATTGATTTAACTTGTGGGAGTTGGGATACCCAGCTCGGTGAGGAGTGGTAGCTCAGCCTTGTGAGGCGAGCTAAGAGCTAGTCGAAATATATGGATTGTGTGTGTGTGGACCCTTTGCGGCTCGAGGGGCTAAGGGGGGAGAAGAGTACCCCTGGCATTGGTTGGGAGGTACTGGTGAAGTCTCGTTGTTCGGCAAGAGAAAGTTGCATGGAGCGCACGGGACGTCATTCAAAGCGGGCGATAAGGCAACGATACACTCTCTTCATTTGTGTATCATAGATTGTATTAGGACTTATGCTTTTATTTGCGTATTTAATGGAGAAGTAAACTGGTATTTTTTTTTTAAATTGATGACTGGAACTTTTCCTAGCCTAGCTCGATGGTTGTTGACTCCCATGGCCTTCATTTTCCTGCATGTATTGAACACCTTGTTGTGTTGATTGTGACCATCGTGGTTGTTTAGCCTTCATCCCTAGCTCACTAGTCCTCACCTGAGTAGTTAGCCAGGAGCCTGATCTACAGTTGTCGCCTTAGCATTAAAATACCTATGGATCTCAACACCCTGCTTTTCTATGCGAGGATGATGAGCGAGGGATGCACCTATTAGTATCTACCCTTGAGGTTTGTCCTTGGTTGAAGGTTCCCCTTCCACCCCTATGCGTTCAATTAACCCTGCACTGTGATTGTTGGCGAAGTTTATCCTTAAACTCAACTTGTTTATATTTCATCATTGTCTCATTTTTACCCCGTCTTTATATTTGATGGATCAATTTTAACCAAACATTTGTTCTTGGAAAAATTTTAAATCGACGTGTAATGGTATCCTAGGAGTGAAAAAAAAAAAAAAAATCTTCCTGTCTGCAAAATTTTTTCTTGGCCTGTGATTTTGAGTTTATTTATTCATTGCAAATCGACTTATTGTTCCCTATCTGCGTTCCTTTTTTGGGGCTGGTTTTTCATCATGCCCTTATTTCAAAAGAAAAATAGACTATTTTATCTCTGTTGCATTGTTGGGTACCCCAGGAGAAGAAAAATAATTTGAAACCTTTGCACCTGGCTGCATTGAACCATGTATTGGTTGTGTAATGTTTTCTCTACGTTTAGTATGGTGTATTGACTGTGTAATGTTTTCTTGTCTTTAGAATGGTGTAAATGATTTCCCATGAAATGATTGACTGTGTAATGATTGCCCACGAAATGATTGACTGTGTAATGATTGCCCACGAATTATTTGTTTTTAAATTAAATGTGACTGTATACTGTTGTTTACCATGAAATCACAGGTGGAGTGTTATCTACCCCTGTCTGCATTTGGGTTGCGTTGAATGTATTCACCATCCCTTACTTTCACCACCATTTATTTCTTTTACCAGCAAAATTTTTACCACAAGTTGACCACGATTTGTGTGTTACAGGGATTTTATTTATAAATATTACTGCCAAAAATGTCCATGATTTTCCTGGGGTGTAGCGTATTGGTATTTTTTACAGTGATTCTGTTGAAGGGTCACGTTTTTTCTCTTTTTTCTTTAAATGCTACCTGAGCTTGCTGCAGTACCCATGGATTTTATGCTTTAAACGTTGACTGAGTCTGCTACTAAACACCCACGATTTTTGCCTAAACTAATTTGACTGAGTTGCTATTTTATAACCACGAATTTGGATTTAAAAAAAAAAATTCAAATGGTTACCATCATTGCCGACGATTGCCCCTTTTTCCGAAGACTCCAATATCATTATAATTCATCGACGAGTTTTCCCTTGGCTATGACTGTGAATTTCCATGGATACCTGGCGATTGGCCTTTAGTTAAAACTGGTGTTTGTTTTCTGATTCAGGATTGCCATTCATTGCTTAATACCTGTGTTTCCTTGTCATTGATTTCTCCTGCATTTCCATTTGTTGATGGCATTAATTTTGGCAGTTACATTGTAATTGGTAAGTGTGTGTACCAATTTATAGCTACCCACATCCACATTAATAACTGGCAGATATTTGGTGGTTGTGGTGGATGACTGCGTTTGATTATTAAATTTTGCAAGAATGAGCTCTTTAAAATCATTCTCCTTACCTAATTCATAATAATACCCCCATCACTTCTAATCGCCACCATTCCTTGTGGCTTAATTCTTTGTTCTAGTGATACATGTACACTTACAAGTTCTCTAGTGTTCAGTTCCCAATTTTTTATTTGAAATTATTCTTTGCATATTATTGTTTTATTTGTGTTGATGGTTATGGAGTTAGTTATTTAATTCATTAACACACTTTGTTTGGTTAGATTATATCTTTCTAATCACATATTAATTAGCATGATATTGTATCTCTTTTGTTCTTGATCTTACTCAATGTGAACTTCTACTAGATGATATTATTGATCTTTTTCTCATAATATCCTTGTCATTCCTACTAGTAGCAATTGTGTAGTTTTGTGGATTGGAAACTCAACATATATGATATTATGATATCACTATCTAAGGCAGGCATATATTTTATTAAAGTAGTTTAGGGTAATGTAAATAATAATTACATGGTTGAGAACCAACCCCTTTAGTGATGACCAATTTTTCCAATAATCACCCAATTAACGGATCAACTTGAATAGGTATTGTGAATAATCACCTTAGATTAAGTCAAGGTGTACTCAAAGATTTAAGGGATAATTTATGTTCACACTTGTTGATTATTTAGGACTCGTCATTTAGGACAGCTTATCGTTTAGATAATGAAGCAGGGTGTGATCTCTTTTAAGGGTTGAGTAGTACACTTACTTTAATAGACATGTACCGTCCAAGCTAGCATGTTGATTGTTGAGTTTTGTTTTAGTTCACCCTTTATAAAGTTTATGTCATTGGTAACCTTACAATAGTTTACCCTTCATGCCTAGACCTCTTACTTAACCTTAGGACTTCTTGGATGTCGTCACGTCATTTATTGGATTGCTCATCTGTTGAGTGATGTCTCCATGCTTCTTACCTACCCGTTGATTGGGGGTGTAGGCATAATCTTACTGCCAGTTATTTCAGCCCTTCTCACATCGGATTCATCTTGAGTTCGTTGGTCTAGCTAGGATGCATTGCGCCAAGGTTATTGACGCATCTGACACCTGGGAACAACATGATTCTTGATGAGGGGATCATGGCGTGCCCTGGGGAATAGCGATGAATGAGATCTTGGCCAGAGTAGGTGCTTTTGTATGAGTGTTGTTGAGCGTGCAAGTTGCTCTCTGTGCAAGGGCCGAACTCCTTCAGAGTTAGGTCCATGTGCCTTGAGGTTCGAGTCCTTATTCATCTAGGCTGTGATGTCGGGGTGGGGATGTTTTCCCTTAGCTTGTAGGTGTGGTCGTGTTGCGTCGGGCAGGTAGTCGTCCTCCTTGTTATTCTGCGCATGTTTCGCCAGTTGTCTTTGTGCATGTGTGTGGTGTCATTGTAACATGTTTCCTGGACAGTGTGTTTGTGTTCGTCATCAGTGGTGAGGTTAAACTGTTGTTGTCATCGTCTCCTTGCCTCTTATCTCCTAAAATAAAAAATAAATAAATAATTGTGCTGCACTTGTTGGCGTAACGATGGGGTCGTTTCAAAATCACTGTTGGAAGGGCCACGCAAAGCTTAATGGAAATATAGGTAATGAGCCACGAAAATCAAGGTGTATCTGTTGTGTAAGGGATGGGTAAATTGCCCATAAATGTAAGTTATATTGCAGAGGAAATACGCAAGCCAAAAGTATGAAAACACAGGTATAAAGTACAATTCAAAACATAGATTAAAAAGATAAAAAAACGCAGAGGTAATCAATCACACCAAGGTGCAAGACAGTCATTCAGCCAAGAACAATCAATAGGGGTAGACAACTGGGAAAACTATCCTTCACTCATCATCCACACATAGAAAAGCAGGGCATTAGGATCTATAGGTCCATTAACACCGAAGTGACAACCATCGATCTGGCTCCTGGCCGACTGCTCAGGCGTAGACTGATGATATAGGGATGAAGACGAAAGATAAGGCATAAACTCTGCAAATAATCAATGAAACAAACAGAACCATCAAGAAATCAGGGATCGATGACCAAGGAGATCAATCGATACAGTGAGCGTAAACTATGATGACTTTAATTTCTCGATTGAAGATGCTAAGTAAACCAATTTTCTTTAATCAATAAAAGTATAGAAATGAAGTACAAAAATGAAATCACGAGATCAATATTACTCTACCATTCAAAATAAAAGCATGCATATCGTATCCCAAGTTGACCACTCTAAGTCGTTGTCCTGCACGCTCCATCCTTCTCCCACTTGGAAACCACTGTGACTTCACCGGTACCTCCCAGCCACTGCTAGGGGTACTCTTCTTCCCCCTTATCCCCCCGAACCACAAAGGGGGCATGCACACTAAACCAAAGAACAACTAGCTCCCAGCTCACCTTGCAAGGCTGAGCTACCACTCCTCACCGAGTTAATCTTCCCAACTCCCACAAGATAAGTCAGTCAAGTAAAAAATTATGCAGCATAACATTACGCATCAAGCCGATCCCTATCCTTCTCCTCCTCCATCCTTTATATAGAATTTCTAAGTCATTTCTTTCCAAAATTCCCATTTAATTTATTATTTAATATCTTAATTCAAAAAAATCCTCCCTGTACACATGTCACCCATCCCCTTCGTTGCACCAGAAATTAATTTCATTAATTATTTAATTACTCCTATTTCCCTTACCCACCTAAACACATTCCTAGAATTTCTCCTAGGTGCCCCCATAATCCCTTACACAAATTAATGACTTACGGCCTTACTAAATTCCTAGTCGAGTTCAATTTAGAAAGTTCTTAAAGGAAAGGTTCCTTACTAAGTTGGTCATTCTTCTTTTTGCCTTATGTTTCCCTTTTTTTTATGTTTCCCCTTTTTCCCTTAGTTTCCTAATTTTTAAGTTTCCCTCTTTTCCCATTTTATTTAAAACTCAAATTAACAAGTGTAGAAAATTATCTTTCTCCCCTTTATGTTTTTAATTAATAAATTTTTAATTAACATATGTAACAAAACAATCATTTCCCTTTAAAACTTTAATCCCCCCAAAGTAATTTGATTTTTTTTAAATTAAATGAATTTATTACCCCCTTCTTGTCACATGTTTAATGATGATTATTAGTAAAAAAAAATTCCCACAAGTATCACTTAGACCTAGATTTTATTTTCCTGGGTTGGGTGACATTTTAATCAGGAAATTGTTTTTAAATCTTTCTTATCACATTTCTAGTTCTAAGGCCATCTAGGTTTATTCAATCATTAGTTAACAACGCGACATGCCCTTCAAGATGCACTAGGATTTCCAACGGTGCCACTCACCTCATTATATTTCCCTTGGGCGATGTGCCCTTCAGGATGCACTACATGCTCCAAGGGTGCCACTCATCTCTTTTCATTTTTCTTTTGCGACGTGCCCTTCAGGATGCACTACGTGCTCCAAGGGTTCCACTCACCTCTTGACTAACTTGGTAGACATACAAAACCCCTAGAGTCAATACTCCACCAGATGATCTTGTGGGAGACTAAGGGCCTTTAAGGAATAAGGCCCCTGCCTTATTGCACACCCCTTAGAATCATCGTGAGTGACTATCGTAGTCTTCCCTCACGGCATCGTGGGTATTCTCGAAATAGGTAATCGTTAACCTACAGTTCGATCCAAAATGAGAGTGCTAGTAGGTTGTGGCTGGGCTTTTGTCCACACCTCTCCCTCAATGTCTCTGGTTGTCATGCATGACCCCTCTACTCCACATGCGAGTCCGATCGACAAACTATCATCATCCTGCATCATCAATGAATCATGTCAGAAATACAACAATCATCATAACATCTAAGCAGATGTTCATATGTCATATCAACAATTATAAAAACCCAATAGTCCACTCCCTGACTCGATCCAGAGTCCAAGGGGTTTCATTGATGCCTCTACATCCTCGAGGTCAAAAGTCTTGTACACTTAGGAGAACCCAGTCAATAGCACCTGTCTATGTCAATACAACAAAATAACCTATTACCATATCCTTAAATGCCTCATAATCATAATCAAATGACCAATAGTATAATAATCTGGATCACTTGCAAGCAAGTTTCCTCAAAGAAAAAGCTCGCTCAATGCGCGTAGGAGCGGGATGTTACATTATTTGTAAATCTACTTGAATGTTGGTTTTTTTTATTAGTAACCAATTTAGTTAAGAGTTTGACAATACCCTGGAAAGAAGAAATTCACTTTGTTGTATGTAGAAAACATAAATGTTCATAGTACGCCATTCTTGGACAAGAAATCAAGGAATGCAATCGAAGAAAATTTCTAAACTTTATCTTTTCTGATGTGGGATAGAGTTTGTTTTTAAATAATCAAATGTTCAAGTTCAAAATTAGGTCTTCATCATGATCTAACCAGAAATAAGTTTTAATGTACACCATTTAAGACAATGATAAGCTTATCTAGGGGTTCTATATATCTCAAAATAATTGAACAAAGCATTGAATAGGAAAGGATAAACTAAAAATTTGATAAAAGTAAAAAACATACATTTATGAATCATCCTGAATGGACACATCCTTCCTAAATCTGGGTGCTTCCTCCACTTCCTCCTCAATCCCAATATCCCTCCCAAGCACACTCTCAGGTACTCTCTTCTCCACATTAGCCTATATAACACATTTCAAATTTGAAAATTTGAAAAATTAAATTTAAATGATTATAACACATTAAATTTAAATGATTTTAACACATTAAATGATACCTATGAACTCCCACCCTGTTCAAACTCTCCCAATGATAATTGAGACAAGTCTGCCCAAGTAGTAGGATATGGAATAGGGATCTGTGAACAACACAACTAATAACTAAATCTAGGATTCAATGTGTTCACATTTATTCAAAATTACAAATGTTGTTGATCTCTTATTCAAAATATTGGATATTGAACAACTAAAGTGTTCATCTGTGGATATTAGAAACCACATATCTGATTCAACCCATCCAAATTTAAACTTGTGGAATCAAGTACCCTATTTAATGGAGATTCATTTAACATATCTCCAAACTGCAATTAATGACAATAACAACTTGATTATTTCTATAGATACAATGATATCTAAATCTAGAATTAGAAGTAAACTATCCTAAAATGCGTAAAAAATTTACTAACTAGAACACATACCAATCTGTTGTTCAGGTCATCATTTTGAATAACCTTCTTCCAACCATCACGAAATTCTTTTGCTTACTTCAAAACATCTTCTGCTGACATGGTATCTAACTTCGCATCTTTTTTATAAACAAATATGGTCTGTGAATTGGCTTCCGCTCACTGACGGTTCATGTCAACATCAACACCATAAAAAATCACTTCCAAATTTTCCCCGATTGCATTCCTAGCCTCTTTTCCAACCTCTAATGTAGCTTGCAACTCTAAATGTGAAGCAAATTCCCCTATTGGGAGAGGTACTAAAGGTTGTGGAGGCCTCGACAATGTCGCATTTCGATATGCCCCTTTGCGATCATATGTCCGTTCTTTACCAGTCTCATAATATTTGGACGATAGACTAGTATAATCAGGGTGGATGTGCAAGAAAAACTATGCATAAAAGTTTCTTGCAAAATGGTGTGAAACCTCATCATCCCACGACAATTTCCCATATGCCGCCAAAGATCTGTTATACAGATGTCCTGCAATGTCAGGGTGCTTAAAATATCGCACCTTCAAAATATTCTGCTTTGACCCATCTTTGAAATTGAACATCGAAATGGCATCTTTTTTTAAAAATATATTTTTTACTGCCTCCCACTTATCAGGGCCCATCACCTCTAACTTTATTCGCCTCATTAGATCAACAAAATTGTCAGTGGTTGGCCCCATCTTCTGATATGCATCCATAATGTTTTGCAATGAATGCAAAACAATTTGCAAGCTTTGTTTACTCTCCTGAGGGAGTTCCAAGACCACCAAATCATTTTCCAACCTCCTTTTAACACCTAAGCATCGCTCAAGCGTCATTGCTTTAGTAATCCTTTCCTAGGGAAGTTCATCACCAACATCCAAAGGATAGGTGGACGTAGGCGTGTAATCTTTTGTTTCTTGGTAATGTGGCCTCCTAAATCCATCTTCACCCTCTACACTGACATAAACATTCACTCTTTCAATGTCATCCCTTGCTCTAAGCTCATTTTCTACACACACATTTGAAAGTAATTACAACATTTAACTTCACATAAATTTAAATACACAAAAATACAACAAAATAAAACAAAATTACCAGAAATATTCTCTTGTCCTGAGGTATTCCTTACATTCTCAGGTGTAGGAGTATCAATTTGAAACCTATATAAGAAGGTTGCATCCATAGAACCTTTTTTATCACATTCTGCAGTTGATCTATTCACAAACCCGTTTGAAAATCTCCTCTTACGAGATTGTTGTTGGCCACTCAGAGTCTCAATTGAAGAAGGAGTTCCTCTTCTTCCTTCTTGGGAGAACCTAGAGCATTTGCGAGGAATGTTTGGAGAATATCATGTCGACATCTCTCCTCAATATCTTTCCTTTTAAAATTCATGAAAAGTTAAGCACAAGACAAGTACGAGTTAATATCTCCAACATTGACCAACAAAAATTATGAAGGAAGAAAAAAAAATAAGACCTTAGGTTTTATGAAGTATGTAAACTCTTTTATGTTTATATTAGACTTTATTATCCAAAAAGAGGTATTTGTTATAATTATTCCTTTAGTCAAAGGGTCACTACAATTGCAAAACAACACCAAAGTGGGAGACTGGTTCCTTTTTTAGCAGTTTACTATGCTAAGAGTCTATGGTTTGGAAGAGAATCCATATCAAAAGTGAGTGTTGAATTTGGTTGTTCTAGAGACTTAAAAAAGTGAAATTCAGTCAGTTACTGACTAAAAATCCAATAATATTAAATTAAATGTTGATCGGATGAATTTCAAGGAAAAACCAAATCTACACAAGTAGGCGCAAAGACTGAACATTCATCCATGAATCAATAAACTCGGATATAAGGGATAGACATCAGAGAAAATTATTATCCTTCACTCATAATCCATGCATAGAAAAGCAGGGCATTTGAATCTATAGGTCTTTAAACACCAAAGTGATGACCATCGATTCGACTTCTAGTCGACTGCTCAGGCACGGACTGATGACTAAATGGATAAAGGATGAAAGATAAAAACACAATATTTTCATAATAATCAATAAAACCCACACAGAGAACTCATTGAAATCATACGTTGGGTTCGCCAAGGGATTGTCATTCAACTCTAAGGTTTATCATTTACAATGCAAAGTTTATCAATAAAAATGCAGAGATGTACCCAAGTTCAAGCAATTAAAAATGCAAAGAAAAATCGAAGTTTTAATCAATCAAGCCGCAGAGGTACTCGTTCATAAGAAGGCGCAAAGAGTAAACATTCAACCATGAATCAATCAACTCGAAGATAAGTAAAGGATAGATAGTAAGGAAAATTATTTTCCTTCACTCATCATCCATGCACATAAAAGTAGGGAATTTGAATCTATAGGTCTTTAAACACCGAAGTGACGACCATCGATTCAGCTCCTACACGACTGCTCAGGAACAAAGCGATGACTAAAGGGATAAGCAACAGAAGATAAAACCACAATCTTTTCATAATAATCAATAAAACCCACAAATAGAAGTCATTGAAATCAGAAGTTGGGTTCGCTAAGGGAAATCGATTCAGAAAAACAACAAGCAAGGGGATTACAAATACAAGTTAATAATTTATTAATGGTAGGAATGAGAAACTTATCTTTAAGCATAATTTATTAAATTCCCTATAGTCTAGGACCATCCTTTGAGACATTTCCTTCTTTTTTACTATGATCACTAGAGAAGAGAATACATTCTTTTTGAGACGCATGATTTCAACTTCTAACATGTCTTTATCCATTTACTTTGTCTCACTCTTTTGAGAATATAGAAAGCAATAAAGTCTAACATTGAGTGGATAACTACCCAAAATTAACTCAATAACATGTTCATACTCTTTGAACATAGTTGAACCCACTAAGACCACATATATATTCCTTATAACATTTCTTTAAGATTCATTAAAAGTTCCCTATGGTTGGATCCACTAAAAAAACGTATTAGAACATTTCTTTAAGATTCCTTAAAATTTCCCTATGGTTGGATCAACTAAGACCACATATAATGCAATGCATTAGAATCTCCAAAACAAAGAGTTTAATCTTCATAACCTCACACACCCACTAATAACATCAACATGGGATGGGTATGAGGGTTGTTCGTATTCCTAATATAAATTAAGATTAGGTGGAGCAAATGTAATATGTGTGAGGCTTAGTTGGAGTTAGAAATCTAGATAAAATATAGTCATATAAGGTAGAAATTCATGTTGATTGAGAGCAATCGTGACAATAATTTCAAATGTAAGTGCATCATAACCTATTGTAAACATAGTGATGTGAGTTTTAATGGGATATATATTTTGAAGAAGATGCAATTGAGTGATTCTTAATTGTCACAAAATTAATGGTTCCAAATGGTAATGTCTACAATGATGCTAAAGAAGTAGTTTAGGTGATATTCTTACATTATCTTTATGATCTAGAAAATGTTTTTCTAGGATGTTTTGTTTTGAAATTTGATCATTTAATATATTTTCCATATTTTCCAATATATTTTCCAACATGCATAGTTTACTTGTTATAGTGTATAATATATGATGGTTGGATGGGATACTACACAGTAACTGACTGATCAAGAAGGAAGAGAGACTTACTTCCCTTATTTTATCTGTAGGAAAGTGGGATCTTCTCAATAAATATGATAAATATTATAGTGAGTTAAGGGTTAAATATTTATGAATAATGTTTTTTTAATCTAAAGAAGGTCATTATTTCTAATTCTAAGACTTTGCAAAACTGGTGATATTTTGAAAGGGGCATACAAAGAAGATGAAAATAATGGTAGAAGTGTAGAATTATGGATTTAGAAAACTCTAGAAACTTATTGACATTTTAACTGTCAGAACTTATCAGGTATGTTATACAAAAATAGAAGACGACTAAACAAAGATTAAAATTGTTTTCAAAATGATATTATATCAAATTATCTAAACACCGATATATATTTTCTTCTAAAAATAAAAGTGACTTATCTAATCACACCTTGGATAATGAAACACCTTCCTAATCCTGGAATTCATTGTTTATTGTACAACAACTTGTTATGCCTTTGAATTCATTGACCTAAATTGACCTATACTTTGGATGGAATTAAGGGTTTAAAAGGAGGGGTGATTCTAAGTCAATTGATGATCACATTTGGGATTCGATATGCCATTCCTTGTTTCCTCACATAGTTCCTACCATGTTTAAATTATAATAGTTCAATTTTAAAGATGGGTGATTGTTGAATTATTATTCTTTCTTTAATGAGGATTATTTGAAGTTTGATTTACTTTATTTATTTGTATGCATGGTTAGTTGTGAACATTTTAAAAATATGCATTAGGAACATTGCTTGTTATTATCATCTACGTGTGGGATATGTGTGTGCTAGCCATGCCTACATATCCAACACACATACAATATTATGGTTCAATAAACACATTAGTTACTAATGTCTAGGTTATTAATGAATTAATTAATAAGTTGTCAATTTGAAGTTATATTATATGAATATAAATATCATCAATAAGATAAGAATTCAATAACTTTGGTCAATATGTGTGAAGTAATAAATGAGTATAATAATTAGTTCCCATCTAAGACTCTTTTTTTTCTATATTAGACTTTATTATCCAAAATGAAGTATTCGTTATAATTATTCCTTTAGTCAAAGAGTCACTACAATTAGAAAAGACCACCAAAGTGGGAGACTGGTTCCTTTTAGAGAAGTTTACTATGATAAGAGTCTATGGTTTCGAAGAGAAGCCATATCAAAAGTGAGTGTTGAATTTGGTTGTTCTAGAGACTGAAAAAAGTGAAATTCAGTCAGTTACTAACTAAAAAGCCAAGCATATTAAATTAAATGTTGATCGAATGAATTTCAAGGAAAACCCAAATCTACACAAGTAGGTCACTCATGTCTTACACAGAGATGTGACCAAGACTCATGACAATATGTAAGAAATGTAAGGCATAGGGGGAGATTTACTTACCCATTATCATTAAGTCTCACTAGATGGTTTCAAGATGTGTTTTGTCAATCTAGTCCAAATATAAATAACTCTTAGCAATGAATATTTCTTTCTCTTGTTATGAAATGAAGAACACAGAAAAATGCAAAACTTGGCGTGAATTACATAATCATGTTAATCATTGAGTTTTTGAATGAAATTTTTGTTTGAGGCCTCAACCAAGGGAGCATATATCTAGGAATCAAATCCAATATAGGACCATCCATGCCCAAAGTAGTGTGGTTGGATGAAATACATTCCATGTTATTTTCCTTGCATCAACAATCAAAGGTATTGTCTCCTTGGGAAAATTGGCATTCGTAAATGAAAGGTGTCTAAGGGAATGAGGGAATTTTATCCTTGTACACGCAACAAACATACCATATGCATTCACTTGTTGAGAAGTGGTGCAATGATATTCAATGTGTTATAGATCAAGGGATCCCATGTATTTTATTTATAATATGAGAATCTCATCTAATAAGGACATCATTTCATGTGTAGGACTCCTTCAATATCTTCAATATATTGAATAAAATTTATAATCTAGTTACTTTATTAAAACCATACAACCAATATTTTATATCATAAAAATATTTTGAATGCATTTTATAATCTAGATTAACATTATTAAAAACCTACAACCAATGTTTAATAGCATCAAGTGCAAAAATATTGAAAACAAGATAACTTATGAAAGAGTTAATATAATTTAACGGTAAACAAGGCATTGTAAGAAACATTGTAAGCTAAACTTTGTAAAAATGGATTTATAAATTGAATTCCTAAAGATTTGAAATTTTTATAAAATACAAAACATTTGAAATAAAAAGTTGGACAATTTGAAATTTTTATGAAATTTTTATAAAATACGAAACATTTCAAATGACTGTGAGTTGGCCGCGGGGAGCCAGCCATGTGGCCAAGCCATGGGCATGCCCACGGCTTGGCCACAGGGATGCCCCCCCATGGTCAACTCACAGCCAATTTTAATAAGAGATTATCTATGCACATAAAAACAGGGCATTTGAATCTAATTCATTAACACAGTAGTGAAAGACAGTAGATTCGGCTCCTAACTGACTGCTCAGGCATAGACCAATCAATTAAATTATTACTCTATTCTTTTTACTTTTAAATGTCTATATCAAATTTAAAAACTTAATATTTGATTGTTAAATGTCTATATCAAATTAACTAAATCCATATTGTTTATAAATTATTTATTAATGTCTATATATCAAATTCTCATTTTTAAGTAAATCCATATTGCTTATAAATTTATTTTTTGTGTGTATAATTTGAACATATAAACAAGTAATTTTTAAATTGTCTTCTTATTTTATTTTTAAATTTATTAAAAACAAATTACATATTTATGTTTTAAATATTTTCCATTGTATGTATATTTCACAAATATTCCTTTACAAATTATAAGATAGATAGTAATGTACAGCACGGAATACCAGAATCAACAATTTGTAAAATAATATTTATAACTTATGATAATCTAATATTACATATGTAAAAATGGATTTATAAATTGAATTCATAAAGATTTGATTTTTTTATAAAATAAAAAACGTTTGAAATTAAAACTTAGAGAGTTTGAATTTTTTATGAAATACAAAATGTTTGAAATGACTGTGACTTGGTCATAGGGGGGCAACCATGTGGCCAAGCCATGGGTGTACCCATGGCTTGGCCACAGGGCTAGCCCCCGCAGTCAAGTCACAACCAATTTTAATAAGAGATTATCTATGCACAAAAAAACATGGCATTTGAATATAAGTCTTTAACATCGGAGTGAAAGACAATAGATTTGTCTCCTGACCAACTACTCAGGCAAATACTAATCACTTAAATGCTTACTCTATTCTTAATATTTGATTGTTAAATGTCTATATCAAATTTAAAAACTTAATATTTGATTGTTAAATGTCTACATCAAATTAACTAAATCCATATTGTTTATAAATTATTTATTTATGGCTATATCAAAATCTCATTTTAAGGTAATTCCACATTGTTTATAAATTTATTGTTTGTCCATGTATAATTTGAACATATGAATATGCAATTTTTGAATTGTCTTCCTATTTTATTTTTAAATTTATTAAAAATAAATTTTAAAATATATGTTTTAATTTTTTTTCATTTTATGTATATATTAATATATATTATATTTACCTATATAACACATTTATGCACAAAATTTTATAACACTTTTATAATCAAAATGTACAAATATTAACAAATTTGAAATAAACATAACGATTTCTTCTACCTATACCAAACTATATAACACATTTATGCACATAATTTTATAACACTTTTATATTCAGAATGTAATCTTTTAAACAATTACACAAACTAATCACAAGTTCATCAAACAGTTTGAAAATTGATCAAACAATTACTCATATCTATATCTACTTTTAGCTGATTTTGTTAAACTAACTGTAGATTAATAATAAATTAAGAAATTAGTTGAAACATTTCAAATTAATCAAATTAAGTGGAAAACTACAAATATATGCACAATTAATTTGGAGAGGTGATATCAAGATTTGAAAACATTTCTAACATTTCAAAATAAACTAGACACACAATGACCTTGGTCACCTATCTTCTCTACCTAGTTTTAGGATAGCACACAACCCAAATGAGATTTGAATAATTTTGTTGTTAAATCGGTTTACTACGGTGTGCAACAACACACTATTCAGTCTTTGTGTGCCCATGACTTGGCCATAGGGTTGGACCCACAGCCAAGTCAAAGTCCAGTGGACTGTGACTTGGCCGTAGGGGCCCAACCCTGTTGGCTACAGGGGCCGCCATATAATTTAAAACTTAAATTAAAAATTAAAATTAAAATTAAAAATTACAATTAAAATTACATACTGCAGCCCACACAGGTGTAGACGGATTGGCAAGTGCCATGTAAATGGAAGGAAATTTGTAAAATGAAGTCTCATGTTCGATTCTCACCCGGATTTACTCGTGCGTCATTCTTGCGGGCTGGGTGGTTGCACCTGGGGTTATAGTGGTAGCCGACAGGGATCGACCCCGTGTCACGCGAGTACGAGAACCGCGAGTTGTCGATTCCCCAGTATAGAAAAAGAAAAAGAAAAAAATTACAGACTGCAAGCACAACATATAAATTAAATTTTAAATTTTAAAATTACAGTTAATAATAAATTATACATAAAAATGAAATTTAAAGGTTTTGGGCACACTATCCATCCTTGGTGTGCCCACTGCTTGGCCACAGGGTTGGCCCTCAGGACCAAGTCACAGCCCAGTGGATTGTGACTTCGTCGCGGGGGCCCAGCCTATGGCCAAGCCATTGGCATGCCCACGGCTTGGCCACGGGGTTGGCCCCCTATGGCCAAGTCACAGTCCAATGGACTGTGACTTACCTGAAAGCAAGGTAATTATTTTTGTGGTACCCATCTTATGATTTTAACACTAATATTAATTATTTTGTTGTATTATACTACAAATCAATGTTGTAAGACTCAGACTCTTTTAAGACTGGTATGGCCTGTAACTCGAGAAGACTTTGGAAAAGAGAAAAAAATACTTTGTGAATGATATGGTGAGTTTCAGAGGAGTCTGGTGAATGGAGAGTATGACTGAAGAGTCTCTAGGGGTGATTCCTTTCAGTGGTGACTTGGCGAGACTCGGGGAGTCTGAAAAGAGTTTGACAACACTACTATAAACAGATAGGGTACTAAATTATAACTAAACTAGGGTACTACACTAGAACTACAGTAATGGAGAAAAAAAAACAATATTAAACTTAGAAACATGTGGATAACGACATAAAGAAACAACATTATGGAACATGGAAACACGGATGGAAATTAGTAGTCTAAACATGGGCTTACCTGAAGCTCAGCTTGCCCGACCACTCGCCAACACAACAACCCGATCTCTCGCAGGAGCGCCCATGAACACAACGACTACACCAACACAATGTCCACGCCAACACAACGACTGTGCACATTCACTCACTCAGGAAGAGCTAGAAAAAGCTAGGAAGAGCTCGGAAAAAGGTTACAATGACGTTGTGCAATTAATATATAAACAGTTTTTCGGCTGAAAGAATAGTTTGTCCGAAAGAAGTTTTTGGCCTTAATATCTTTCGACCGAAAACATATTGCCGAATGGAAAAAATCTATCCGACTAAATTTCTACATGAAAATCGAGGTTTTTGTCAGTGTACCATTTGATTTGACGTTCCAGGGTTCGACCGAAAAGAATACCTATTGGCCAAAAAAGTATATTAATTCAGCCGAAAAAGTATATTTGTTCGGCCAAAAATATATTTTTCAGAATTTTGAAGATCAGATTGTCACGAAATTGTTACCCACCTCAGTGATTTCACCCTAATGATAATAATTTTAAAATATATAATAAAAAAAATATCAAAATAAAATAGTGTGCATTTTATACCATACATTTGGTATTCGCCTAACTAATTTAAAATGGAAAAGATGAGAAGTTGATTATTATATATATGGTTATGCATTATATAATGAAATAATACATTATATAATATAATAAATTAACCATTTGTTCATATTTTATTTTATTTTTATATAATGTGTTCATTTCTAATGTTAGTAACAATAATTTTGAAATATAAGATGCAAAAGATGATATTTTATGATTTCTATGTGGCTGCAGTAGGTAATAAATCATTTACTTTATAATAAAAGTTGATTGAATAAAGTGTAAACCATATAATTGAATTTATTAGAATACACTATAAAGCATTAGTTGGATGTTATGACGCAGCCCCCCCTCAACCCACAGGTCGAAAGGTCCACGTATGCAGGATCTTTTCCCTTACACTGGCCCGAAGAGCTTTCGGCAAATGCTCTTCTATTTCCCTTTTGGGAAATACGCACCCACAACTAACTTCCAGAAATTCCCCCTTATATTTCGGGAGATCAGACTTCACACTTTTGCAAATCCGGTGGTCAAGCGCCTTGTCTCTCAATCTCTGAAAACCCAAAAACAGTCAACGCTTGACCTTTTCTCTCTCTATTTCAGATTTCTCCTTATCGCAATTTCGACGGTTGCGATGTCAAGCAACTCGTTCCCTCGATTCCCAAAACCCAATTTACCGAAACTCCGATACGCTTGCAAGATTTGAATTTTCAACAGCCCCTCATTCCATTAGGACTTCGGACTTCGCGATTTTGCAAATCCTCATGCAAATAATTCGGGTCTTCACCCCACGAAACCCTGAAATGGTCACGGAGTTTGACTTCTGTGTCGATAGTACGCCACCTGCCCACCATGCTAATTATGTGGCCTACACAATCCTTTCAGTCCTTCGAAACTTCGCGTTTCGTGATTTCGCGAGTCCTGTTGCCAAGATTACGGGACTTCCACTTGCGAAAACTCGAAATAGAAGTTCACAGGTAAATCCAATGGCCCCTACAACTTGAATCTATGGCTCTGTTCCTTCTGAGCTTGAACTCCTCGAAAAGCACTCATTGTAACTCCCCGGCTCCTCTGTGAGATCTGATGGTTCATGAGACTTTGCAAATTCTCCATAGAGAATTCCGACTATCAGTTCTTTCCTTCACAAGGACTTCTGCAACTTGTTGCTAAGTGGCTTTCCACAGTACTTAACTGCCTACGACCCAACTTGCAATGCTTTCTCACTGGGTTCAGTGCACAAGCTTCCTGTGCCTCCTTTGACGACTTTGAAGGCTTTATCCTTCTTGAACTTTCTCCAACTCTGAGTCCTGAAGAAAACTCTTGCACGCACTCCTTGCGGAAAATTATTTAATTACTCCAAGGAATTGGAACCCGTCGACTCTGCGCACTCCTGTAGCAACAGTCTCTCAACAAATCATCCAGGTCACCAAACCTGAAACTATACTCGGCCTGTGCATACCTTGCACGGCTCCTGTGCCCAAATGCACTTCTGAAGGAATGAAAACAAAATCTATCTCTCCTGAGCTTTCAGAGACAAACCTCTAAACACTTTGTCGACGCACTCCTTGTGGACAATTCAATTACACTCCTGGCAAAAACTCTTACTCAAATACAAAAACAATTGGAACGCATTTCCCTTACTCTCTCTCTCTCTCTCTCAGATTTCAAACATTCAACAAGAAATCATTCATACATAGCATAAAAGAAATTGCATGACAAAAAGAGTAAAACGTTCATGAGTATAACATTCAAAAATGCATACACAGAGAATATATGAACACCATGAATCTGAATCACAACTTTCTTGTATTAATTCAGAACTTTTGTACATGGAGTTCGGCTACACAGCTCTCTGCTTCTCCTCTTCTATGCTCTATGCTCTAAATTGGCATAATTCTTCTATTCTTCTGTTACAATACACAATGAGGGTGTCTATATTCTGTTTCCCTCTCTCATTCTAGAATTGTCTAATCTAGAATTAAATTCTATCTACTTGCATTAACTACCATAAATGCCTTCTACCTACTAAGGATGAGAGTGGATCGCTCAAGGTGCAATTACATTTTACAAGTGTGCCTCCACTTGATGACTTCATTAATGATTCAAGATATTTCAAAATTTGCGTTGGGTGCTTTTCCAGCCATTCTTTATCCCTGCGCTGACTCGCTTGAGATGCTCCTGCATCATACTCCCTGGCTTGAAAATTTTCATGGGATCCTGTTCATGAGCTCATGTATGGTGTGTCCATGCCTCTGGATCTCTTCTTCGTTCTCCCATCTGGCATCTTCAACTGGATGGCCCTTCCACTTGACCAAATATTCAAAGTATTGCTTCCACCTGGTCTTCTTGCTTACTTTTTTGTCCAGTATGCACTCCATCTGCGACTTCTCTGCAACTGACATCTGTTTTGTCCACTGGACTTCTGGTTGTTCATTTTCTGTCTCTGCTTCCTCAGCTTTATATGGGTACAAATCTGAGATATTGAATATCAGAGAAATTCCAATCCCATCGGGTAATTCAATCTCGTAAGCATTTGCCCCAAATTTCCTTAAGACCTTACATGGTCCGATTTTCTTCATCTTTAGTTTATTATATGTTCCTCTCGAGAACCTTTCCTTTCTCAAATGTGTGAGGATCAAATCACCAACCTCAAATTGAATTTGTCTCCTGTGTTGATCTTCTCTGCGCTTATATTCCTAGATATAACTCTATAATCTCTCCTTCACCTGGCTGTGAAGTTCCTTCATCGCCTCTATGAAATCTTCTGCACTAGCGCTCCTAATTTCATTTTGTTCTGAATCCCTTAACTCATAAATTCCTCTTAGCTTCATGCCATAGACAATCTGAAATGGACTCTTCCCTGTGCTTCTATTAACTGAGTCGTTATAAGAAAATTTCACCTGTGGTAATATGTTGTCCCACTGGCTGTGGTGTTCTGTCACCAGGCTTCTCAGCAAGTCTCCCAGACTTATGTTCACCACTTTTGTTTGTCCATTTTTCTAAGGATGATAAGTCGAACTAAATGACAAGTTAGTTCCCAGCTTCTTCCATAAGGTCCTCCAAAAGTGTCCTACGAACTTAGTGTCTCGATCCGAAACTATGCTCCTTGGTAAGCTGTGAAGTCGAATGACTTCTTTGAAAAACATATTCATAATGTGAGTTGCATCACTATTCTTCTGACATGGAATGAAGTGTGCCATCTTGGAAAATCTATTCACCACCACAAAGATTGATTCAAAACCTCTTTGTGTTCTTGGCAAACCCAATATGAAATCCATGTTAATTGCATCCCACGGCCTCTCAGGTATGGAAAATGGTTGATAAAACCCTGCATTCAGTTTCCTTCCCTTTGAATCCTGGCAAATTCTGCATCTATCCACAAATCTCTTGACGTCTTCTTGCATTCCCGGCCAAAAATATGACTCATTCAACTTTGCGAACGTCTTGTCATGACCAAAGTGTCCTACCAATCCTCCACTGTGTTTCTCCTTCAACAAATTCTCCTTCATGGAGCATTTCGGAATACAAAGCTGATTACTTTTAAATAGTAATCCTTCCTAGATCATGTATTCTTCCCATTGGCTTCTATCTCTGAGAATTGGATTCTCAGTTTCCTCGTATGCCTCCTTAAAATATGGATCATCCATGTACATATCTCTGAGATCATCAAAATCCAATGTTTTGACTTTGAACTCCTACAATAGCAAACACTTCCTGCTCAAAGCATCAACAACTTTGTTAGCAGTACCAGAAATATGTTTAATCACTAAAGTAAAATTTTGCATGTATTCAACCCATTTTACATGTCTTTGATTCAACTTTTCCTGTTGAATCACAAACTGCAATGCATGATTGTCACTGTATAAGACAAACTCTTTTGGGATCAAGTAATGTCTCCATTTCTTCAATGCCTAAATGATAGCATAGAACTCCTTATCATAAGTGGAGTATTTCACTTTCGCTTCATTCAGCTTCTCGCTGAAGTATGCTATTGGCCTGTCTTCTTGACACAAGACTGCCCCTATTGCAAATCCACTTGCATCGCATTTTACCTAAAATGTCTTTTTAAAATCCGGCAACACCAAAATTGGTTGTTCTAAGAATTTCTTCTTCAATAGATTAAAACTCTTCTCAGCCTCTTCTGTCCAGTGAAAAGACTTGTGTCTTTTCTTCACTGTATCCATCATTGGTGCACTAATTCCACTGAAATTCCTGATGAATTTTTGGTAGAAACTAGCCAATTCGTGAAAACTTCTCACCTCAAAGATATTCTTCGGTGATGGCCAATTCTTGATTACCTCCACCTTATCTGGATCCATCCTCAACTTATCTGCAGAAATAACAAAACCCAAATAAATGAGCTCCATCTTCATGAATGAGGATTTCTTCATATTTATCAGCAACTTCTCCTGTTGTAACCTCTCCATCACTGTAGCCAAATGTATCAGATGCTCTGCCACTGTTTTACTGAAAACCAGTATGTCATCCAGATATATGATAACAAATTTTCCAATGAACTCTCTTAGGACTTCGTTCATCAATCTCATGAAGGTACTTGGCGCATTTGTTAAGCCAAACGACATAACAAGCCATTCATACAACCCTTCGTTGGTTTTGAATGTTGTATTCCATTCGTCACGTTCTCTCATGCGGATTTGATGATAACTGCTTTTCAAATCAATCTTTGAAAAGAATTTTGCTCCACTCAAGCAATCCATCAGATCATCCATCCTTGGTAATGGAAATTTGTACATGATGGTTATCTTGTTGATCACCCTTGAGTTAGTACACATCCTCTAGCCTCCATCTTTCTTCGGACTGATTACTGTCAGAACATCACATGGACTCAAGCTTCCCCTGACCAAACCTTTGTCCAACAAATTCTGGACTTGTCTTTTGACCTCTTCATTCTCTTACAGCGTCAATCTGTACATGGATTTGTTTGGAAAACTGGCTCCTGGTATGAGATCAATATGATGACTCACACTTCTAATCAGTGGCAACGAACGAGGTAGTTCGTCCATCGTTATGTCAGCGAACTCTTCCAGTAGTTCCTAAACCTCTTCTGGTAAATCATCCACTCTTGTGCTGGTCAAAACAATTCTAGGCTTCCTGACCACAATGAACCATGGATCCTCCTTCTTCTTAACCTTTGTAAGAAGTTCCTTTCCACTCATGAGAAGTACGGTGTTACTTACTTCCAGTTTCACCTCCCTATCCTTGATTGGAAGCAACATGTGAGTTCTCACATTCTTCTCTAGGGTGTATGTGTTTATTCTCCCATCATGAATCACATTCCTGTCATATTGCCATGGTCTACCCAGCAATAGATGACAAACATCCATGGGAATGACATCACAAAGTATCTTATCATTATATCCTCCTATCTTAAATTCAACTAAACATTGTTTAGTGACAGTTACCTGATGTCCTTTTTGTAGCCACAAAACTCTATATGGGCTTGGATGATCAATCGTCTACAGCTCCAGCTTTTCTACCATCTCTATAGAAACGAGATTATCCGTGCTACCACTATCCACAATGACCTTGAATAGCCTGTCCTTGGTTTTTCAAGCAGCCTGGAAAAGTCTGTTTCTTTGGACTGAACTCTCTACCTCCTTCTCTGGTGTCAAAAGAGCTTTTCGCATCATCAACAATATTTTTCCTTCAACATCTTCTGCCTCAACATCTCGCCTCTGCGCTTTGATGATGTGAGTCTCTCCACCTTCTTTCTTTTTATATGGACACTCGTAAGACTTGTGCCCATTCTTTCCACATGTGAAGCATGTTATCACTCCACCTCTTCCTCTTCCTCTACCTCTGGTACGAGGAAAAATATTATTATCATCATAATCTCCTCTCTGTTCGGTATGTTTCCCTCTCTGTTTAGCATATTTCCCTCGCTGTGAGCTTCCACCTCTCTCAGTTTGAGTCTGAGGTTTCTACCAGTCCTCCTTGGGCTTCTAATATTTATCTTGGGCAACTGATTTTCCTTTGGGCTGACTTCTGCCTCGGCCTCTTTGACCCTTCTTTCGGC
Source organism: Picea glauca (assembly GCA_000966675.3). Taxonomy (NCBI): domain Eukaryota; kingdom Viridiplantae; phylum Streptophyta; class Pinopsida; order Pinales; family Pinaceae; genus Picea; species Picea glauca. Next base: position 4,065,501 of record JZKD02S2111338.1, read on the forward strand.
TCATCTTTTGTTTCGCTTTTAGAGCCATATGATAAGCATATTCTACCGTTCGAATGGTTACCATGCCCATCTCATCCTGAATGTCGTACCTCAAGCCATTCATGTATCTGGAAAATTTTTCATCATCGCTCTCCCGATGACCTGCCCTGATGTTCATTCTATAGAATTCTTCTGTAGAATTCTTCAGTATATTCTTTCACTGTCATCATCTTCTGTCTCAAGTTTTGCATCCTTTGAAATAGAGTAATCTGGTAATCTCTGGGGACAAATTTCGCCTTCATATACGCGATCATCCTGTCCCAGCTCTTGATTTTCTGCTTGCCTTTGCAGCGTCTGTCAGCTTGTAGTTCATCCCACCACAATGTTGCATGTCCCTTTAGTCTTGTGACAGCATGTTTGACCTTCTTGTCCTCTTCAACATCTTCATAGTCAAAGTATGTGTCCAGGGCTCTAATCCAGTCTAGAAGCTCCTTTGCATCAAGATTTCCCTCATAAACTGGAATGTCCATTTTCGCTCTTGCACCCATTTTTGCAATAGCCCTAATCAAATGTTCGTTTGCTGCATCTTCGATGACAACTTATTCTTCTTCATGTTCAACTTCAATTTCACTTTGGGAATCACTAAGATCCACAGCACCGACTGTGCGTCTCTGTGCTGTCTCCATGTCCTCAAGTCTGGCGTGTAAATCATGCATTTCTTTTTCCATGGCTGGATCAGGTATCTGCCTACCTCTTCCTCTCGGCATTTCCCTGTCCTCTGGTGGATCGGGTGTTTTCCTGTCCCTTTTTCTCGGGGGCATGGTGAATTCTCTTTTTCTCTGCTACAGAAAGAAAAGAACCTTTCTGAGCTCTGATACCAAACCTGACGCAACCCCTCCTCAACCCGCAGTTCGGAAGGTCCACGTACACAGGATCTTTTCCCTTACGTTGGCCCGAAGAGATTTCGACAAATTCTCTTCTATTTCCCTTTTGGGAAATCTACACCCACAACTAACTTCCAGAAATTCCCCCTTATATTTCGGGAGATCGGACTTCGCTCTTTTGTGAATCCGGTGGTCAAGCACCTTTTCTCTCAATCTCCGAAAACCCAAAAACAATCAATGCTTGACCTTTTCTCTCTCTATTTCATATTTCTCTTTATCGCGATTTCGACGGTTGCGATGTCAAGCAACTCGTTCCCTTGATTCCTGAAACCTGATTTACCGAAACTCTGATGCGCTCGCAAGCTTTGACTTTTCAACAGCCCCTCATTCCATCGGGACTTCGGACTTCGCGATTTTGCGAATCCTCATGCAAAGAATTCGGGTCTTTACCCCATGAAACCCCGAAATGGTCACGGAATTTGACTTTCGTGTTGATAGTACGCCACCAGTCCACCCTGCTGATTTTGTGGCCTACACAATCCTTTCGATCCTTCGGGACTTTGCGTTTCGTGATTTCATGAGTCTTGTTTCCAAGATTATGGGACTTTCACTTGCGAAAACCCGAAATAGGTTCACAGGTAAATCCAACGGCCCCTACGGCTTGAATCTATGCTTTGTTCCTTCTGATCTTGAACTCCTCGAAAAGCACTCGTTGTAACTCCCTGGCTCCTTCGTGAGATCTAACAGTTCACGAGACTTCGCGAATTCTCCACAGAGAATTCCGACTGTCCGTTCTTTCCTTCACAAGGACTTCTGCAACTTGTTTCTTAGTGGCTTTCCATGGTACTTAACTGCCTACGACCCAGCTTGCAACGCTTTCTCACTGGGTTCAGTGCACAAGCTTCATGTGCCTCCTTTGACGACTTTGAAGGCTTTATCCTTCCTGAACTTTCTCCAACTCTGAGTCTTGAAGAAGACTCCTACACGCACTCCTTGCGGAAAATTCTTTAATTACTCCAAGGAATTAGAACCCGTCGACTCTGCACACTCCTACAACAACAGTCTCTCAACAAATCATCCAAGTCACCAAACCTGAAACTATACTCAGCCTGCACACACCTTGCACGGCTCCTGTGCCCAACTGCACTTCTGAAGGAATGAGAACAAAAGCTATCTCTCCTGAGATTTCAGAGACAAACCTCTGAACACTTTCTCGACGCACTCCTTGCGGACAATTCAACTGCACTCCTTGCAGGAACTCTTACTCAGATAGAGAAACAATTGGAACTCATTTCCCTTACTCTCTCTCTCTCTCAGATTTCAAACATTCAACAAGAAATCATTCATACATAGAATAAAAGCAATTGCATGACAAAAAGAGTAAAATGTTCATGAGTATAACATTCAAAATTGCATACACAGAGAATATATGAACACCATGAATCTGAATCACAGCTTTCTTGTATTAATTCAGAACTTCTGCACATGGAGTTCGGCTACACAGCTCTCTGCTTCTCCTCTTCTATGCTCTATGCTCTAAATTGGCATAATTCTTCTATTATTCTGTTACAATACACAATGAGGGTGTCTATATTCCATTTCCCTCTCTCATTCTAGAACTGTCTAATCTAGAATTAAATTCTATCTACTTGCATTAACTACCATAAATTCCTTCTACCTACTAAGGACAAGAGCGGATCGCTCAAGGTCCGGTTACATTTTACAAGTGTGCCTCCACTTGATGACTTCATTAATGATTCAAAATATTTCAAAATTTGCGTTGGGTGCTTTTCCAGCCATCCTTTATCCCCATGCTAGCTCGCTTGAGATGCTCCTGCATCATGTTATATTTAAACCGTGAGACAAAAGCATTCGCAAACTTTTTAATACTAAAATGATTCTAGGATACCAATGATAAGCATAATGTAAATAGAGGAAAGATTTGACTTAAGCGGATGAGAAAAACGATTCACTAGCATACAGGTTTTGGATGTTTATTTACCATACAATAAAAGCGTTGTATTAAAAAAATATCAAATACTTTTAAGATAGTTACATCAAATGGAAACATTTTTTTAATTTCAAAATGAATACCAGGTACCTACGAAAATTATCCAATATACCATTACTCCAAATACACAAAAGATTCAAGGGAGAGAAGGTCAAAGTTTGGTTGGCTTATGAAGAAACTGCCACTGAGAAAAGTTGCCTCCCCACTGGTGAAATAATTAAAATAACTTTGAAATCGAAACATCCTCAGCCAATGAATACACATATGTCAAGATAAGAAGCAGAACTCGCATGAAGAAGTTTCCACTCAGAAACGTTGTCTCCCAACCGTTAGGTGGACAATAACATGTTTAATTTAATAGCCAATCAAATCTCTTCAAAATATTTTTAGGTAATTAAAAAAAAATACAAAAAATATGTTTGTAATATTTAACCCTTATAAAACTTCGCAAATTTTTGGTCAACTGTTTATTAATAAATACAATGCCACAGTTCTAATGGTTAAGAACATGTGTTTCCTTTTAAGAGGTCACAAGTTCAAATCCAGAGGGGGTAGGGTATGTATACCTTCGTAAACTTTACCGATCAAATCGTTGAACAACAACACGATTCCATAAATAACTCCAATTGCAATTAATGCGTGCCAACAAATCTAATCGAGAAAATCAAAGCAAAGAAGATATGGAAGATATGGGCTACAACGTCCTTCTCCTGTTTGTTTCCATCGACACTGCGATTGTCCGGAGTCCTGCAGCGAATCCTAGGACACCAGATTGTATTACCGAACTCTTCCGTGGACCCATCCTTAAGCCAAGAGATGGTGTCATTCTCCTACAATACGCCAATGATTTTGATGGGAAATTTGGTTTCATGTCGAGAGATAAATTTCCAAACAACTTGGAGGAAGCTCGAGAGTGGGATGGTAAAATTGAACAAAATATGTTAGCCTCCAAATTGGAGCCTTTTAGTGCACCTAGTCCTAGGTTAGAGACTAAGCCTAGGGTTATGAATAACGTCAATAGCTCCCAAGACTCTATAATTTATTTAGCTAAGAAGTTTGACATAGTGAGAACTAAAATCATGAAAAAAAAGACACTCTCCTAAATAAGGTCACTCCTTTGGAAACGGAAAGGGGTTAAGTGAAAAAATTTCTTCCTGCATCTCAATAAAATTATAATCCTCAGCATGGCGATCTCTTGAAGATGGACTCTCATCTATGAAGTCCAAAACATAGGGTTTAAAAAAACAAAATCTAGGCTTCCATATCATAATTAACATCTACGAATAGATTTGTTTATCTCAAAATAACAATCGTAAACTTAGAGGAAATTAATCTCAATTTAGAGGAAATCATGGGAGGAACATTTGTTTCCTCCTAAGAGGTCACAAGTTCAAATCCAAAGGGGGGTAGGGTATGTATACCTTTGTAGACGTTACTAGTCAAATCGCTAGGCAGAGGGGGTCCCTTGTCCCACGAAGAAGGGGGTCTCATACACCAATTTGGTGATAGATTATTATTATAATAAAAATCGATCTTCTCCTAAGCAAAGACTACCTACCTTCCTTTCCCCCTTATCCCTTATGATATGATCAATCAAGAAGGAAACTCATGGTGATTTCCTTGCAATGAATCACATAGGGTATGGGAATGCCCTTGAAATCATGGTTATGAGGAAGATGAATATTTTAGTGGCTCTGAGTGCATGAAATTTGTTTCAGATTTAGATTCCATATAAAATATACTTAAAAAGAGTTATACAAACGACTTATACAAACACTGATGAGAAAATGGAACATATCAAACATAATCTTTTGAGGAAACTAAGTTGACAAGGTTAGAAATTTTGAATTCCATGGACGAAGAGTCTAAGAACAAGCTCATGAATGAGAAATACCATCAATACACTAGAGAAACAAAACACCTATGAATTCACTACCTAATGATTCACAACCTGATCCACCAAGAAAGAATTAGACTAGATATCATTTGCCTTTAAATCTTGATCCACCACCTCAGTCAACATCAAACAAGAATGATAATGTGCACTTAAATCTTGATGTGACAAATTTCTTGGGTGAGGTTATGGTCCTTGTCCCTCTCTTTTAGTTAGTCAATATTCCTTCCAAAATGGATAACGTTAAAAAGTTATTAAATTTTGAAGACACACCAAATTACCCTCCTATAGTATTGCAAACCATGAATTATGATAGCAAAAATAAAGGGCATGCACCTTTTTTCATCACATTGGTTGTGAATAACCTCCTTCTCCATGATTGTATGTTAGGTTCTGGGGATTCCACCAATGTGATGTCTATAAAGGTCATGGACCAATTGGGATTGACAACCACAAGGAATTATAGGAATGTGTGTGAAATAAATTCAAGGTAAGTAACAGTTTGTGGTATCATTAAGGACCTGCAGGTTTTTCTAGCTATGTATTCAGATATCTCCCTATTCATGGATGTTGTAATCATAGATTTGTCTAATGTTTGGGGGACGATGTCTTCTAAAAAGTGGGATACAATTTTTGGAGGTAAAATCCAAATGGACTTATCATACACAACCATCTGAACCTATGAAGGAACTTTTGTCACCCTTTATAGGTAGCTAGTTATGAGATACCAAGAGGTAGATACTAAGCATCCTATGAATAAGTTGATTTATGTTGATTAATAATTTGGAAACATGTGTGTCTTTACAAATTATATGAAATTAGAGAAACATGACAACCATGATGGTGTTTGGTCCATGTATTTTGATGATGCTCAATCTAGGAGACGAGCCATAGTTGAGATTTTTTTTTGTATCCTTCATAGGCATTGCCAATATTTTCTTATATATGTTCAAGTTTCATTTTACTACTAACATTGCCAAATATGGATCCTTGATTCTAGGATTATAATTGGCCTCGGACATGGAAATTAAGTGTTTAAATATAATCTAGGATTATTTTCTTGTTGCTTATCAAGTAAAGAAATGGTTTTTCACAAATAATGAGAAAATGAAAAAGTATAGAAATGCAGTGTTGTACAACATTGAAATATTTGATTTTTTTTAGTCGAAGTAGTTACTACAATAAAAAAAACATGTTGTTGTTGATGCATTGGCAATAGTAGCATCCACTTTGAAACCTTGCATGGAGTTGGTCACTAGTGACTGTAAGATTGAAATAGTTTTCATACCAACCATTCCCAACGATTCTGAGCATTTCAAACTTTTTCATAATCATCCTAAAATTGTCCATTTTTTGAATAATTTGAACATGTTTTAAGAAAACCAAGTTAATTGACAATGAGTAACAGAGAGTCAAGAGTTAGATATTGAAGAATTGCCAAACAATTCAATTCCAAAAATATTACTTCCCTTGGAGAGAATATTTGATAGACATGGCATGTAAAGGGAAGAAGGTTAATGATCAATCCAAAGAAGTTTTTGAGATCAAAATTGGTTCATTATCTAGTCCTAGGATTATTGAAATACTAAAGAACACTACTTCTGAAGAAACAAGAGATATTGAAAATTTGATCTATGAATACAAAGATATATTTTCTTAGTCTTATGATGATTTAAAGGATTATAAGGGAGACATAATACAACATACAATTCCATTAAAAGAATGAGTGAAACCTTGAAAGAAACGAAATATCAACGCTAAGTTAGCCACTTTAATCCAAAAGGAACTGTAGAACATGCTTAATGCAAAATCATAGCCCCCATTAGAAATTCATCTTGGGTGTCCAACTTGGTTGTAGTTTTGAAGAAGAATGGTGACATTTCATTTTGTGTCGAATTTAGAAACCTTATTCAACTATCTCTCAAAGATAATTATCCTTTTCCTAATGTGGAAAATCTATTACAAAGAGTCACTTGGGATGGAATTTTTTCCATGTCGGATGGTTTGTCCGGATATAACCATGTTTTGGTCAAAGAATAAAACTAACTTAATATATAATTCACCACCATGTGGGGAACTTACAAGTACTTGAGAATGTCATCCAATATTTTAAATGTTGGATAAACCTTTGAGAGGGCTATGGATTTGACTTTCAGAGACTTAGTTACAAAGATAAATTAAATTTAACAAGATGACTTGAATATGGCGTTCAAAGAAATAAATGAACATGTGCATCATTTGAGGAAAGTGTTTGAGTGATGTAGGAAGTATGGAATCTCACTAAATTCTAAAAAGTCAACAGATTTGGTGTTGACCAACGAAAATCAACACCAAAATTTTACTAAGACTCTCAAACCAAAGACTGATCTATCAAATGATCTATCAATTTTTATATTCTCTTCATGGGAGGGAATAAAATCCATTTTTATATCCCCTGTATAGAAGGGACATTAAGTAATGTCATGAGTACAAATAAATACATAATGTAATCACTATTATTTTTTCAATTACTTTATTCAATAATAATAATAATAATAATAATATCATATCAAATGTCCCCGAGGTGTAGGACAGTCGGTGACGGAGTGTGTTGTTAAGTCACTTCGTGATGAAAAGTCACCGGTTCGAAACCTGCGGGGACAAAAAATCCAACCATGTTAAGGGTTGGTGTGACTCAGGCCGGGTGCGATCCCCAAGTGATTTTGATGACTTAAATGCCCTTGAGTCATGGTTTCTCAAGCAAAAGGTTAATCCCGATGCCAAGAAGGTCCGGACCAATTAACAAACAAAAAAAAATAATATCATATCAAATTAAAAGCACACACATTTTTAATCTTTATATTATATTTATCTTATGCTTTTAAAATCATTAAAAGTTCTTATGATTGATTTAAAATCTTATATGTGGGTCAACATATTATATATATTATTGATCTTTTATATAAAAATTAATTTGTTTATTTCTTTTAAGAAAAATATGTATTTTTATTAATATAATAAAAATGCATTGTGAATGCCCATGGAATTTATAGGTGTTTTTATCCCTTTACATGAAATTCCTATGTTTTATCCATCATCAAAATAAAGAAGGAAGGTGTCCTTGTTCAATTACATTAATAACCTCTTCAAATAGAACAAAAATGATATTAAAAAAAGGTACATTAATAATTCATCCAGAGATTTACGAAAGTTCATAATTATATAAAAACTAAGATAAAAACTATAACGATTAAAGTTAGATCCATGGTTCATGAATGTATTCTATAGTATGTCTAATCTGGATTACTGAAATAATCTAGGTTCCTCTTTACAACCCAATTCTATCTTTCAAGAGAACATCTCTAGCACTATTCATGTCCTTGTAACTATGAAAGATAGATGTATATGAGAAAGATTTCGGTAGATTGAGAAATTCATCATAGAAGGGTCATAATGTGAAATTCCTAAGAACAATTTCTTTTCACATCGATTGTATAACCAAATTTGAATTTCAAAATTTTGTAATTGGGTTATACCAAATTTTTGTGCTAGTTTTAGTACTAGTTTTAAATCCATCAATTTATAGAAGTTGTTAGTTTCTTGGTCAATTCCATCTTTAAAAGAAATACTATAATTTAAATATAAATATAGAATGCATCTTGAACATGTTTTAGAAGTGTTCCCCTATTATCTACCATAAAAAAAAAAAATCACATCGAATATCCTTATCTATTAGCACTTCACCTTGAATATGAGAGATCATTTTTTCCTAGACGTAAGGGCAGGAATTTAAAATAATAAATGAATGGACAACACATTTGAGGGGAAGTGTCTCTTTTTCTTCAAACAACTTTAGATTTCTATAAAAACATACTCCCTAAACTATTTTAAGTGGAAGTTCTCTAATCTTGGAAGTACCCTCTCTGTTATATCATGTTCTGAAGGTTTTATCAATACTTCCTCCTTCCCAGAGATTCCCAATCTCTATTAATCTTTCCACCTTTTATCATACCTCGTTAGAGTATAGAAATTCCATTATGATATGAAATATAGTTTATTTTTCTTGGTGACAATAAAAACACCATCTTGGCCCTATAAAATTCCTCTTTTTAAGAAAATCGCATGTGGGAGACTTGTTCTATAAGCTCATCCATGTAAAAAAATTTGTTTTTAGCTTGACATTTTAATTTCCATATAATTTTCAACAACCAGATATGTTGGTCTTCTCTTCCTTCTTCATCTAGTGTTTTATAGCCTATTATGGGTACATATTCTCTAGCTAGATTCAAAGTCTGTGCATACATCTTCTCTCCATCTAGCGGTCAAAACTAATTTTTACTTTATCCCCTTTTCCAGTTTTCCAAATAAACCGACTGCCAATAAAATGGAAAGCATAGGTAACAAAATTGTAGATTAATGAGGCATTGCTTTTCTATTTGATGAGATTTCTAATCCAATCCTCCACAATATTAAGGGATATATACGTATCTTTTACTAATTGAACTGAAAAACCTATTCTTTGAGTTAGCCTCCACACATTTTTGTTGCAAAAACCTTTGAAAAGAGAAAGAGATTTTTGAGGTCCCATCCTCCAATGCCTTTTTATAATGACATTATTTCCGAAGAGGCCAACACCACTCCTTTTATTTCTTGGTCTTCAGACCAGATAAAACTAATGAGTGAGATTGTTGTGGTTGGGATTTTTGGTTTTGATCGGAAAAGCCACAGTGTAGTCAATAGATTGTCGACGTTTTAGATCCAAATCAGTCAATAGATTGTACAACCATCTAATGCACCAAGTGTTGTTTTTCTTCCAATCACATTTTTTATATTGATTTGGCTTAAAAAAGAAACCCAAATACTCTATTCCTTGATCTAGATCATTCATCTTATAGGGAAATAGTTGATTAATAAAGTTTTTTCCTTATCAGACATCCTTGTAGCATATCCGCTACTAATCCAACAAAAAACTTTTGATTCCCATTAACTAAATGCATTCATCGTGATAAAAAGACTCATGCATCTAACATGAAATTTAAAGATTTGAATGGAAACCATTTTATCTACACACAAGAGCATCCAATTATTGAAAGACATATAATAAAATGCACAACAATTAAACTCATCATTTAATAGGAATGAACATGGTGATTAAGAACACTTATTTTTACAATCATGTAAGAAACTACAGAGGGAAAACGTTCTACCCAACCTAGACTTACTACTCCAAATCTCTCATAACAAAGTCATCTCTAAGTTGGGGCTATGAATCCACAAGAAATGATGTCTCTTATGGGTGTGTATTATCTCTCTTTCCCCTCATCCTGCATAACCCAAGGAATGAGATTTATTTTTCTGTAACATAGTCCCCGAGGCTATCCAACTTCCCTCCTAGGCTATCCAACTTCCCTCCGAGGCTATCCAACTTATATATAAATAACTTTAAAAAATTAGATCAATTATAAGAAAACAAAAACAAAATCAACTTATATCCAAATAATACTATTTCCCTTCATTTTCTTTTTTCATCATTCTACAAAATATATATATAAATAAATAAATACATAATCTATTTTTAAGGTCACGGCCAAGCCAGCACACCAAATTGGTGCATGAGACTCCCTAGTTTGTGGGACAAGAGACCCCCCGCCCAGCAATAGTCTACAAAGGTATACATACCCTACCCCCCTCTAAATTTGAACACTCAGACTATATTGAGAATTGAATTATTTGTAAAATATGTATTTTAATTTTGAATTTATGAATTGAGATATATATATATTCTCAATTCATAAATTCAAAATTAAAATACATATTTTACAAATAATTCAATTCTCAATTCATAAATTCGAAATTAAAATACATATTTTACAAATAATTCTAAATATTATGAATAAATAAAAATAACTATAAATGAATAATAAACATTTAATACTGAAAAATCATTTTAAATAATATTAAATTTATACTATAATATTTTTAAAAATAAAGTCTCTTTTCACGTAAGAACTCAAAGACACTGAAGTGTAAAGTTTCTATCCGAACAGCGAACAGTGAACAGTGAACAAACGACTGCGATTATTCCATTACTTCTGGTTTGAAAATTATAAATTACACAACTGCCATCGCAATAATATGAAAATTATAAATTTATTGAGGGATTTGGACGGTTTTGTTGCCGGCGGATGGAGGGGGAGGACAGAACGGACATCGTGGATCAAATCTGTCTGCTGGAGGAGTAATTTGTTCGAGGCACCTCGCGTGATATGGATGGCCGCAACTCAGCACAGCAACAGTAGGAGACTTAGTATTACTAGGCGCACCTCTGCTCTTCCTAGATGAAGATGAAGATTCTACTGGGAACAGAGACCGTTTACATAAACCGCAAATTGTTAACATTGTTGCCGCCGCCGTCCCCGCAGAAGCGGAATTGAACTTTCCATCAAAATCCATCTTTACCTGCTTATTTCACTGTATTCGAACAAAACACGATTTCGTTACTAACCCTAATTGCAATTAATGCGTGCCAATAAATCTGATCGAGAAAATCAAAGCAAAGAAGATATGGGCTGCAACGTCCTTCTCCCCCTTGTTTCCCTCGACGCCGCGATTTTCCAGAGTCTTGCAGCGAATCGTAGGACACAAGATTGTATCAGCGACCTCTTCCCTGGACCCATCCTTAAAGGACCGCCCACCCAAGCAAGAAAGAACGCGAAAGTCCGGTCGGTTCGTATGCGATCGGTTCGTATTCTCAATACAGGCTTATAAAGGAGCTTTCTTTCTTTAAAATCTTTAATGAATTGTTTATAACCATAGATAAGCATTAATGGCATATTAATGATGATGTATATTATTAATAACACCATATAAACTTACAATGACATGTTGGTTCAAAGTAGCTTGGCTAAAAAGGTAGGCACCACAATGATATCATACTAGAGACATCTTGACTTATGGGGGCTATTACATGTATTGTAGCATGTATATAGTGGCACTGGATTTTAGGCCTAACTTAGGTCATTCTTCCAAGTTAATAGGAGTATTATAGAGTGTTGAATCTATTTTTATATTAAAAAAATTAATTTTATTACTTTAAAATTATAGATTTTCAATATACTTTGATGATAGGAAAACACTATTTTTTTTTTTTAAAACTTCATATCAGTCTAATTTGAATAATTATTACATTTAAAATAGATATACAATATTTCCATTCATTTTCCATCAATTAATCCAAGGAAGAATGCTCAACTCAATCCCACCCAGAGCTTCATCGTTCCTTTACTTTTCAACTATAACAACTAGCAAATGGTCTCTACTAATTGAAATTTATACATCCTCTTATAGATGTATCCCTCCCCACCCTTACCTCCTATTCTTGAAGGTGACTACTCTACCACAACATTAAATGGAGCCCCATGTGTAATGCTCCATATTATCAAATAAATAATAATAAATATTATAGTAAATAATAGTTATAATAAATAATATAGTAAATAATAGTAATAACTATAATAAACAATCATAATAAATAAATAGATAAAGAAAAGGTATAAAAATAGAAAGAAAAAAAAAGTAAAAGAAAGAAAATATAAATAAATATAAATAATTAATTTATTATTAATAAAAAGGATAAAATAAGAGAAGATAAGTAAGTTAAGATAAGAAAAAAAAAGTTTGCATGATGCCATGTGGAACCTATGCATGAGGTTTGATTTTGCATGGATGGACTCACTTACTTCTCAAGGATCTCTATTTAACAGAAGATGAAAAGGGTAGATGGTATCTTTGGTTTCTGGGCTTTGAGGAATTGTTGGGAAGTAAGAATTTAACATTGGCATAGATAGTTGATTGATGGCTCCAGGGCTCTTAGTTTCTTGGATTGGGGGGTTGGTTGGGTGGAGGGTTGTCCCCCACATTGTTGTTGCGGTTAGAGGAATCAAACTTGGAGTGTGACAGTTGGACATACATCGAGTTGCAAGTAAGTCATGGGCTTCATTCTCAGGTATGTCCTCGTCGTTCTTATATCTCTTGTATCATACATGCAATAAGTTGTTAACAATTTTACAGTTATGCGTTAATGTTTTTATATCCATGGAATTTATATTTATGATTTAGAGTACTAATGGCTAGCGAAGCCATTAATATGGTATCAAAGAAGGTTGAAACCCTAGAGACTTTTGTGGAAAATAATATATATATATATATTACGAGGTTAACGAACTATTCACCCATGAGGATATTTTAGAAGTCTTATAGTTTCAGAGATGTTGGATTCTACATTAGATGATATGCTTCAAATTTCACCTGTGATAAGTTTCAAAATTCACCTATGATCTGTTCATAACAATTTTATTTTGATAAATTTGGGGACGATCAACCTCTATAAGCTTGCAAATTCATGTTTCCAACCAACATATTGATATCCGCCAGTTTCGAGTTCACATATTGGTTTACAATAGTGGTTAATAAATCAAGCAACCCTAATTTTTAGGGACATTAGGGCTTAGTGGTTAAGGGGTTAGAGGTTAATAAGGGCTTAGTGGTTAAGGGGTTAGGGGTTAAGGTAGGTTTAGGGGGTTTAGGTCGTAGGGGATTTAGAGGATAATGGGGTTTTAGGGAGTAGGGGTTAGAGGTTTAGGGTTAGGAATTAAGGGGTTAGGCCGAGTTAGGGGTTTTTAAACATAAATCACTAATGGGAAGTGGAGATGCCACACTGGCTTAATGTTGTATTTGTCAGGAAAAGGACAACAAAGGATATATGGAGATTCGTTATTCATGTTCTAGCACCTTGAAGGTACATGGTTGAGGGGGATAGATAATGGTGGTTTATATTTTGTCATCTTTGCTAAATGAATGGTTTATGGGCGTGAAGTATGTATTTTATCATTAAATTGTTGATACAAAACATGTGTTTTTTCGCTCCATAGTATGCTCATGACAAGAAATGCATCAAGCATTGATCCCAACAAAAAGGAGATTCCATATGTGAATTGCTATTAGGTTTCATGACTTTTTATTTGCCTATTTTTGTATTAATCAACATTACAAAATAAATATTCTTGCTATCATTATTATCCTCCACTAACATTCTAAATTGGAAATGTAGTCATACTTACTTTTTCCTACATCCAATTTGGTCTTAGAGCTTAATTAAAAAGGCATCATAGGGGTATTTTCATTGTTTTACTTGCGTAGGGCTCTATTTGAGAAATATTTGCAGAGTTGTTCATTCCTCTTTTGATATCGGTAATGACACTCTCTTTGAGAATTATTTGCAAAGTTTCTAATTCCTCTTTTGATATTGGTAATTTTTTCCTCTTTAAAAGTTTTGAATATCAAATCCAATTCCTAGTAACATCGTCATTTTTTTTAAAACAAAAATCACTAATGGAAAGTGGAAATGCCACACTGGTTGAATGTCGTATTTGTCAGGAAGAGGATAGTAAAGGAAATATGGTGATTCCCTGTTCCTATTATGGCACCTTGAAGGTATAGGGTTGAGGGGGATATATAAGGGTAGTTTATATTTTGTTAGGGTTGAGGAGGGATAGATAAGAATATGAAATAATGATGGAGGAGAAATTATGATAGGTATTTTTTTGCTTGTTGTGACTATATATTGTTACAACAAAATTTCCCTCATTCCATGCAACTTGCTTGGATGACCTTCCATTTCCCTCTGCAGACTTGAAGTCCCCTTTTTGTTCATTCCAGAGAAAAAAATGCACATTTTTTCACATTTTTATACAGATGTGTTCCCTATCAGTTATACAACAAGCATATACATAGGTTGCTCCACTACAGCCCGCAAACATCAGGTTTGGTTCTCAAAAATTAAAAATTATGTTGGTTTTCCATGCCATATCACAAGATCCATGATCCCTGACCTTCCATATACTGGAAATGATCCATATCGTCCCTTCATTTCCATTTGGTGGGTATAAATTGAGCCATATCCAATCCTTGAAGATATCCAAAAATTCAACTTTGACAGTAAGGACACTCTTGAGAAATTTCACTTCTTATTGAGTTTGCATCCCTTTGTCCTTAAAAGTATGAACTTCTTCTGTTCATCCCCCAAGCTATTCCTACTTTTTGATGGAGGATCTCATTGAATCCTATATATGAGATTGTCTTGGTGGAAGATTGAAGTGGTGGAGGCCCAGTTGGAGGGACTTGGTTTCTCATTTCCGATATGTGTCATTACATAAGTTTGTCACCTGTGTACTTCTGCTGATTATTTTAATAGAAATACTCTTTTCTCGCCCAATTGATATCTTGAAAATATTTGAATTACTATTCCATGGAAATGGGAGTATTTGTCATGTATGTTAATGGATTATGCTAATGTATATGCTAACACCATATATTATCACCATATGCTTGTGTATCTTGGTTTTTGAGGACAAGTTGTAGGTATAAATATTTGGGTCACATGCTCAATGGTGGTCTTCTTCGAACGTCCGAATGAGGTAGGATTTTAGCCTAGTCTTGTTAGTATTTCACTTATATAGAATACTTGAGATTATAGTTGATTTCTAGGTGTCATTCCATTTTTTTTGGTTTGCCCCTAGACATAGAGATATTTTCCTCGTAATTGAATTGGCAACTCCACTGGGGAGATCTCCTTTTTTGGGGTTTTCAATGTTTTTCTCCTTGATTTTCTCTATGTTTGCCTGTGTTCACCTGTTGCATGTTGCTTGACAGCCTGTATTTTTTCTTGCATCTGAGTTTCTTTGCTTAACCCTTGCCTTGGATGTGTTTTTCTTGGTATACATGGGTTTTCCCTTGACAGATCCATACATATGTGAGTTGTCTTCCTTTAGGGAGTGTAAATATTCGGTTTTTGCTCAAACAATCATGTACATCATATCTTAAGTCTTTTTAGCTGATTTTGGTGTTTGTTGGGTGAGTTTTTCTAGTCACTAAGTCTTCTTGGGTCCCTATTCTGACTATTAAGTGCCTACAGAGTGATAGGAAGCCTTTTTGTTGTTGAAATTTTGGGCGAAATTTTTTCTTGTCATTTTTTTCATTGGTTGTCCTTACATATTGTTTTGAGTAGTCACTTCTTGGTATCCTTCTTCACTTGTCTCTTTTTTATTGCACTAGGGCATGCCTGTGAGGTTGTTATTCAGTCCTTGCATTTTCTTTTCTTTATATTGAAAATAAAAAAATATTTTCTTACTTGCATTGTACTTATCATATTTGCACTTTTGATTACTTTGCATTGATTTTGACGCATTTGGAAAGATTACACTTCATTGAAATTGTAGATATTGCATTGGAAAAAATTGCTTTTAGAAGCATGTGTTTTTATATTTGCTTCTTTTTATATGTTGAGTCGTAATACCATCAGTTTCATGACCACACCTTTTGAGTAAGAGAAAGCCATTAAAATCAACGTTGATTAATTAAAATTGATTAGAAACAATTTTATTTTTCAGGGTACACAAACAAGTATAGGACTTAGGGCCTTGGAATAATATTTTGTGAGTAAAATTCTCCAAGGCTATTAAATTGAACATATCTGTCTTTAGTAATAGGAGTGTTGAAACCCATTGTGTAATTAGTGACATCAGGAGGCTCCACTCACACCAGAGTTAGGAACAAGGTCATGCAGAGTTGGTTTCAAAGATAGCCCTCTAATACCTTCCTAGCATCAGAGATAGTTCTAGGGTTCTATTCATATCTAGGGGTCTTTCTAATACCTTTACCTCCATGAGAGGAGGCGCTTTCGATATTTCGATCTTTTTTACCCTACCCATACGGTGGAACGGACTTGCGAATACTCTCTTGCGCATTGGTTATATCGTGGTGACTCTAGTTGCTTGACATAGGTAGCCACATAGGTTACTTGCACAGGTTATTCTACAGGTACCCTCAGTCAAATAAGGGTCGGACAACACACATAATTTATGGAGGATTACCTCTGTGGGGGGATCTAACTGACTGTATTGTTAAGCCCATGAAGGCCCTTATAAATGATTCAGATACCTCCAATCTATTGAAGGGAGTCTCAGGCCCCTCTTGGGCGATGAATACCTACTCTAGTTTGGGAGGCCCCTTTTCAGCCACTATATCATGTTTGTGTGCATTGGCCCTTTTTCTCTTTGATTATTAGTTGGCCTTAGGATTTTGTATTGCGTCATGAATTTTGACTGCTATGGTTGGTAGAGCCCCTGTGACTCCCTCAGTTAGCACTTCCCATTCCATGGTCTCTACTCAGTCCATGGAGACGAATCCTTTTGTATTTCCAAGTGGTACGCCAAATCATGGTACTCAGTCAATGCCATGGGAATCCAATACTTTCTCTTTTGGTATGCCATACATGACTTCACACTTTTCATCCTCTGTTTCATCATCTTATGTGAATCCTAGTTTTGGGTTTGGGGGCATGATGCCTCCTTATTCTCCTTTTTCGTTTGGTGGGGGTCATATCCCTCAACCAAATCCTATGGTAGGAGGTTTGAATCCTCCTTCCTCTAGAACCAATCCTAGCCTCACTTTTCCAGGATCGAGTTCTCAAATGGGAGGTCATTCTACTTCTTATATCTCGTTCATCTATCCTTCTTCCACTCTATCAGTTCCTATGAACACTTTTCTCATGGAAAACCTCCCTCTTTCCTCTGGTGTTTCATATGGGTGGAGTCAGTTTTATCATATGGGAAACCCCCTGCACGAATTTCCTTCATATAGGGGTAACATATGTCCTCATATGAGTAACCCATGTCATGTCACATTCTATTCACAACAGACTTCCTCAGTGATAATTCCCTTACAACCTTTTATGAACCAGTTGGGAGGAGGATACTATCCTACCATGAAGGACTATGGTGTATACCAGAACCTTGTTTAGCCCACGATCTCTCAAAACTAGTCTTTCTTAGGACCATGGTCTCACATGCCGCAACAATCCATTGCAAGTCATGTTGGGGGCACAGTTATAGTCACTGCTAGTCACATTGGACAAACATCACTAACCTTTGCAAGTCATGTTGGAAATGTGCTACTAGCCTTTGCAAGTCATGCTGAGAGCATGTCACCAGCCACTTCAAGTCATGCTGGGAGCATGCCACCGAACACTACAAGTCATGTTGGGGGAATTTATATGATTGAGAAGCCTATACATATAGGATGTAATCCCAAGTTCCTTTGTATACTTTTCAAAGGAGGTCAACTAACTCATTTGTTCCATGATATTGTGATGGTACGAGAATTGCGGTCCTTGTATGATGGACCTTCAAGTTCTGAGTTGTCTTTGGTTTCCCAACATTCTAATCCTTCTTTGGTTGATAGAGCAGTCGTGCTAGTGAAATATTTGGTCGATGCCAACTTTTTGGGGCAAGTTATGCATCTCTTGACCATGTTGTCTCACGTCATGTTCAACCAACGGTCTTGCCGATGCAATCTTCGACTGACACCAATCCTATTTTTGGGAGTGATACATCACTTGACCATGTTGTCTCGCATCCTATTCAACCAACGACTAAAGAAGTGGTCATTCCAATTAAATCTTCAGTCGATCCCACTCTTCTCTTGGAGAGTGAAAATTCCAAGGAAGTGACATTGTCAATGCAATATTCGGTCAATCCCACTCTTCTTTTAGGGGATGATGCATCTTTCGACCATTTATTTAGCATTTCTAGTTGTATACCTTCTAAACAAGGGATCATTCCACTCTCTCAAAGTACATTCCCTCCAATTCATAGGATGGTTTCCTTTGATTAGAATGATCTTGTAGATCCTCACCTTCCTTCTTATAAACCATTCTAGATAATGGGCATTCGTCGATGTATTGTAGATGAAGGATCCTCTACAAGTATTCTATCCTCCTTGACTTGGAAAGTTTTGGGTTCTCCCAAGATTGTGTTAGCTACCAGTGAGTTGCTAGATTTTGAAAGAAGACCTACATGAGAGCCCTAGCTCCCCCCAATATATAATTGTTTGAAAAACATCCTAGAGTCCTAGTTAATATATTTTCATACTCCAAAAAATGAAAATATTACCGAGTGAAATTGTCTCTTTCACACTCATTACTTGGTTTTGAAAGGATTTATATTTGGTATAAGTTTAACCCTTTTCTGGACCAAGTAGACTACTTACGAAAAATGAATACTCTAGTCACCATTGGCTAGAAAAGTTCTCCTCGGTATTTTTTTATACGTTGTTGGGCCTAGGGAACTAAATATACGAAAAAAGACATTTTTTTAGTTAAGTTGTAATTGCATTTCATCATCCTTTTGCATGGTTGAGCCTATTTCCAGATCCCACTCTCTCGTTATAAGCCTCTTTCCTCCGTAATTTGCATCACTAGCAAAGTAGTTCCTTCCATATATCCTTTGTACCTTGACACCCTTTAACCTTAGAGGAAACATTCCCCCAAGTGTCAATGCCCCGCATGCACTTCCTTTCATTGAACATAGGAATATTCCACTACTTGGAACTAGTTTCTTACTCGTGAAACTCATTTCCTCTCTTGTATCATAACATTTCTTTGTCTATGAAAAAACAAAAAAAGGTCCCGGGGGGGAATAATATTATCTTGTATCTACAGTAGTTGTGTCACCTTTGAACAGAGAATAAACTTTTGAGTCCAATTTCATCCAAATTTTGGTTTTAGCATGACCTTAGGAAGTTGATATCGTTACTTAGAGTTTACTCCTCTGACTAGTTATTCTTCTAGTCCCTATGGAGAGGTTTTCAATGCCTATTGCATTGAAAGTTTTTATTAATATCAATTCTATGATGTTTCATTTATCCATATGTCTCATTCTCTTTTTCAAAGGAAGTCTATGAGCCTATGTCAGCCATTTCTTAGAACTCTTGACTTTTCATGTTAGCCATACCCTTAGTGTATCTCAAAATCAGACGAAGTTGTTGTCCTACCTTACACCCTAGGCCTAATTTCATCATGGTTAGGTAACCTTGAACCCAACATATGACATTTCCTCATTGGTCACTAACTGGGGGGTTTCCCTTCTATTCAATGGAATTAAATATATTCACACATTGGGATTTGTGTAGTGTCTTGGATTCCATTAACCCTATTGGTGTTTTCCTCACCATTTTCAGCAGTTTTCCTTATGTGTTGTTATTTAGAGGGTCTCTTTCATGGACTACTTGCATCTGGTGCATGTGAGGGATGCACATGGTCATTTTTTCGTGAACAACCTATTCATCTGAGCTCCTCCTAATCATTAATCTATTGCTTTGTACCTCGTGTTGGATGATGAGAGATGCCTTAATTCTCTCGTTTCAATGGGTCTCCTTCCATCGACTTCAACTCATTTATTCTGGAAACGACACCTAGAGGCTTGCAGTCATCAATGGTAGGTTCTCTTGTCATCGATAGTTTGGAATACATCAATTTCTCTTGATCAATGGATTCTTCAAGTGTTCGAACTCAACACCCTTATTCACACTTATGGAATGTAATCGGTTCCTTGATACACTTATGGAATGTAATCAGTTAAAACAAATTTTTCCTCACTCCATGCAACTTGCTTGGATGGCCTTCCATTTCCCTCTGCAAAATTGAAGTTCCCTTTTTGTTCATTATAGAGCCAAAAATGAACATTTTTATACATATATGTTCCCTATCATTTATACAACAAGCGTATATGCATGTTTCTCCACTACAGCACGAGTACATCGAGTTTGGTGCTCAAAAAGTAAGAATTATGTTGGGTTTCCATGACAAGTCACGCGATCCATGATCCTTGACCTTCCACATATTGGAAACACTCTAAATCATCCCTTCAATTCCATTTGGAGACTATAAATTGAGATGTATCCAATCCTTGAAGATATTTGAAAATTCAACCTTGAGAGCAAAGACACTCTCGAGAAATTTCACTTCATATTGAGTATGCATCCCTTTGTCCTTGAAAGTTTGAACTTCTTGTGTTCAACCACCAAGATCTTCCTACTTTGTGATGGAGAACCTCATTGACTCCTATATATGATCTTGTATTGGTGGAGGCCTAGCTAGAGGCACTTAGTTTCTCAATTCTGATATGTACCATTACAAATTTTTTTCACTTATGTACTTCTGTTGATTATTTTAATAGAAATACTCTTTTCTCATCCAATTGATATCTTGCAAATATTCGAATTACTATTCCATGGGTGTATTTTTCATGTATGTTAATGGATTATGCTAATTTATATGTTGACACCATATATTATCATGATATTTTAGTGTATCTTGGTTGTTGAGGATAAGTTGAAAGTATAAAGCTTTGGGTCACGTGCTCAACGGTGGTCTTCTTCAAATGTACGGACGAGGTAGTATTTTAGCTTGGTCTTGTTATCATTTCAATTATATAGCAGACTTGATATTAGAGTTGATTTATGGGTTTCGTTCCATCTGTTGTAGTTTTCCCCTAGCCATAGAGAGATTTTCCTCCTAACATATATATGAATAGGATTCACCATATGATACTATTCAATACGGGAGTTAATATTGGCTATCTTGACAAGTATTGACACTCTGTTTGAGAAGTATTTGCAGAGTTTCTAATTGGTTTTTTGATATTGGTACCAACGCTCTGTTTGAGAAGTATTTTGCAGAGTTGCTAATTCATTTTTAAAATTTTTGAATATCAGTTCTAGTTCCTACTAACGTCGTCATTTAAAAACAAACAGAAACCACTAATGGAAAGTGGATATTCTAGAATGGTTGAATGTCATATTTGTTAGTAATAGGAAAATAAAGAAAATATGCAGATTTCATGTTCCTGTTCTAGCATCCTGAAGGTACAACGTTGAGGGGGATATATTATAAGCATGGTTTATATTTTATTAGGTTTGAGGGTTTATATAAGATAAGAATATCACATAATGATGACTATATATATAGCTCACAAAGTTTCTCTCTTTCTACATGTCAAGAGAAGGTAACATTTTTCCTATATATTTTCAACATGTTCATAGGAATCTTGATAAATTGTGAAATCTTTATCATTGATTTGTTGTCTTTGTTTCTCACTCTCACCTAAGTTGTCTTTGTTTTCCTATATTATATTTGTAAATTATTGTATTTTTTTAATATTCGTTATATACACTAATATTACTTGATTTTTTGTAATTATAAAGGAACAATGCCCTAGCAAAGTACCCATGGAGGAAGACATGGTTGTACAAGAACTTGTTAAAGATCATGGAGTGAATATTGAAGATCAAGTTAATGATCCTATGGAAGAAGATGACGATGATGATAACAAAATTGAAGAATATGGGACAAATATATTGATCCATAAGATATTTAATAATGTTGCAATGGATGATGATGATGAATAGATTGATGGTGCTTTTGATATACTTGTATTTGAGAAGGAAAGTCAACCTCTTTATGAGTTCTCCAAAACAACTCTTCTCTCTGCTATATTACTACTGGTGAACTTAAAGATTATGAATGGTTTTTCAAACACTTGTGTCACACAGACACTAAGATATGTAGTATATTTTGTCACAGTTAGTACATGATGACAAAGATTTTATTTTTTCCTCTATTTTTATTGTTAGTTGATCATCGATAAAATTTGAATGCAATATGTATGATTAATATTCTTTACATTAACAAGTATTTATTTTTTTATGTTGTAGATTGTTAGGTGAATTTTTGTTACCACCATCAAATGTTTTATGTCGCACATAACAAGATTTACATGCCATTATGAAAGATATTGGAATGGAGTATCAAGATATTCATGCATGTCCTATCATATTCTATATTATGGAGAACATGCGTCGAAAGAAGAATGCTCAAAATGTCAAATTAGTAGATATCGAACTGATCAAGTAACAAAAAAGGTGCCTTTCAAGGTTCTTTGTTATATTCCCATAATTCCATGTTTGCGGATATTGTTCAGGTGCAAAAGCATAGCAAATTTTATGGATTACCATGCAAAGAATATAAGTAAATATGATGTTTTTCAAATGCCTACGGATGGATCTGCATTTATGAAGATAGAGGAAATATGGCCACATTTTAAATATGAATCTCGTAATCTTAGGATTTCATTGGCAGATGACAGTGTCAATTCTAGAGAGATCATATATACTTACTTGGTGTGGCCTGTGTTTTTCATCAACAATAACATTCCTCCATGGATGTCAATAAAGAGGGAGCACATAATGTTGGAAATGATTATTCTAGGTATTTGTTTAGAATAATTGTTTTTAACATGATAACATATCATTTTTCATGTTTGTTTCATAATTATGTCTTATATTTTTTTTTTACTCATATGTGTTCAATTATGTCTTATAATTATGTTTGATATTTTTTTATTTGCTCATATATGAAGAATTTTATATTCTATTTTCAATCAATAAATTAAATCTCCTAACTTATAAGGACAACATTGAAGAACTCTATCATAATTTTACAACTACCCTTTCCACTTATATTAACAAGTTCTCTTTTGAGGTGTCGTATCAAAAGAATAATAGAATGACCAACCCTTGGTATGATAAAGAATGTAAAATTGTTAGGAAATCCATTAGGGATGATTCTAATGAGTCCTTAAAACTTGATAAGATCAATACGTACAAAGCCCTAATTAAAAGGTAAAAAATATATTATATCAATAAAATGCAAGAACAACTTTCACAACTATATAAGTTGGATCCTAAGAAGTTCTTGACTCAAATTCTAAAATGAAATACTAAAGAAAATAATATGATTCCATTAAGGGACTTGAATTCCTACCTTAAAATTCTTTACGAGTTCCCTAATGCCATGGACACCATTCCTATTGTCCCTACAAAGGAAGAATTTTTTTCTTTAGATGACATAGAGTTCTTCATTAAGTAGCTTGGAAATGGGAAAGTTAAGGACATTGAAGGCTACCAAGCTGAAATTTTTAAAATCGGAGGGCCAATCCTTATCCCTCACATACACAAGATCTTTAATTTAGCAGTCAAGAAAGGCTTCCCTAAACCTTGGACGCAAAGCCTCATTGTTCCTATTTTTAAAAATGGGGATATAAACATTCCCTCTAATTATAGCACCATTATGATTAGCCCGATTTTAGCCAATCTTTATGGAATTATTTTGGAAATGAAGATTAGCCTTCGGCTAGAAAGTCATGGTAAAAGAGCTAAAGGCCAGGATGGGTTTAGGAGATATCATTCAACTGTGGACCATATTTTTATCTTTAGAATCATTACAGAGGAGTTCCGCAATACTAAAACCAATCATTTTTGTTGTTTTGTTGACTTTAGAAAATATTTTGACGTGGTTCCTAGGAAAAACCTTTGGAATAGGTTGGAAGAGATAAAAGTGTCTTTCAAGTTGAGGGTTGTTACAATAAGGATGTATGAGAACGTTATTTCTAAGTTTAAAAACATTGAGGGCTGGTCAAAAGAGATTAACTGCAATATCAGAGTCAAACAAGGTTGTCCCTTGTCCCCTCCCCTTTTTGGCATTTACATTGACAAGTTAGAAGATTGCTTGGAAAAACCAAGTTGTGTCGGCCCTACTCTCAATGGTATAGTCATCAATATTCTTATTTATGTTGATGATATCGTTCTTATGTCAAAGGTTCCCCATGATCTTGAAAACCAACTAAGAATCCTCAAGGAAATTTTCTCCAATTGGGTATGACTGTTAATACTAATAAGACTAAGGTCATGATTATTAAATCCAATAAGATCCCTTATGATACCTTCGTATATGACAACAAAAACTTGGAGGAAGTGAATTCATACAAGTATCATGGAATTGATATTCATCAAAAGCTCAATGGGAATTATAGCACTGATAAAAGGATTATGGGGGGATGGTTCTTATTATGGGCTTCAAACAATTGTAAGTCAACTTATATTTGGAGTTGGGATAAGAAGAAACTCCTTTTTAATACTCTTGTTACACCTTTTAATATTTATGGATGTGAATTTTGGTGCTCTAGTATCTCTCGAGAATCCTAGAGAAAGATAGAGAAAATACAAAATAATTTTATAACATATAATCTCAAAATTAAAGGAAATACACGATATCTCATCCTCCTCTTAGAAACAAGACTCTACCCCATTGAGAGCATGGCTATGACTAGATACCTAATGTATAAGAATAAGTTAAACAACATGGAAGACATGAGGCTTCCTAAAATTGCTTCAAAATCGAGTCATAACCACCATCGAATCCAGCAAGGATGGAATAAAGATGCCTGGTCTTGGATAAACTATGGGGGAATCATGGAAGATACCATTTTGCAGATTAAAGATACTATTAAAAAAAACGTCAAATCAAAATTTAAGGAGAAAATGTGGTGTGATAAAGAGTTAGAGGAAAAAATAAAATTAAGGTATTATAAAGATGTAATCAACCCTAATATAGAAGATCGAAATTATCTATCTATTTTTCCAAGTGTAAAGAAAAAAATAAGCATTGCTAAGATAAGAACAAATTCTCATGAGCTCCATAGTGAAACTGGGCATTCGTCAATTCCTAAAATGCCATGGGATGAAAGAGTGTATCACCTTTGTGACACTAAGAAGGTTGAAGATGAAAATCACTTTCTTTTAGATTGTCCAGCCTGTACCCATGTTAAATATCATTTTCAAAATATTTGTCACACTACCAACCTTCCTAACCTCTTAACTCAACAAAACTATGATGATATTGGAAAGCTTCTCTTCATGCTTTTCGAGCACAATTTTTTTTTTTAAAGAATCACAAGTAATCACTTACCCTCTAAAGGTCCAATAAACCAATTCGGTCTTAGTGGACGTTAATCATCATCATAATCATCAATATTAATACATAAATACATTAATAGTAAATAAATAAATACATTAAAATATTAATAAAGTAATGCATTAATAAAGTTATAATATATTAATGTGTTGATGTGATAAACCATTAATGTAATAATTAACTAATACATTAATAGTCTATTAATTAATGTATAAATGAACAAATACATCAACTGTTAAAGTATTAATGTATTGATTAATTTAAGTATTAATGTACTAAAGTATTAGATTTAACATATGTTTATGTGGAAAAATATATATTGAAAATGATGGAGGGGGTGATGGATTTGCGGAAACCTTAGCTGCAGATGGTCTTTTCCCCTCGCATTA
This sequence comes from Picea glauca, assembly GCA_000966675.3. Classification (NCBI taxonomy): domain Eukaryota; kingdom Viridiplantae; phylum Streptophyta; class Pinopsida; order Pinales; family Pinaceae; genus Picea; species Picea glauca. The sequence continues at coordinate 4,091,344 of JZKD02S2111338.1, forward strand.
TTTTCCTTGCCTCGCTTAGCTCCGCAATTTTCCCTAGGGTTCTGGGTTGGTGATAGTTCTTTTGTTTTTTCTCGGTTGACGGTTTTTTTTGTTGTTCTTCCTCCAAGTGATGTGTGCTTTGATGATATGGAGGAGTTTGTGGATTATGATTTCGATTCGCTAGATGACCAACTCATTTGGAACCTGTGATCTAGTTGTGCACCTGACATAGAATCCTCATTTCAAGCACCACTTGTCGGGAACTCCCAAGGGGATTTATCTATGGCCCCTTAGTATGCTTCTGCTTCAAGGGGCTAGTTGTTGGATTTGGGAGGTGAACCTGGTTCTTCAGTTTTCAAAGTGGGGCTTTAGGAAGGTTTCTCCTCAAACCCTCTGGAATTTCCTTTAGAAATATGGTCTTCTACATTAGAGCCAGTATCTCAAAATCCTGTCACGGTTTTTGCTTCTGGGATAGGTGGTTTCTCTACCCTCCAATCATCGGGCTCGATTTATTCTCCTGCCTTGCTTGATGGTTTTCCAGCTTCTCTGGATAGTCCCAGTTTGGTAAGTCCTTTACTTGTTTCTTTCCCCCTTTCACCCTATCCTGGAGACGACCCTACACTCCTCTCAGGATATGAACAATTTGTTGGTCTTCCCCCATTCCCCTAGTGCCTCTTTTTTGGAGTCTTCTTCTAGCCCCCATACCTCATCTTTTTCCTTCAATCAGTCTCCTAGACTGCTTTCTTTGAGGTCTTTCGAAGGTGAACCATCAGCCCCAAAGCAAAAGAAATCTCAACTAGGAGTAAATTTGGTCCCTCACCCACATTTTGTGGCCCTTGGGGATGACGTCATGATTCCAGAGGTGCAAGATCAAAGAAGTGGTGGGGCATACAAATGGAAGGAATATCATCCTTGACCATCTTAAGGAATGAGTTTCTACTTCTTGGAAGGACATAAGGGTTCCAGTTTCTTCTATTCATACCCTTGAAAAAGGGTGGTTATGTTCAAATTTTAGTCATCAGCCGATGTGAGCCGGGTTCTACATGACCCTTGGTGTATTAACTCCACACCTCTATTATTGAAGTGATGGACTCCTTTCTTTGATGAAAATCGTGAAAAGATCGATGAACTTTAAATTTGGGTGAGACTATTGGGACTGCTACCAAAGTGTTGGAGTTGGAAATGCTTTGAGAAAATTGCAAACACTTTCGAAACTTTTATGAAGGAGGATATGTATTTTTTATCCACACAAAAAATGTCGGTGGCTTAAATTCTAGTCTCATTGAATATTCGCAAGGGCCTCTAGGACACACTTGAGCTCACTCACAGAAGTTTTTTTTTTAAACAACCTCTTGATTATAAGGGTATCCCCTTCAAATGCTATAGATGTCATAAACATGGCCAAAGGGCTACAGAGTGCTCCTTCTCGATGAACCCCAAAGCCCCCTTTCCGCAAAGCTCCAGGAAAAGGACTTCCTTCCCTTCTCTCTCTAGTAAGACTGTTGTGTCTCCTACTCTTCAGTCAATAGGCCTCGTGTGGGCATGGAGGGATGTCATAAAAATAAAATTTGTGGTTTTAGCAATGCAAAAGGTCTGACGACACATTTTCAGAGAAGTCTAAGGCCAAGGGGAAGCTTCGGGTCTCAGAAGTCCAGTTGTCCCTCCTTGACCTACATATCAGACAAGGTGTTGAATATCACCTTGGTATGCCTCCTCTTCCTCCCTTATTTCTAAATTTTGATTCTTTAGTATTTATCCTTGAATCTTGTGGGCTTAAACAAGTTAAGAAATCTCCCTTCTCCCAATTGTGCTTTGGCCCACTCTCTGCCTTTTTCTCTAGGTCCCCCTCTCTCCAGTATCTCCTCTGCACAAGCCCTAAACCATCCATGTTTTCTTACCTCATCCCAAAGTCAATATTCCTCTCTAATGTCGGATGAAGAGTTCATTTTCTACCAACTACATTTCTGAATGGTCTATTTTGTTGGGCATCCAGACACCCCTTCCCAGGGTTTTGGTTTAAACCTTCCCACAAGCCACATTTCAAAAGGGAGGGGAAGGAAATATTTTCTCTCAAAATCTCAATCTCGAGTGGCCATTGATTTCACGACAAGTAGATAAATTTCCATCACAAGGGAACTTGGAGCATTGCTAACCCCTGAAGGGGTTCCCAAATGAAATTGCTCTTCTTTAACTATCGGGGGTTAGCACGCCCCTCCAAGAATCTTTCCCTCCAAAGGTTGTTGGAGATTGTGCAGCCTGATATTTTGATGTTACAATAAATCCTATGGGCAGAGGCTCTGATTGTCTTGCTTCTGGAAAGGATTCAAAAGGGATGGTCATTCTAGGGGTCTGGGAATGGGATGGAACAAAAAATGCATCAAACTCGAATCCTCCTGGGGTTTTTTATCTTTTCAAGTGATATTAGTTTATGTAAAATAATTGGGGAAATCCTTTACGATTCTCAATATTTATGGCCCCACTCAGGATCGCTCGTTGTTTTGGAATTTCCCTTCTTGCAAAGTCCTTCCTAAAATATTGTTTTTTCATTCTAGGTGGGGATCTAAATTTTTCCATTGGGGAAACTAATTCTTTGGGGAAGAGGGCATAGTTTGACTCTCTTTCAAATTTCATTATACATAAGTTGGATGCAATTATAATAGACATTTCCCCTACAAAGCTTGGCCCCACTTGGCGAAATAAGCAACTGGGTGAAGATCATATAGCAAAGTGACTGAATCTTTTTTTAATCTGAAATTTGATGTTGGAAGAACCTTTTTTATTATGACAATGGGTAGGGTCATGAGGGGAATTATACCACTACCCAATGTTTTTGGAAGTAGCAGGAACCACCAAAAAACCAGTCAACCCTTTCAAATTCAACTCTCGTGGGTTAAAAGATGAAAGCTTCATAAAAATGGTAAAGGAAATTTAGGTTCCTTTAGGTCCAATAGAGTGTGTAGTCATTCAATTTGCTCAAAACCTAAAATCCCTAAAAGATGCAACAAAATCTTGGGAAAAAAGGAAAAAAAAACAGTTGGAACAAGACATTTTAAACATAAAAGAAACTCTTTAATCCCTCTATGATTCTGAAAGGGGGGTTTTGCCTCCCTGGTAAAAAAGGAGGCCCTCTTATCTCTAGAAAAGAATCGTAGGGCACTCCTCCTTGCCAGGGAAGAAGAATGGAGACAAAAGAGTAGGGAATTATGGCTTCATAGTAGGGATGAAAATACAAAGTTCTTCCAAGCCTATGAAAAAGACATGAAACTGGAAAACACTATTTGGCAGCTAAAGGATCAGTCAGGAAGGCATCTTTCATCTTTTGAATATTTGGCTAGGCATGGATCATATGACTTTAAAAATTTATATTCAGCAGACAGAAGAGTGTCCATAGATGCCATAATTAAGATGCCTTTATTCTTCCCCCACTTTTTCGAAGAGGAGGAAAATATTGACCTTATGGGTGAAGTGAGCAAAGTGGAATTAAAATAAGTCCTTCTCAGTTTCCAAAAAGACAAAATTTCCGGTCTTGATGGTTGGTCCATGGATTTCTATGTTGGTCTATTCGACTAATTAGGTGGACATTATCAAAGTTATAGAAGAATCAAGAGTCAATAGTTTCATCCACCCTTCCTTAAATGCCACTTTCATTTCCTTAATTCCAAAATGGGATGATCGAGAAAAATTGGATGTGTATAGGCCCATCTCTCTGTACAATTGTAACTATAAAATAATTGCACAAATCATTAGTAGAAGAATCAAAGGGGTCCTCTCTAAATCTATCTCCCAAGCACATTTCATTTTTTTAGAGGGAAGAAAAATACATGAAGCAATTGGAGTTTCACAAGAAGCTATGCACAACATAAAGACACATAGATTAAAAGGAGAAGTGTTAAATATTGAACTTTTAAAGGATTATTTTTGAGTCAGTTGAATCTTTTTAAAACTACTTATCATGCATGTGGGATTTAGTTTTTCCTTCATAAACTGGATCATGATCTACATCACTCCGGTCTCTTTTTTTGTTCTCATAAATGGGGCGGCTTCAACATTATTCTCTACAGAAAGAGGACTCCAACAAGGATGCCCCCTTTCCCCCCTTCTTTTTTTGTTGGTCATTGAAGGTCTCATCAATGCTCTTTCTTAAGAAAATAATAACAAAAGTTTCTTGGGTATTCCCCTCACTCCCATTCTCTCCCTCTCTCATTTGTTGTTTGTAGATGATGTTCTAATATGTTGCATTGGTTTAATAGGTGATGTTGAAAAACCGATCTCCGTTTTATACCTTTTTAGCAGGGCTATGGGAATGAAAATATTTTTTTCCAAATCTACCCTCTCAAATCATCTTATGGATGTAGAGGAAGTTCAATTCTATAAATCTCTCTTCCCATATGCAGAAAATCCCATTGATCAAGGATTAAAGTATCTGGGTTTTTATTTAAAACCAAACTCCTACACAAAAGCATATTGGAACTAGTTAATTGCAAAACTCAAAAATAGACTAAAATCTTGGAGTTTCAGGTGGCTATCCAGAGTGGTTAGACTAATCCTTGTCAAATATGTCCTCGAGGTGATTCTAGTTTATTCGATTTCCATGGATTGGATCCCAAAAGGAACCCTATATAAAATTAGGAAGTTGTGTTTAAAATTTATTTGGGGTGGACAGAAGGAGAGTTTTGTAATGCCTTGGGTAAAATGGGACTCTTTGGAATTTCCAAAGTTGCTAGGGGGATGGGGCCTGAAAAATATCCACAATTTTTCCACTTCCCTCGCAACCAAGTCTGGGTGGAGGCTAATCAAATGAGACAATTTATGGTCAAAGGTAGTCACCCAAAAATATATAAGTTTGAATTCATTGTTGGAGTGGATTAAAAGACCTACACAAATCCTTCAAAATTTCTCTATCATGTGTAAGGAACTTGTCAAATCATTCTCAGTGATCAGACAAGGGTTGGCTTGGAAGGTTGGAAAAGGAAATTCCCTCTAGATAGGTAAATATCCATGGTCAGGTAGCAATGGTCAACATATCCTTCCCCGGATCCTTATTGAACATTTGTAGGATATGATTTATTTCCACCTAAATCAAATTGCATATGAAAAACATACTTCGATTTGGAGCCAGGGTTGGAAATCCTATGAAGCCCTAAATTTAGACGAATAGTTCATACCACATTGGAAATGCATACATCATGTCTCTAAATTTGGGTCACATAAGAATTAGGGATGAGGAATATGAACCAATATGGAAATTTATCCCATTTGGATTATATTCCCCAAAAGATGTCCATTATTTCATGATGATCACTCACCATTAGTAGGATGTAGAGTGGTGGTGGAGAGGAGTTTGGAAATCCAAGTTTCCTCTTAAGACTTGTTTGTTCATGTGTTGCCTTATTAGGAGAAAGGTTCCCACTTGGAATAAATTGAAGTGCAGAGGAGTGGAATGGTCGGGATGGTGCACTTTATGTAAGGGGAGTGAAGAAACCACTACTCACATTTTCTTGGAATGCTCCTTTTATTGCCAAACCTATTTTGTTGCCCCTTCCTCTTTGGGCTTATCTTGCACTTAGCTCAAGCCATCCATTGAAGAGGCCTGGAGATCTTGGGGTTAGGACATCAAAACCCATAATATTAAGGAACTCCCACTCCTTATTCTTTGGGTCATATGGTTAGCTCAAAACACTGCAATATTTAATGACACGGCCTCCATTCCTGACATAATCGCTTCCCAAATATTCACAATTATTTCACATTTCCCTCAAGAAAAGGGAACCCCCCAGACAAGTGGTAGTAGAACAGATGATTTTTCTTGACCTTGGGATTTTTTTATGGTGCTTGATGCAGGAGAATTTCTCCACCTCAACAGTGCGCCAACATTCTAGCTCATCAAAGAGAATTTAGAAAGTAGGTGCAGAAGGGTGAAGGACTGTTGAAGGGCCTGAAGCCGAGGCATATCAGGGTTGTCCATTGAGAGAACAACTGTCAACCGAGAGAAGGGTTTGGTAGGAAGATATTTCAGGGTCCAGAGGATTTGTGATGTTATGCAGTGAGGACTCCCAAAGGTCGATGTCAGAAGAGGATTGTAGCTGTTGGTTGTTGGAGGACGCAGAGTTGTAGACCCCGCCCGAGTAAATTCGTCGATTCAGAGATTGGGAATAAGGGAGTAAGTTGCTTGCAAAAGATATGAAGCACTAATTTGTGAAGAGGACTGGCCCAAGGTTTTATCCCACATTCATATGAGAAGAAGGGGCCTAGAAACAGGAGCTAGCGCATGTTATTCAAATTCAAAAAGAKAACAKGGGCTTAGCAGGAGCTTGKAGGTTTTCATAAAACCTGYGCCTAAGAGAAAAGGCACCTGTGTAACTTGATTGGAGTTCCAGCAGGGGCYTGAAGAGCCAATTTGGCTCATATATTTGAATATCCAAKAYTGGGAGGTCACRCAACCCCCAAGAGGGGAGGGGGGATGCATCAAGTGGTATCAAAGCTTAAATTTTGTCTAGATATCGTAGGGAAAGGAAGAGACAAAAGAGATAGTYTGATACCATCAAGTGGTATTAGAGCCTGATTTTTCTTGCAAACAACAAGMAGAGGAAAGAGGAGATAATATGACAACATCAAGTGGTATCAGAGGCTTAATTTTCATCTATAGACAATAGGTGAAGGAGAAGGCATAACACTGATGCTCTGTGTAGTGATTGTCTACAAGTGTGTAGCAGTCAATAAACAACCAGGTGGGTTGTAGGAGAAGCTGGAGACACTCTCAGTTGTAGGGTGAACAAAAGACAGCCAGGAGGGTCGAGGTAAGAGGATAATGGCTATTGAAGTCCATAAGAATGTTCAAAGAGAAGACTGCCAACAGAAAATAAAAGAATATATGGACAAGGAGCTTAGTGAAATCTGAGCAGAAATGGACATGCTAGCATTGAATATGCAGCAGGAGGTGAAGGTACATTGGAGGTACGAATGGCCTCTGAAAAGGAAAGCAAAGTGGAATGTTCAAAAGTTGTTGGCCAGAAGGAAAAAATAGGTGATGAGGAGGTGGCTAAGGGAAACTGAAATCCTCAGTGACACAGTGGAAGTGGTTCATATCTGTGAGCCAGAAGTTGGAAAAAGCCTCAGTGATGAGGAGGCGAATAGATCAGATGATCTCATGAAATCCTAGGAGGGTAGTGATTAGCTATCAAATTTCCAGGTGGGAAATGAGAAGAGATCAGTTGATCTCATAGACTTCAAGGAGAGTAGGAGATAAATCCCAAAATGTGAGGTGGGAAAGGGAGAAGAGAGGAACTCAACTGAGAGTTCATATCAACAAGGAGTGTTGATGAAGGAGGATCAAAGGAGCATTATGATCATTAGAGGAATTGAGATATCCCTTCCAAACAACCAAGTCGAGGCCAGTGCACATGATGAAAGTGAAGCAGAGGAAAGACAACCAGTTGTGACTGTTATAAAGAAGGATATGGAGTAGATATTGAATTCTTCCCCAACAAAAGGAGAGGAGAACACAGTTGAGTTTCTCACTCAATGGGAGATATATTTGAATTCATTGGAGGATTGGTTGGACAATCGAGAACCAGAAGAGGATTACCAAGATCCAGTCATGCAAAGTGAAGAAGAATGCCAACATGAGGAACAAATGGAGGAAGCTGGAGTTGTACCAGCAGAAGAACTGACAGAAGGCAATCTGTCAGAGGAGATAGTTGAACATAAGTTTAGTGAGGAAACTGTAGATTCTGATTCTGAAAGTAAGTGGCAAGCCAAGGCCACGGAAGAAGAAAACATCAGGCGAGATCATGTTGATCTACCTATTGACAAAGAGGAGATGCAACAGAGCAGTCTGCAAAGAAGGATCCAACCAATAGAGTAGTTGGAAGAGGTGATAAAGGAAGTAAGAGAGTTTATCTTGAGGTGAACACAAGAAATTTTCAGCAAGGAGAAGCTAAGAAGAAGGAATCCTACAAGAGCAACAGGGAAGAAGCAACAACAACAAAGAAGAGCAGGAGGACAACTCTAGAGAGAAGTTTGGGATTCAAGGGGATTTCAACAACAAAGCAGAGGAGCTCATGAGCAAGAGATGATGATTTTCCCAGTAGTGGAGTATGATGCAGGAGCATCACTCCACCTCAACAACATCCCAACATTCCAACTCATCAAAACACATTCAAGGAGGGGAGAGGCGCCAACCCTCTCATTTTTCCCTCATTTTTAAATTTCAAATGTAAAAATAAATGCAATTAAATGATGTAAGGCTGGGAGAGACAAATCGATGCCTTTGTACAGACTGTAGATAAGGTCACCTTTAATGGCTGACAGGTTGATGGGATCTATATTCTATTCGAACTAGATGGCCATTGAATTTAATTCAATGCAATATGCCTCAGTATATAGGCATTGTAAATGGTGATTAGACACCACTAAGATACCTTGGAGGGAAAGCTCGTCGATCCCCTCTTTTGTAAAATCTTGAAAAAAAATTAATCATGATTAGTAGAGGAGTAAGGGAGAGGAGAGAGCCCAAACTTTCTTGCAGTCTGACCTCACACATTGTAATTGACATTTTGATATTAATACAAAAGAAAAAAATTCATTGTTCATGAATTCCTGTGTGGTGAATGTTTACTTTATGTTGAATGTGTGTTTATGAATTCATATGGTGTATATGTATGATAGGTTTTCATCTGTAGGGAAATATATAATTCTCTATCTGTGAGTTTGTTGAAGTGTTATGGGTTCTTTAGGATGTGCAAGGAGTGCATGACAGGGTATTGGAAACTCTGTAGCTAGCACTAGGAGTGTGCATCTAAACTATGTAGTAAGAGAAGAACATGCCAGGAGGGAACACCAGGATAATTCACAATATTAAGAGGAGCCTCAAGTTTGTTGAATACCTTGGAGGAGGGAAGTCTATGCAGGAGTAAGCATAGCCAGAGTTATTGGAAAACTCTATTAAGCTCTTCCAGGTGGGTATTGAGCACGTGCAAGTGTGCAAAAAAATAACTCTGTTTCGAGTTTTGTAAGAAGATAAGTGTCAAGGGGAGACACCATAGAGTTACTAAACACTCTGGTAGATAGACATGAGAAGATACCCACATAATTGTTGAGTACTCTATAAGCTCAGCAAGGAGTGCTTGAGCATAAATTTTCCAAGAGGGAACATATATCCCTTCGAGGAACAAAGGGGACAAGGAACATTGAGGTCTGAGCAGTTGAATTTCAAGGTGAAACAAAGTTGTTGAACACTCTGGAGGAATACCTATGAAAGGAGTGCACTAGGCCAACACTTAGACAAGTGTTGCGAGAAGCCATTTGAAAGAATTCATCGAGTTCAAGGAGAATGCAGAGGCGTGAACTTGTTTCAAGTTCAAAAATCTCAAGAGGATGAGCACAAAGTGTGTCAGGAGGGAACCAAAAATATTGTAAGGAAGAGTAAGGGTTGAGTCCCTTGGAAAGCCAAACAACTACAAGGCTCAAGAAGGATAGTGCAAGTGTGCACAATGACCTTGCACAGAGAATGCAAAGTTTTAGGATTGTCCAAGACTAGGATGGGAGGAAAGCACAAGGAGTGTGCCAGAGGCAAAGTTGTTTTACTTTACAAGCTCAGGAGGAAGAGCGTTTTGTTTCCAGGAGGGGACCATAAATTCCCTTAGAGGAAGCAAAGGGAAGAAAAAATTAGGATTCTTTGTTGATATTCAACAATAAGATCCTAGTGAAAATTATGCACATACACTAGGATGGAGCCTCGGGCTATTTTTGGGCGGAAGTCTATTTTTAGATGATGAGCAAATTCTATTTATAGATGGTGAGCGAATTCTATTTATAGATTTATGCCAACTATTATTATCCCTTAATAATAGTTGGACAATAAATATTAATCTATTCTCAATGAGCACTTGGAAATAGTTAACTGAAGTGGAAAATCAATTAGCTATAGGAAATTTGAGTTCAAAGGTTGACTGGTGGGACATGCAAGTCGAATTAGTTGTAACTGAGTGATTCGAAGTTGTAACAGAGTTATATGTGTAGTTATGTGAGTTGTAAAGTAGTTTAACTCAGTTAAGTGAGTTAAGCTCACTTGTACTAGTTGTAACTGAACTTACACTAGTGAGAGATCAGTGAATTAATTATTAATTAATTCACAATCAATGGTTTCACATGCAACTAAAGATTTCCCACTACTAACTACATGCGTGTTAGATCCAATGGAGACCTAGTTGAGATAACATGTGAAAGGGACCATTTGACTATCAATTGTGACATTAGTAAATTGGCACATGCATTTGCCAATTTTTGTATGGCAGTGTGAGACGATTGTATATTGTACTGAGAGCTCTTGGATTAGAGTTTTGTATGATATTATTTCATGATCCATGCTATATACATAATATATTATAGTGGGGTTTTTATGTTTATGCTTTCCTGGTAAAACATATGTGTTATGTGTGATTGATCTCTCTTCTTGATATTGCAATTGGCAATCATGTTTTAAATTCCACAAGAATTTTAGTAGAAGTGATTGTGTATTTAACAATGGAATATAATTGTTATATCAGGAGAATCCAGGCAATACATAATTCATATTAAAATTTCTACATGGTATCAGAGCGCATAAGATTGGAGAAGTTGAGTTTGTGATTGAATAGAATTCAAATTTGCAGAAATACTTTCTCGGTGCTACAACTGATTCAAGATCGAAATAGCTTTCAATGGCTTGAGGTTAGAGTATGCACTTGAGGGTAGCTCAGACTACATTTCTTATAAGGACAGGATGGAGGAAGTACTCGAAGACAATGGCTTGAATGAATTCATTAACAAGGATGTTCCTAAGCCAGATGTTGTAGATGCTACAAATCTTGATGCAAGGCAAAAGAAAATGGCAAAGGCGAGGAGGATCCTATTGGATGGAGTAAGAGAACACATTGTCTCACGCCTCCATGGGAAATTCACACCATATGATTTGTGGAATACTTTGATAGATCTATTCCAAAACAGCAGCGACCATAGGAAATTGGCGCTCAAAGATAAACTCAGGAAGATGAAGATGGAGAAGGGAGAATCCATTCCAAAATATATCACGAATTTTGTCCAATGTAGGGATGAGCTGGGGAGTGTGGGAATAACAGTCGCTAATGATGATTTGGTGAGATTGGCTCTCCTGGGACTTCCCAAGAATTACCATAGTTATCAAGACTACGTCAATGGAAGGGAAAAATCGCCAGATGTGAATGACTATGGTCGGATCTAGCACAAGAGGAGTTCAGGTGGAACACCAGAGATGGCTCTTCATCAAAACATGGTGATGAAGAGGATTGTGATTTGGATGCCAAGGAAAGGAAAGGGAAGGGGAAGAAATTCCATTCAAAATCCGAGTCTAAAGGAAAGAAGATGGATTTGTCCAAAGTGAAGTATTTTTACTGTCATGAACATGGGCATCTTGCTACTAATTATCCACAAAAGAAGAGGAATAAGAAGGTTGTTGGAGCTACAGCTGGTGAGGTCCTTACCTCGCAATTTGAACTTGACTTCTCCTTGATCGCATGCATGGTGTCAAGTTCATTAGGATCAGTGTGGTATTTGGATAGTGGTGCTTCCTTCCACATGATGGGAGATAAGGATCTTTTCAGTGACTTGGAGGAGAAAGATCTCAAAATGCATATAGATATGGGCGATGATGGACGATACAGTGCGACTGGAATTGGTACCATTACCATTTAGAGGGAGTCAGGTAAACCATTTCAATTGAAAGATGTTATTCATGTTCCAAGTCTAAAGAAAAACTTGGTCTCAGTCACAATGTTGGAGGGAAAAGGCTATGGCATTGTTTTCAGCAATGGAAAAGATTTCATGTGACATAAAATAACGGTTCAAGTCAAGAAGATATGGATTGAATTTAAGAATATCTACAAGATGGAGGTATATGGATGCATTGCCATGATGTGCAAGGAAGAAAAGGTGGTGAGTCAGGATGAGGGCGAATTATGGCACAGGCAACTGGACCATCTTCATCATGGAGACTTGAAAATCATGCGTCAAGTATCATTGGACTTCCAATGGGAACATTTGCTCAGTTAGATCAGTGCAAGGGTTAAACCATAGGGAAGTATGTAAAGTCCACCTTTCATGAAAAGGAGAACCGTGCTTCGGTGATCCTGGAGAGAATTCACATAGATGTGTGTGGAACATTATGAGTTGCTTCAACAAAAAAACATAAGTATTATGTTATTTTTGTTGATGAATTTTCTCGTAAATGTTGGATCTTCTTCATGCAAAAGAAGGATAAAAAATTCTCAAAGTTCTGTGAGTTTAAATAATTGGTGGAGAAAGAGTCGGGGAATCAAGTGAAGGCTCAAAGGAGAGATAATGGTGGAGAATACATCTCTAACTAATTTAAATAATTTTGCAGCAAAGAAGGAATTCAAAGAGAACTCATAGCGCCTCATAACCCACAAAAAAATGGGGTCGAGGAGAGGAAGAACAAAATGATCATGGGTGCAGCACGAGTGATCTTGCGTGATCATGGCCTAGCAATGAATTTGTGGGCTAAAGCATGAAACACTATGGTTTATGTGTGAAACCATTGTCCTCATAGAGTACTTGACACGAGTACACCTGAAGAAGCTTTCACTGGTAAGTAACCAGATGTTTCTCACTTTAATATTTTTGGCTCATTTGTTTATGTGCATGTGACCAAGAACGCCAGGAAGACATTGGAGCCGACTGCTGAAGTTGGGATATTTGTGGGGTACATAGAAACACCCCATAATTATCGTGTGTATTTTCCTAACAGTAAGATGACTGTTATGCGACAGGATATAAAATTCGATGAGGGGAAATCCATGTGGTTGTCGCTTGAGAGGGAGCTAGACTTGCATGTGGAGGAAGAACTGTTGGTTCCCAAAGATGAGTCTCAAGATGTGGATCAACCACATGAGGAGTTTCATGGAGTGGAGGAAGCCACTCATGTAAAACCATCCATCCGAAATGGAAGAAATCACACCACATAAGATTATAGATTGAGACTAGATGTTGCACAGAATGTAGGATCCCCTACTTCATAGTGCAGACAGAGACAGTATCCTGATTGATTTACTGGATACATGGCTCTCATGAGAAAATGTATTATGACTGAACCATCTTCCTTTCAGGAAGCAGTGCAGGATCCCACATGGGTTGATGCAATGGTGGAGGAGTATGACTCCATTGCCAAAAACAGTGCATGGGAAGTTGTCCCAAGACCAGTTGACAAATCATTGGTAGGCTCGAGATGGATCTACAAGGGTAATATTTTAATCATTGTTCTTTATGTTGATGATTTAATATTGATTGGTGATGAGAATTTGATACACTCATGCAAGGAGGACCTTGAAAATGAGTTCTAGATGAAGCATATGGGCCTCCTTCATTATTTCCTTGGATTGGAAATATGGCAGCAAGATGGTGAACGTTTTGTGTCTCAAGGAAAGTATGCAAGGTAGATACTGGGTAAGTTTCACATGGAGGGTTGGAAAACCATTGATACTCCTCTTCCAGGAAACTGGAAGAAAGAGGATGCTACTTCTGGAGAGGTAGTGTATGCTACTGTCTATCGAAAGTTAGTGGGTTCGCTAATGTATCTAGTGAACATGAGACTAGACATTTTCTATGCGGTTAACCAACTGAGTCAAGCGATGGTTAAGCCTACCAAGCTATTTTGGAAGGCAGGTAAGCATGTCCTGAGATACCTGAGGGGCACATCTGAGTATGGATTATGGTACATATAGACAGATGAGGTGAAGTTGCATGGATTCATGGATGTAGATTGGGAGGACACCCAACGGACATAAAGAGCACATCAGGGGGGATCTTTAGTATCAGAGCTATAGTTGTTTCTTAGTACAGCAGGAAGCATAGATTTGTGGCACTCAATTCAGTGGAAGTGGAATACATGGAAGATATTCAAGCTACATGTGAGGCTAT
>JZKD02S2111338.1:4112370-4123453 GCA_000966675.3 Picea glauca
GAGGTTTAATGGCCTAAAGCCGACATAAATAAAATAACATTACTAATATAAATTACAACTAAGGGCCTAAAGCCGACATAAATAAAATAACATTACTAATTTAATATGCCCCAATTAAGTGGTAATGAGCCAATATTAGGGCTTAAAAATAGCCGACCTCCTATGTAAATCGCCTGAAATCCACCCCCATATTTTGACTAATTTATAAGATGACTCATTCCTTTGACAACCAAAAGAAACAATAAAGGAACAAGGAGGCATCATGCTTCTCGTCAACGCCACCTTTCGAATAAGAGTAATAAATGTTGAATTAAATGATGCAAGGGTGCGACTGCTAGCCCTGGCTTCGTCCACAACAGCAGTAATATTGGATTTTAAGGGATCAATGAACCCACTATAGAATTCAATAGGAAAACCATCCAGAAGAGGGATTTTATCCCGTTGTATAGATGCAATAGCTTCATCCACCTTTTCTTCAATAACAACCTCTTGAAGAGAGATATTATGTTCATTGGTCACATAATATGCGAATATATTGATAATATTGATGATTTGAGCCATCGATACCTAATTATCATCATGGAAATGATTTTGGAAATGATCAACACCGAGTTCCTCAAGATTAATATGCCCATTGATTGTGTCTCCATGATCATTTTGTAGATGAATTATCATATTTAGGTGGTTCCTATGCCTTACAAAGTTATGGAAGAAATTTGTATTGTTATCCCCTTGTTTGGGCCAAATGGATCTTCTCTTGAGATGCCAGGTGGCTTTCCTTTCCAGCAAAATATCTCTTTTCTTGGTTTCTAGCAAAGAGAGGTTTGCAATTGGAGCTCAAGTTTCACAGACCACCAGATATGCCCTGTGGAAATTGGAAATGTCTCGTTCAATCTAAGAAAAAGAGGCATCATATGCCTTCCAGTGATCCAAGTACCATGCCAAAGAGGATTTCTTAATGCGTTTAAGATTTTCTTGGAATTGTAGACATGCACATACATTGTTGGTTTCATAAAAAAAATTCCACTGAGTATTTATCATATGTACATAATCTTCATGGTCAAGCCAATAAGTATTAAACTTAAATGGACTTGGAGATTTGTCTCTATCAAAACTTGCTTCCATAATAATCGGGAAGTGTTCTGAGTCCCCTCTCGACCTAGTACATTGTTTGATGTTGTCTGTAGTATTCATTATTCCCTCATTAACCAAAAAATGATCTAGTATTTTGGGTATATGCTAGTTGGTTGAGAAAATATTCTACCAAGAAGGATTGATTCTGTGAGGAATGATGTCAAAAAAA
This sequence comes from Picea glauca, assembly GCA_000966675.3. Taxonomy (NCBI): domain Eukaryota; kingdom Viridiplantae; phylum Streptophyta; class Pinopsida; order Pinales; family Pinaceae; genus Picea; species Picea glauca. The sequence continues at coordinate 4,113,674 of JZKD02S2111338.1, forward strand.
ATGTTTTCCTCTAGTTTTCTGATAAAATAATCTGACAATTTGTCCTTGTGGGCATGAGGGCCCTAAATTTCATCCTCACTAATAGAAAAATTAAGGTCACTGTCGAGTAAGACCTTGTCACCTTTAAGCATATTACATTGGAAGAGAGTGTCCCAGAAAGGTACCTGATTTTGATATGGACCATATATGTTAATGAAAGTGAAAGCCTCTCTTAGAGATTCATAGAAAAGAGTCATGAATAGACCTGACACAGTAGCCCATGAATTAGAACAACGAAAAAATTTTAAATTCCAACCAATGTTGATTCCACCAAATCTACTAATCGCATATATATTGATGAACTCCCAGTCATGGAACATATTCTTTAGGTCAAGTAAGATCATATCACCTGAAGACATGGTTTTTTGTAGCATGATGAAATCTAGTCTATAAACCTCGATCATCCTTTTGAGGGATCATTTCTTGGACGGTATCCCCAATCCTTGACAATTAAAAGAGAGCACGATCATGGGGGCACCCATTTTTAGAAGGGATGGATCGCTCTAAGAGTCCCAAGTAAAGTTTTTTTGTCGCCAAAGGCCACATCATAGTAATCTTGTTCTTGATCCGATGCAAGGGATGACTTACAACCCCGTAATTTTGTCAATGGTGGGTCAAAAAAAGGGTGGAGGCCTCCATAGATTCTAGATACAAGGGATGATGAAAAAGGATTTCAAGATTGTAGGATGTCTTTGGATGAGCCAGGAGAGTCAAAAGGATCCTGAGGTGGAGAGATATGGGGCAAACCTTCAGGAGGACTGATGGAGGGTGAAAAAGGGTTAAATCATACTCGGTGTAGGTGTTGAGAGTGGATAAGGGAATGTGAGAGTCAGCCTGAGAGGAGTGTTTATTAGGGTTGAAAGATGAATGAAGAGATGGAGGCAGTAGGTGAGGGATCATAGAATGATGGAAAGGAGGGCCTATGATTGAATCTAAAAAGGATAACTTACTATAAGAAGGAGAGTCAAACTCCTCCTATGAAAGTAAAAAATTATTATCATTTGGTAGGTATGGAATGATAGATAAATGGTTAGAGATAAAAGGATCCTTAGGTATAGACTTACCAGTTGTAGAATACTTATGATTTGGAAAAGATGTCCCATGAACACTAGAATGAGATGTAATCCTAGTGGGAAAGGTCATAGGAAGAAACTACTTGAGCCCATTAGTTGTCGTAATCATGTCCTCCAAAGGATGACACTGCAAGAGACCAACTGATACGAGAACCATGTCCACAGAGAGTTGATGCTATGAGATCCCATTGGAGGTTAAACCCATGCCCACCTTAGTGTGTAGAATATCTTTCCAGGACTTTGTAGATACCTGAGACATCTCATGAGACTTTGTAACAATATCAACATCTTCTCATAGGTTCTGGCTAGAAGAGGAGTTGGGTGTCCAAATAGATTGTCGAGAAAGTTCATAATCCCTTCGATATGACCATGCGAATAGTTTAGGACAGTCCTTAAGTATGTGGTCGTTGACATGACAATGATTACACCTGAAGAGAATACCATTATATTCCATTGTTTGTATATGTGAATGTGAGCCATGAAAAATTGTTATCTCTCTCGGCAAGTCGTCACACAGGTCCACATCAACCAAGACCCGGGATATGGAGTAATCATTAGGGTCTCGAGAGGCCTTATCCAATGAGATGAAATACCCAAAATAAGCACCCTTTCTACAAAATATTTCGAKCATCCAAAATTATGTGGGTAGTCTAGGGAATTTTATCCATATATGGTGCTAAAAAYATTTTTCCCTTCGGGGGTMAAAAATGGAGACCATCTCTTAATTTTTAGTGGAGTGTGTTAGCACTCTGTAAATTTCCTAGAGGTTGACAACARAAKAAATCTACAAAAGGTAACTTTATCCAAYYKCTTTCAAAGMTGGGATCTAGCCCTTCCAACTTCAGAGAGGGATCTCTCTATATAATTTAGCTATGTTTCCAATTTTAAATATTAGGCTAGGTAAAGAAATAGGTCGGTTTTGTTGTCAAAGYGTTTTTCGAGTTGGTTGAGACAGTCTACACATCCATTGGGCTATGGGGTCTATATTTTAATAAAATATGAAATCCGAACCAGAAATGTAAAGGAAAAMTTTCATAGGGTGAGATAATATAATCACTGGATTCTTTAATAGCATAAATGATGAATAGCAAAAAAGATGAGAAAKATAATTTCAAAAAATAAGCAGTTAAGAATTTCTTTATTGAAAACACCAGAAGATAAAACACTAAAATCTTTCGAGTCAGAAACAAGGTATACGAGATAAATCCTACAACATTTGTTACTCTTAAAGATTAGATTTAGAAAATAGTATGATAACAAAGCGAGAATAACATTCAACTTAGAGAGAAAAGCATCACCAGTGAATACACGCAAGAATCCTGTAAAAGTGCCTCATTTTATTAATGGAAGATCTCTTCAAAAATATTACAGTCTTATAGCGTCAGGGTGTGAATATCAATAACCCTCAATACTTCAAAATATGAAGTATTTATAACTCAAATTACAAACGATCCTGTCATTAATGATGAGGACGTGCTAAATCTATTTTTAGCCTCACTAACTTAAGAAATTTCCTAAATCTAGGAACTGCTTGATGATGTGGTGTAACTGCATGCTGATTTCTAGGTGGGCCATTGATGAAGCCTCTGCACGACCTCACCTGACTGGACAAATGACTGGACTGGGACAGCTCATCTGCTACTCGATAAGATCAGAGAGTTCCTCCCATCGTAGATAACTCGGCACATTGACTTTGAGTATCCTTCGATACACTTCATCCATCTCTGTGTACTTGGCGAAGGTAGGATTGGTGAGGAAGATGTATCGAATCTCATGTTGGATACTGATGTCCCACTGAAGAGAATCTAGAAACGCCTTGCCAGTGATGCTCCCTTGAATGCCTGCAAACTTTGAACTTTCCTTAGCCACATTGACCAATCTCTTCTTGTAGTCTGGGAGTGTCATCAATTTATCATTGATTACCTTCAGACCAGGAAGACCTTTCCTCTGTAGAGCCTCAATCTTACTAAATAATCTTTGTACCCCTAGGTCCATGGCCTGAACCTTTTCTTCCAGATGAAGCATTAATCCTCTCTTGGTCAAAACTCTTTTGACCTCAAGGATGGTCTCTGTTCTATCTTCAATTTTCAGCTCTTCCAGCTCTTCCCTGGTCTTAGAATTGAGGAACTTGATGATCCCGTTTTCCTATGTTGGCATCTCTCCCAATTCTGACCTGATCTTCTCAATGGCCTGCTTGCTTCTCTGCACCAATTCATGCTGCTCAAACATTATCTCTATCATGGGCCATATCTCATTCATAGACTTGGTGATGTCTATCCATACACTTTCTTTAACCTCGACCANATTAATCCTCTCTTGGTCAAAACTCTTTTGACCTCAAGGATGGTCTCTGTTCTATCTTCAATTTTCAGCTCTTCCAGCTCTTCCCTGGTCTTAGAATTGAGGAACTTGATGATCCTGTTTTCCTATGTTGGCATCTCTCCCAATTCTGACCTGATCTTCTCAATGGCCTGCTTGCTTCTCTGCACCAATTCATGCTGCTGAAAAATTATCTCTATCATGGGCCATATCTCATTCATGGACTTGGTGATGTCTGTCCATGCACTTTCTTTAACCTCGGCCAAAGTCTTTCCTGCCACTACTTTCTGCCGGATATGTTGTAGCTCCTGTTTGAGCTGCTATGTCACCTGCTTTTCCTTGGAGAGGCTAGTCTAAAAGGAAGATTTGAGTTCCTGAAGGTTCTCAATCTCCTTTTTGACCCTACTGATCTCTGTTTCCTACAGGTTCATCTTTTCCATTGACTTAGCCAAGTCGGTTGTCTTTTCTAGGGGTGTCAATGGAGTAGCAGATGGGACTTCTATCACTGATGTTGTGCTCACTCCTGAAATTGGAATGGAATTCAATGGAATGACTTCCATTGGATTCAATTGTTCTTTCTCTTTCACCAGTTTCTCCATTTCAGCTTCCATCTCCTTAAGTTGTGCGTTCTGCTCCATGAGCAACTTGAGCATTTTGTCTTTCTCTCCTTCTTTCTCTGCTATCTCCTTTGCATGTGAATCCTCTGTGCGCGGGAGCTTCAGTTGTTTTCTCAAGGAGGCTACGACAACATTCTTCTTCTTTATCATTTCATTTGTTGCTTTCACGTTTGAAGGATCGTAACCGATCTTGAGGACCAACTCCTCCAAAGTCTTGATCCTATTGTCCTTTGCAAAGGACAATATATTATCTAGCTTCAATTGTGTTTGAACATTGTTCAGGGACACTTGTAGTTTGGAAGTAGTAGTGGAAGCATGTGCGAGTGTGTAAAAGACCATTTCCCCTGTCTGCTTGTGCAAATCCATATGATCGGTCGGATGCATGTCCTTCATCTGGAATTCGAAGGTGGCCCTTTTGTAGTTGGTGATCACCTTTGGATCTGGTACCTGCACCTGGAGGAAATCCATATGCATTATGCCCTTCTCGGTGTCAAATGTCGATAGCAACCTATGTTGCGCAATTGACATTTGCTTCCAAAACTGGGCGCAAGTACTGCTGGTCAGGGTCTGGTTCCTTTTCTTGATCATCTCATACTTTTCGAAGATACTCAGCTTCGGTCCCACCTTGCTTGGATGGGTGGTCAATGGAGAATTTGTAGATTTTTCTAGCACTGCTGGGGTTATGAACTTATGGAGTCCTGAACCGAAGGGTGGCCTATCAACCTTGGCCACTATTGTAGACGGGGCTTCTTTTTCTCCGATTGGGCCAGGAACTGACATAGTCTTAGGCCTCTTAGTATGTAGCTGGAACTCTTCGGAAGATACCTCCGTGATAGGTGGAGATAACTCTTGCCTAGGCATTTTCTCTTTCAGGACCTGTGGCATGGTTGTTTGTGACACAGTGGCCGGGGGACCCTGCTATTCTACTTCGATCAATGTGTTAGGCTCCCAGGCTGTCTGATTTGTGAACTTCTCTACTTCAGGCCTGGACTCATGAACATATGGGATGTTTTTGTTCTTCACCCTCATCTCTGAGATGATCCCACATGGATCATAATGCCATGGGAAGCTTATGGATAACTTCATTTCCCTCAGCATCCTATCTGCTTCTTCCCCAACACCACGATTGTTGCAGATGAAGGAGCCAATCTGCCCCTTGATTCTAAGTTGTTGCTTTTTCTTCAGTGACACAAAATGGATATCATCAGAATTTATTATATGCCTTATATATTCCAACGCAAAACTTCTGACAGGCAGGTACTTGGGCATCTTATACGGTGCCAACTCACACCTGTATACTCTGATCTCAGTTTAATCCCAGTACAAATACCAATCACCTGTCTTTGTTTGGTCTGAGAGATGTAGGATCCTCTGAACTTCATCATTTATCCGAGGCTTGGGACTATCGCTAAGCATACTTACCACTGGGTGGTAGAATTGATCGATGAACTCCTTGAAATTGAAATCAGTGGAGTTGTGCTTGAGCAAGGAGGTCCATGCTATCACTGCCTGAGGTCTACCATCTCCATCCAACTTCTGAATGGAAAAGCCAAATTTGTCTACTTGGAAGAAGACAAACAAGTATGCTAGTATAGATGAGTATCGGAACATACCTTCCGTGGAGAAATTCACAAACTGTTCATGAATATTGTTCACCAGGAATGTGCTGAAATCGAACTGGGTGGTGGGCTTCTCATCAACGGAGAAGATGGATAGAAACCCCAGAATGGGTTCATCTACCCACTGATCTGAATAGTATCCTAACAAGGCACAAAGGGATGAGATGATTTGATTTCCTTTAGTCGAGAACATGGAAGAAGGATAAGGAGGATTTGTTGAGGGAAATTGAGTGGATGGGGGAAGGAAAAGCTCGAATATTTGAGCTCTTTGGGGGACTGTCATTTTCTGGTATAATTCTGTAAGAATTTCCAGGTTGAAGGGTGACACAGAGACGACTCAGGCGATTTTCATCATCTAGTCTATGGATTCAGGCATGATGAGAAAAAGAATCTCTCCGAACGAGGATATGACGGATCTTTGCTCAGGAATGTAGTGGGATTGGCACTTGAGTGCGAACTCTGGAAAATGGTGAATTTGAGGAAAGAGGTAAAGGGGTAAATTGGACTCCCAGAGTCTGATTTCATCGCTCTAGTCCAGGAAGGCCTCCTTGAGCCACGATTGAAGATCTANTAGCTCCTGTTTGAGCTGCTATGTCACCTGCTTTTCCTTGGAGAGGCTAGTCTAAAAGGAAGATTTGAGTTCCTGAAGGTTCTCAATCTCCTTTTTGACCCTACTGATCTCTGTTCCCTACAGGTTCATCTTTTCCATGGACTTAGCCAAGTCGGTTGTCTTTTCTAGGGGTGTTAATGGAGTAGTAGATGGGACTTCTATCACTGATGTTGTGCTCACTCCCGAAATTGGAATGGAATTCAATGGAATGACTTCCATTGGATTCAATTGTTCTTTCTCTTTCACCAGTTTCTCCATTTCAGCTTCCATCTCCTTAAGTTGTGCATTCTGCTCCATGAGCAGCTTGAGCATTTTGTCTTTCTCTCCTTCTTTCTCTGCTATCTCCTTTGCCTGTGAATCCTCTGTGCACGGGAGCTTCAGTTGTTTTCTCAAGGAGGCTATGTCAGCATTCTTCTTCTTTATCATTTCATTTGCTGGTTTCACGTTTGAAGGATTGTAACCGATCTTGAGGACCAACTCCTCCAAAGTCTTGATCCTATTGTCCTTTGCAAAGGACAATATCTTATCTAGCTTCAATTGTGTTTGAACATTGTTCAGGGACACTTGTAGTTTGGAAACAGTAGTGGAAGCATGTGCGAGTGTGTAAAAGACCATTTCCCCTGTCTGCTTGTGCAAATCCATATGATCGGTCGGATGCATGTCCTTCATCTAGAATTCGAAGGTGGCCCTTTTGTAGTTGGTGATCACCTTTGGATCTGGTACCTGCACCTAGAGGAAAGACATATGCATTATGCTCTTCTCGGTGTCAAATGCCGATAGCAACCTATGTTGCGCAATTGACATCTGCTTCCAAAACTGGGCGCAAGTACTGCTAGTCAGGGTCTGGTTCCTTTTCTTGATCATCTCATACTTTTTGAAGATACTTAGCTTCGGTCTCACCTTGCTTGGATGGGTGGTCAATGGAGAATTTGTACATTTTTTTGGCACTGCTGGGGTTATGACCTTATGGAGTCCTAAACCGAAGGGTGGCCTATCAACCTTGGCCACTATTGTAGACGGGGCTTCTTTTTCTCCGATTGGGCCAGGAACTGACATAGTCTTAGGCCTCTTAGTATGTAGCTGGAAATCTTCGGAAGATACCTCCGTGACAGGTGGAGATAACTCTTGCCTAGGCCTTTTCTCTTTCAAGACCTGTGGCATGGTTTTTTGTGACATAGTGGCTGGGGGACCCTGCTATTCTACTTCGATCAATGTGTTAGGATCCCAGGCTGTCTGATTTGTGAACTTCTCTATTTCAGGCCTGGACTCATGAACATATGGGATGTTTTTGTTCTTCACCCTCATCTCTGAGATGATCCCACATGGATCATAATGCCATGGGAAGCTCATGGATAACTTCATTTCCCTCATCATCCTATCTGCTTCTTCCCCAACACCATGATTGTTGCAGATGAAGGAGCCAATCTGCCCCTTGATTCTAAGTTGTTGCTTTTTCTTCAGTGACACAAAATGGATATCATCAGAATTTATTATATGCCTTATATATTCCAACGCAAAACTTCTGACAGGCAGGTACTTGGGCATCTTATACGGTGCCAACTCACACCTGTATACTCTGATCTCAGTTTAATCCCAGTACAAATACCAATCACCTGTCTTTGTTTGGTCTGAGAGATGTAGGATCCTCTGAACTTCATCATTTATCCGAGGCTTGGGACTATCGCTAAGCATACTTACCACTGGGTGGTAGAATTGATCGATGAACTCCTTGAAATTGAAATCAGTGGAGTTGTGCTTGAGCAAGGAGGTCCATGCTATCACTGCCTGAGGTCTACCATCTCCATCCAACTTCTGAATGGAAAAGCCAAATTTGTCTACTTGGAAGAAGACAAACAAGTATGCTAGTATAGATGAGTATCGGAACATACCTTCCGTGGAGAAATTCACAAACTGTTCATGAATATTGTTCACCAGGAATGTGCTGAAATCGAACTGGGTGGTGGGCTTCTCATCAACGGAGAAGATGGATAGAAACCCCAGAATGGGTTCATCTACCCACTGATCTGAATAGTATCCTAACAAGGCACAAAGGGATGAGATGATTTGATTTCCTTTAGTCGAGAACATGGAAGAAGGATAAGGAGGATTTGTTGAGGGAAATTGAGTGGATGGGGGAAGGAAAAGCTCGAATATTTGAGCTCTTTGGGGGACTGTCATTTTCTGGTATAATTCTGTAAGAATTTCCAGGTTGAAGGGTGACACAGAGACGACTCAGGCGATTTTCATCATCTAGTCTATGGATTCAGGCATGATGAGAAAAAGAATCTCTCCGAACGAGGATATGACGGATCTTTGCTCAGGAATGTAGTGGGATTGGCACTTGAGTGCGAACTCTGGAAAATGGTGAATTTGAGGAAAGAGGTAAAGGGGTAAATTGGACTCCCAGAGTCTGATTTCATCGCTCTAGTCCAGGAAGGCCTCCTTGAGCCACGATTGAAGATCTACGAAATCAAAATCACACTTTGTATCTATGATTAATCAGTCTTTGTCGACCAGTGGGATCCTATCAAGGTCGATAGGAGGCAGGAGAAACGGATTCCCCTCTCCTTCTGCTTGTTTGGACTTTGGTGCCATTTCTGCAACAATACCTGCAAGACAAACAACGTTAGTGGGGGCGACTGACTGTGGATTAGGTAAACTGACTGTAACAGAGGAGTAAAAGGTGTAAAAAACTCTCTGGTGCAATAAGTGGTAAATGGTGAGAAAAGGGAGAATGAGGGTAGTTTTGAGTAAACAGGTGTCCGTTGGGCACGGGAGACAGGTCAGCTGGATAACAGATAGGTTATCCAGTAATAAATGGCCAACGGATCATTTGGGATGTGATATGGTAGGTGACGGTAACTGAGGGAATACAGACAGGTGGCGTGGTAGTGATCGATTGAGATAAAAATCATGGTGATGGGGATTTCCACGAGCGACTGAGGGGAAATGACTGACATAAGTTTATGGGACATGACCCTTTTCAGAAAGGTGGTCAGTGACGTCAAGATGTGACGAATGTATGTCAGAAAGTAGGCAGTGATGGAACTCGGGGCCATTAAATTGATGCCATGTATAAAGAGGGGCCCACCATAGGGAATATTCCACTTTGGACCCCCCCCCTCGGTTAAAAGTAGATTAGTCGGGGGGGTCTGAAAAACATTTTGATCCATTGATATGAGCGCTTGTTTCATGGCCACACATCTTTGCATGCTTTTTAGCACTCATTCCTGACCCCCCCCCCTCCATTAAAGGCAGAACGGACGGGGGGGTCCAGAATCCAATGTTGGTCGTAGATCTGCACGCTCGATCCTGGGTCATCCAGATGCACGCAAGTCTTATCAGCAATTTCGGACCCCCCGCCCCCTCCGTTAAAGGTAGAACGATCGGGGGGGTCCGGAAAGATCTGTCCACCATAGACCTAGGCACAATCATCTAGACCGTTGATAGATGAGCAGAGCATAAGTGAGGGCACAGACAATACATGCGTCGCTAGACTTAGG
>JZKD02S2111339.1:44584-55502 GCA_000966675.3 Picea glauca
TCCATGTATTAAAGTAAAGGTAAACAATGTGTTAATAATGGTGTTTTCCATTATATTTTAAAAGTATGAAACAATAAATTAATTAAGAAGACACAATTATATGAAAAATCGTAACTTCAAAAAAGTAAATGGTAAAAAATATTTTTAAGATTGAAAGAAGCATGAAAAAATGACTAAAAACACCATTGAATAAAAAAAATAAAATTGAAAAAAATAAAAATAGATGAAAAATAAGCATTTAAAAAAAAAAGTGTAAACATTGTGGATTGAGAAATTTAAAATATTGAAAAACCACCTAAAAAGGGAGAGGGGGTGCTACTGGTAGCACCATTTTTAAAAACGGGGTAAAAAATTGTACCTCCCAAAAAATGAGAACTCTGTAGAGTTCTCGTTAAGTTGGTAACTATGTTATATTCAAGTTGAGTCTTTAGATTGCTGACTATTTGTTCCGTCTCATCCAAGACTTATTTTCATTTAATAGTTTTGTCATATGTCTTCAATTCTTCCATATCTTTTGTTGGATCAAAAACTTTAGTTTTCAATATTTTGATTTCTTCCTCGTATTCTAGCCGAATCCTTTTGAGGTTGATGGCTTCTAATTCAAACATTTGGCATGATTCTTCCTTTTTTAGTTATTTGGATCTTTTGGGATTCTTTTTTTTTCTTATTTTCATTTATCTTTTTGAAGTTGATGATTTCCAATTCCAACATGTGGTAAGAATTTTGTTTCCTAGTTAATTGGTTCTTCAAGACTTTTTCACTTTCTTTAGTTTCCTCAAGTTGAGTTTTTATATTGTTAACCAATTCTTCTGTTTCTTATTTTAATTTATTGTCACATGTATTCAATTCTTCCATCTCTTCTGTTAGATTATCAACTTCGGTTTTCAAGCTTTTGATCCCTTTTTTTTTTTTTTTCTAATTGAATCTTTTGTTCATGCTATTCATGGTTAAATTGATCTAACTGTTGTACTAGAAACATATCTTTTTGTTCAAGTTTCTCTAAATATTATAGAGTGCACATACTTGTGTACTCAATATTGTCAAGAGCCTCCACAGAATATAATATGTATATAATTTCTTGGTTCCATACGAATCTCTTCTATTGCAACTGTAATATTAGTCTTAAGATTATGTAATTTTTCTTTAGTAACTACTGAGGTATGCCTCAATTCCTTGATAAGGTTGTCCTCTTCATTGCTGACTGAAGATCAAATTAAATCCTTCATTTCATTCTGATTATATATCTCTTTCTTTGTATTATGTTCTTCAATTTGATTGGAATTCTTCTTTTCTTTATCGTGTTCCTTATATTGATAAGAATTATCTTCTTCTAAGTTTTGTTCTTTATTCTGACATGAATCTTATTTATATGAGTCTTGCTCCTTACTTTAATAGGATTTGTCTTCTTCTTGTGTTCCATTATGATAGCGATTTTCTAGGTTGAGCCATAATTCTTTATAATATTTGTAGTGTCTCATATTTTCTTTGACTTGGTATGACAATCCATCCTAGATTGATTTTAAGTCTAATGAATTGTTTCTCCTTGCTTCCTTTGCATTTTTGGTTTTTCTCTTTGAAGTAGTTAAGTGCCAGATCTTACTTCAGATATATTTTCATATTTTCCCTCCATGAAGAATAATTTGTTCCATCAAATAAGGGAGATTCATTTATGGAGACAGGAATTTGTCCACCCATTTATTTAGAATCTACCTTCTGGTGTTTAAACTATGTTGAAGACACCCTCTCTTATACCAATTTTTGAAATGTACACTTGACACTAAGAGGGGGGGGTGAATCAGTGTCACAAAACTTTGTAAAATTTTCCACATTTCATAAATTAAATGAACAACATATATTTATTTCAATTTCACAACCAATATATAAAAGATTAAATATTTTATTTATTTATTTAACTTGAATGAATACATAAGATCAATCTTCATCTTCAAACAATTATGAGAGACCCAACTCTATGTTACATGACCCATATTGTAGTTTTCAGATCCAACTGAGAAATGAGGAATCCAACCCTCATAACAAGTCCCAACTTGTTTATCTTAGATCCAACTAAGATGTGATGAATCCAATCCTCATATAAGACACAACCTGTAAATAGGAACCAACTTGATAGAATGAACCTTCATAAAATCCATTATATATAAATATATATACTTCAACAAATTAAACTACACTTTTATTCACCATACTTCTTTGTTTATATAGTCTTCCAATTGCTGTGAACTTGAATGATTGTGTCCTTTGATAATGAATCATTGTGCCCTTTCATTCATTTTAATAATAATAACTTCTACTACTATTATTATTATTAATAGTTTTTTTAAAGACTTCAAATAATTTGTAAATTGATTCAACATTTTAACCCACCACTAATTATTGCAAACAAACACTTCCTTCAAACCATTCTTTTCAAATGACCATGGGATCATTAATATCCGTTTGCGCTTCCTTCATTATTATTCATATAATATCATGACATGGCTAATTCTTCATCATATAATGTTGATCAACCTTTATGAGTTGATCAAATTCATGGATCAACTTTGTTATTTCGATCCCATGCCTCTTTATTTCATTCTTCAATGTTCATTGATCATATTTAACCTTTTTTATCAGCTCTCTAATGTATAGTATGTATTGAATTACTTAAGATAGATCGGGACAAATTCTAGATATTGCTTTGTTTAATGTTCCTTCTCGACTGAGATAAACTTCTCATTATGTGTGTTAAATTTCACACAAAATACTCTTCGATACATTTTATCATACGACCACATGTGGTGACCAAGCATTAAGCTAAAAAAGTGCTTGATCACTTGTCAAGATCAATGACCACATTTTAATCACATGATGAGATGGAAGTATGTCAATATTTCAGGACTTCCAAACTCTGCAATATTTCAACCTTCTGGAGTACTTGCCTATGGAATAAGTCATAAGGCTATGGTGACAGCTTGTTGTCAGTTGTTAGTGTACCTTACACTATCCTTCCACTGTACTCGATACAATGGTAGAGAAATATTCTTGAGGATATTAAATCAACGAATGATGTAGTCGTGTATGAAATTCGACCCAACTCCCTCTCTGTCTAGTTCATAATCAAACATGATCACATCTAAAACCCCACAGGCCTTACCAATCATTAGACCATCAGGTGGATGAAAATCAACAATCTCAATTGTCGATCTCTTGATCAAGGAGATCCAATGGTCCTGACCAATTCTAGAAGTGGAATTAATGTGATTTTTAATCCTCCCTTCACGCTCTGCAATAAATCCATGCCCTTGATCTCACGCCTGTGCATCCCATGGTCATGCATTGATATGATCATTGACCAGTCCCTTCAATGGATCAAACGGTTGAGAATGGCTTCGGCCTTTGACACTTCAAGCATTTTCTAGTGGTAGAACCCCAAAAGACCACACTCTCGAAGTGACATATCTGTTGACGTCAATGTTGACATGGCACTAGTTGAGTGGCTTCCATGTGTCACCTAGATTTGTGACTCATGTATACCTAAAGTACCAACTGGATGTTGACACTTGTCACCATATGATTGGGCCACATATCCTTGCCAACGTGGAATGTGATAACATGGGCTCTCAATGTGTGTGTCATGTGTCTTAACTTCATGACTTCATAACTTCGGCCTTCGGGTGAATTTATATGTTCTCAACCCGTTTCCGCCGAAGTGGTCAGCGTTGAAGTTGATTGTCTTTTGATCTGGTGGTTCCCATGTTCTTCTTCAGATCAATGATTTTCGTTACTTCGAGGCTTCGACCTTTGGACAATTTCATATGTTCTTGGATTATTTCCGCCGTAGTGGTTAGCGTTGGAGTTAAGTGTCTCATGATCTCACGGTTCCCATATTATTTTTCATATCAACGATTTCCCTTACTTCGGGGCTTCGACCTTCAAGTAATTTCATATGTTCTTATATTATTTTCACAGGAGTGGTTAGCATCGGAGTTGAATGTCTTCTGATCTGATAGTTCCCATATTTTTTTGTAGATCTACAGTTGTCATTACTTCGATTAAACCGAGATTTCGAGGTTTTGTGGCTTACACTGTCCTTCCACTAAACTCGATCGGGTGGTAAAGAATTCATCCTAAGTCCCTCCTTGATATTAATGACTGGGAAACCTCCTGAAGATCCTAATTCAAATATGTCGGTTGATATCTAATTTTTCCAAAACTCTGACTTCCCCTTAATGTGATGGTCATGTACTCTCCCGAAATGATAATGGATGACTGCGGTGTGTCATCTTTTCTGAGCCTCCTTTGTGTTATATCTTCTGATATTTTGGATTTATACTTTGATTCCAACTAAACCAAGATCGTTGATTTGTTGGGAATTCGATCGCTATCCTTTTTATGCAATGTGCTTTCCCTTCTGAGATTCAATTAACGTTTCTTGCTTCTGATCTATTTCTTCACTATTTCTCGTGATATTTTTAATAACTGTTTATGCATTCATTTATACACTGATCTTCAGTCGCTAACCCTCCCCAAATCTTAATTCCTTGTACTTCATTTATTCCTTTTGTACATGTATTCTTTTCATGCTACCTCTCCCGAGCTTTAGAATCATAGGATGATTATTGATCTTATCATGATCAACAATGATCATGAACTGCTTCTGCCACTAGGTGATCTTCCTCTTCCCCAAGGTGATCTTCCTTTTCCTCTAATTATTGTAAATGTTTGACTCATGTTTTCATCAATGAAAACCTACTACCAATACTTTCAACACTACCCCATTGGGGCCCACATGACTTTTCTTGCTTCATCTCACAGGGTTAGTTTTTTGGATGTCTAGGGTTTTATGATTACTTATTGATGCTAAAATTTCTTGGAGGCATCATTGTAATGTGCACAGGAGAATGCACGTAGCAACTGGATCTCTTCTCATAGATTATCTACCACCATTCGAACATGATTGTTTCATTCTGCATTTACAGTTTCAATAGATTTCTTTATTGAGTAGAAGTTAAGTTTAACTATATCTCTATTATTGTTCTCTTTATATATTTGTTAATGTTATATATGTGTGTTTCATTTTGTTTTTATCATAAAACCAAATCAATGGTATCAGATAATTCTTCTCTTCATTTGTTTCTGTGTTCATGTCCCCAATGAGGTCAAGATATAAGCAATTGGGTTTCGAACCAGTTGATCCTTTGTAAGATCAGCCTTGCCGAACTCGACGGTCACCCATGGGGGAAGAAAAGAGGGATGATGGGGCAAGAGATACCTTTAAAATGTTTCTCAAGGAATCCCTTGTGTGACAAAGGAACAAGATGATGGATAATTTTACCCAAATCCTTCGACTATTTCCAACAGGTGACACATCTTCCATGAGCGGTGGTGCTGCACCCTTCAAGGTATAGATCAATTTTAATATTCCTATATTTGAAGGTCAAATAGATGCAGATGTTGTATAAAAATGGTTAAACCTTATAGAAGGTTATTTTTCTATCCATAACTTTTCTGATAGAGAAAAAATTACATTTTCACTCCTTAAGGCCATCCCCCATGTCAAAGATTGGTGGGAGACTTTCTATGAGGAAAAGGAAATAGATGAATATACATTATTTGTAGTCGCACCCACTTCGGGTTCTTTCATGCACGCTATTAAGGAAAAATAATACCATGTTGGAAGTTATGATGACTTATATACAATATGGACCACACTGCAATAGGAAAGGGACCAAATAGTGTCAGATTTCACCAATGTCTTCCATACCTTGCACACCAAGTTGGGTATCAAATACTTTGAGCGATATTTGGTGCTCAAGTACCATGGTGATATGCATAGATACATTCAAACATAAATGGATTTTCTAGAAATCTCATCCTTGGGCGTAGCCTATAGTTATGTTGTCAAAATCAAGCAGAAGCTTAAACAAAAGACGTGATAGTTTGGGTATGTAAACCCCTCACAACAGAAGAATGGAAAAGTCGGCCCCAACCCATAGAAAATATGATATATCAATAATGGATAGCCTCAAGACAACCATTCTAAGGCATAAACAAAGAAGGACAATGGGAAGACAAAGAAGGACAACGGGAAGACAAAGAAAGACACTGGGAAGTGGTGTGATTTCCATAAGATCCCCTAGAATAACACTGTTGAATGTCACTCAATTTATTAATTGGTGGTCGAGGTGAAAGACTTTAAATCAGATGTGGGCTCCAACTCTAATTTAGAACCAGAAAAAGGGATATAGATCATTGACGTAGAACCCAATGCCACCATTTCTACCATCAAGTTCTAGCTGAGTGAAACTAATGAATGAAAGGAAGGTGAGAACCTTTTTCATTCATAGATGTGGGCGAAGGGTACTCTGATGCACTTCATCGTTGATAGTGGTAGCCAGAATAACCACATGACATTAGAGTTCGTCAAGTGGTTGGCTCTTCTGACAACACCACACCCACAATCATACACCATCAGTTGGATCTGCTAAGGAAGCGATCTCTGTGTCATCCAACAATGTCTCCTACCATGTGACATCAATCCCTTCAAGGATGATGTATTGTATGTTGTCACCCCCCTTGAAGATTTTGATGTTCTTTTGGGCCAACCTTATTTATGGAAATGTCATGTTGTATATGAGTCTAGGCCTCGTAGTGTTATTATTACTTTGGATAGGAAATTGTGCAGGATACCCGAGGTAGTCCCACCCACTGTCATTTCCTTGATCTATACCAAGAAATGTAAGAAGGTCATCTCTCATACCGAGAAGTTTGTCTTCTTCATGATTCATGCTCAAAGTGAGAGGAAGGTTTTAGCCACATCCATGGCCTTCGAGATAGGTATCTCCATGCAGAAAAATAAAGTGGATAAGGTCTTGGAAGAATACAAAGACATCTTCTCCTCACCCACTGGGGTACTCTGCATTGTCAGGTTAAGAACTCAATCAATCTAAACCCCGGTGCACTGCTACCCAATATACTAGTCTATCACCTCTCTCTATCATAAAATGAGGAAGTCAAGTGATGGATCCAAGGGATTCTCAAAAAGGGGCACATCCAACCAAGCTCATCACCTTGTCGAAGCCCAATCATGCTTGTGCAGAAGAAAGACGGGACCTAGCAACTATGAATTCATTATCGAGCCCTATATAAATTCACAGTCAGGAACCGGTACCCATTTTCATGAATTAATGATATCCTTGACCATATCAATGAGGGAAAATACTTTAGTAAGATTGATGTGAAGTCTAGCTACCAGTAGGTCCCAATAGAGTAGAATAATGTATGGAAGAATGCTTTCAATTCCAAGGAAGGAATTTTGGAATGGTTGGTCATGCCCTTTGGCTCGAAACATTCCCCCAAAAATGTCATGAGGATGATGGATGATATATTTCAGCCTTTAACCAATTTCTTTGTGGTGGTTTATTTGGGTGACATCCTCATCTTCAACAAGAGTTGGGAGAAACACTTGCAACATATTCATTAGGTTCAACACACTCTACGACAACACAAGCTATATGCAAATTTGGAAAAATGTTCCTTGGACATGATTAAGGGATATTACCCAGGCTACATTTTTTATGAGAATGTGATTCACGTCGATCCATAAAATATCTAGGTCATTCGTGACTATCCAACACCAACCACACTCACTGAGCTCTAGATCTTCTTAGGCCTTGCCAATTTCTATCGCAGGTTAGTGTTGGGATTATCCCACATTTCATGGGACCTTATCCAAGTGACTAGGGGTGGTGCCAAGGCCAAGTTCATGTGGGGTTAGTCACAATAGAAAGCATTCGATGATTTGAAGAAATGCTTGTGCTCAACCCGGATGCTCTCATCACCCAACCTACAACATCCTTTTGATATTGAGACATATGCTTTAGACTTTGTTGTGGGTGTAGCTCTAAATCAACATGGACATCCCATGGCCTATCATAGTGAGACACTATAATATATCATTCGTAAGTACCCCACATACAACAAATACATGTACTCCATTGTAAAATCCTTCCTCCAGTGGAGGCATTACATTATCTGAAAGCAAAAAATCCTCCACACTGATCATAAGCCTCTACAGTTCATGAAAACACAAGAAAAATGTTAGAATGACCACCATTAGAAGTGGTCCACTTACTTGGAGGAGTTTCATCTCAACATCAAGTATAAGAAAGGGAGAACCAACCACGTTGTTGACTGCCTCAGTCGACCTCAAGTTGCAACACTAACCAAGGTGCTACACTCTTGCAGACATGAGACCTATGGATTGCCCCAACTCTACAAGTGAGATCTTGGCTTTGCCACTACCTACCATATGTTGGGAACAAACACAACTGTCATTGATTTCCATCTTCAGGATGGCTTTTTGTGTCATATGGGCCATCTCTGCGTCCCATCAAGCAAGCGAGAGAAGTTTATTTAGGAATATTAGTATAGTTGAGTGGCAGGACACTTCAACATAGAAAATATAGTGGTAATGTTGCAAAAACATTTCTATTGGCTGAAACTTCGACATGATGTCAGCAAATATATAAGGCCTTGCACGACCTATGCCATTGAAAAATTGACCATTAATAAAAAGGCATGTACACCCATATTCCTACTCCTGAAAGGCCCTAGGAATCCATTTCGATGGACTACATGTCAGGCCTTCTTTCAACCATTTAGGGAAATGACTTTGTTTTTGTGGTTGTTAATCAATTTTCCAAGATGGTGATTATGGCCACTTGCAAGAAGAGCATCACAATAGAGGCCACTGCTGAGATCTTTTTCCAACGAGTTTGGGTATATTTTGGTATACAACAAACCATTATCTCAAATCAAGACAATCAACTCCTCATCACATTTTGTTCAAGCCTTTGGTCACGACTGGACACCAAGATCACTCAATCCACAACCTTCCACCTCCAAACGGATGGCCAAACTGAGGTCATTAATAGGATGATCATGCATATATTGAACATGTACAATTCCAAGCATCCACACACATGGGATGAGAGTCTTCCCTATGTTCAACACAATTACAAGAGAGAAATACATATCTCAACCCACCACAACCCCTTTCAGGTGGGGATGCGATTTCAACCATTGTGTTCCATGGATGTTACACTACCCCTTGCGTCCACACAAGAAGAATTGTCCCATTCTCAAAATGAATCCAAAAAATTCACCGAGTTCATTGAATGAATCTAGCACATCTGCTAATAGGTTTAGGATATTTTCCGTAAGTCCAATGCCAAGTACAAGTAGTGCCATCATTAGCACTGGGTGCCACACAAGTTTTAGGTGGGAGATAAAGTTTGGCTGCATTTGTAGAAAGAATGCCTTATAAGACCCTATTGAAAGATTCATCCAATCCTCTATGGACCTTACACCATCACCAACTCCATGGGTGACAAGGGTTTTGAGCTCAATCTTCCCCGCTTCCTAGGCTTGCACCCAATGTTTAATGTGGAACTCCTTCAATGATACTTTCCACCATTATTAGGCACCTCAGGGATAGCAGAAAACTTTACACCAATAGAGATCAACCCTGACTACATGGAACATACATCCACTGATCATATCGTGGACACACAGGTCAAGGCTATTCTCCAACAAAATCTTCATCTTTATCATGTTGTTAAAGCAGGGCATCTCCTGCACCTAGGAAATTGGCTCACCCGAGGAAAACATTGGCAGAAATTACGTCATCTGATGGGGGAAATCAATGCAGTGGAGACCATTTATTTTTAAGGGGGAAGGATTGATCTAGGTGGATATCGATGGCCACCCACCTCTTCTAACTGACTCACATACATTTTTCATATTGGTATTTTTTTTCTAACTTTTCAGGTCCTAAACTTCTGGGGTTGTTTTGAGGCCCTAAACAATGTTTTTTGGGATTGCCATAGTCACACTATAGACGAATTCAAAGTGTGATGAAAAAATGTGTATTACTTGGATAGACCTTTCCAACGGGATATCGTGCATCCAAAATGGAGATCATATGCAAAATTTGCGACCCTAGGAAGTTGATGTACCAATTTACCCCATCAGGGCCCACATAACTTTTAGCACTTCGTCTCCTAGGGTTAGGTTTTTGGATCTATAGAGTTTTATGATTACTTATTGATGCTAAAAATGCCTAGAGGCCTCATTGTAATTTACTCAGGAGAATGCACATAGTCATCACATCTCTTCTCAGATATTAGCTACCACCATTCGAGTAAGATTGTTTCATTCTTCATTTTACAATTTCAACATATTTCTTCATTGAATAAATACTAAGTTTCACAGTATCTATGTTATTGTTCTCTGTATATCTGTGATAATGTTATATATGTGTGTTTCATTTTGTTGTTCTCATAAATCTGGATCACATAATGGATATGCAAGTGTTTCAAATCCAAATGATTTTTTCATAAGCATAAATAGAGAAGCTCAAGTGTAAATAGATGCAAATAGAAATCGACCTAGAGAGAACAACCAAAGACTAGAGGAATATGAAGAAAAAATAAGACTATTTCTAGTTAACATTCTGAAGTTGGAACTAGAGAAAAGGCCTAGGTTTGAAGAATCGACGAAGGAAATATCTCCCATTCTCTCTATTGGGACCTTTGGAAAGGAACAAACATAAGCCAAGGAAGAATACATAGTCCAACAAGACACTATGCAAGAAAGAAAGAAATATTTAGTCAATCTTTATTTCTAGGATGGAAGTAAGAAGAATACCCCCTTTGGGTATGGACCCAATGATCTTTGAATTATGTTATTCTTTAGAAAAATACTTTTCTTATTATGACACTTTGAAATACTATATACAAGTCAAATACTTATCTCTAGCTCTAGAACTTTTAGAATAATGCAGGCTGGGAGTGATTTTGTGGAAATTTTGAAGAAATTTGAAGTCTATAAGATAGATCTACTCTATAAGGTTTGT
>JZKD02S2111339.1:55552-93199 GCA_000966675.3 Picea glauca
TAGTTCCAGTTTATTAATGACACCTTTATTATTTGGCCCCATGATTAATCATCCTTAAAGTTTTTCCATGACCATCTCAAAATATGATCGCCTAACATTAAATTTACCATGGAATACCAACAATATAACACTCTACCTTTGTTAGTTGGTATATTCACTCATCAACACGATGTCTCCCTTTCCCACTAGGATTATCTGAAAAGGAAACATATTGATAGAAACCTCCATCCCTAATCCCACCACCACCATGTGAAAAAAATTACTGTTCTAAAACATCTAACATCTAGATGATTTAGGTGAATATCGGTGTCCATCTGCCTTTTCCATTGACTCAAAAATTTTCTATATTCTTGGCAGTTTTTCTATGATTTTTTAGGTCCCAAACTTCCAGGGCTATTTTAGGGCCCTAAATCATGTTTTTTGGACATTTGAGGGGCCAGGGGTTTCCATCAAATTCCTTGGCCACAATCAAAAGTTACAATCCTCGGATAGTTCTTTCCAACAAGCTATTTTTCACTCTAAATGGAGATCGTATGAAAAATTTTCACCCCCAGGAAGTTGACATATCAACTAACCACCTCCAGGCCCACAATACTTTTGGTGTTTCACTTTCCAAGGTTAAGTTCTGATGTTTAGGGGTTTTGTCTCTTTGTCTCTTAACTTCATGATAAAATTCTCTTTTCAAACTGATTTTATTGATATTTTTATTTGCGAATGAGCATATCCGACGTCGATTTCTCTGTAGCAATAAACTACCACCATTCTAGCTAGTTTGTGTTTTACAATATTCTACTATTTTATTCATTAGTAAAAAGTTGGGTTTCATTATTTTGTTGTACTCTCTACTATGTTTCTATGTGTGTTCCATTTTTTTCCCATTATAATCTAGATTAGTGGTATCAAAGAAATATGCTCCTTCTTATTTCACAGTGGATGTCCCCGACGAGGTAAGGATATAGAGAGTTGGGTTTCGAGCTAGTTTCATGTAGGGATGACCACTCTCACCGACCCAAGAATCCTCCAATGGTATAAGAGAAAATAGAGATTATGGAGTAGTAGATCATGTCAATATGTTGCTTGAGGATTCCTCACATGAGAGAGGAACTATTGAAATTTTTGTATGTTATTTTTACCATAGACAATGTTACACTATTGTCACCCAACCATAGGCACTTACACGTACCACTCCAAAGCATGATAACCTTCTCTTATATAGAATCCATACACTAATAAATTCCTAAAACCTAGCCTAAAATACCAACATGGATGCAACAACAACACAATACCAAGAGAGCATACTTTAAACAAGAGAAACACACAAGAGAGAGATACGAGAAAGTCTGAGCAAGGAGATACTTCACCATTTCAACTACTACATCACCTTCCTCAGACTTTCACCTCCTTCTATGTCACCATTGCAACTGCTGCAAGTGTTTCTCCTCTCAATTTTTCTCTAACGGAGTGAGTTAGAGTGTGTAAATGTGGTAGCGCCTTACCTCTATTTATAATAGCCTTCCCAAGTGAATTTCCATGTGGGGCCGACTTCTCTTTATAGAGCCTTCTAATTATTTGTTATTATTCTCCTTGGGACGACTTCTCTTCTAGGGTGTTTCCACATGTTTTAAATGGTTCTCTTGCTTCCAAAATATTCTATTCTAAGAATAAAGGTTATACTGGAGGTTAATACCTCCCGCAACTACCAAAACATCAACAATCCCTCCTAGCTAGGGAGGTATTAACTATGATGTTCTTCAAGTAATGGTCTCAATCACATCCATCCATCTCACATGACATGGACAAGACACGCATGGTTTTTCAGACTATTCTATAGGTAACATCACCATAGCCACATAGGCTATCTCATGATCAAATAGATCACGTCACAAGTATAATTATCATATCCAAACAAACCATCTAATGGTTATGTCACAGTTATGCATATGGGGACTTATTAACATATGTGGCATCTCTCTAGTGGGCACAACCTCACCGTCCTCTTGGACCTTATGGGTCTTAGAGTCCTTCCAAACCTTTTTTCATTACAGGACTTCATCTAGGTCACTCAAATCTAGTAAACTAGCCAGTTCACGAAGAACTATGCTACTTCCCAATCCACATGGAGTTTAGGAAACTATTCATTTTATCTAGTTCAAACAAAATTTCACTACTAACCAATCCATATGAAGTATGGGAAACTATCCAGTTTAGCCAATTCACACAGAACTGTGCTACTAGCCAATCCATATGGAGCATGGGAAAATAACATTCCTGTAAATCAATATTGACTAGTGCCACACTCTATAAGATATTTCCCCTTAGAATCACATATGTGACTCATCATTCCCTCTTATGAGGAAATTCCTTCTAGACCACGCCAATCTTGTCCCTGAAGTACTCAAACTTCACATTTGATAGAGGATCGGTCAACACATCTTATATCTTTTTATTTGTTCCAATATACTAGAGCTTCACAACTCCCTTTTGCACCAAGTATCAGATATAATGGTACGTGATCTCGATTTTCTTGGAATTTTCATGAAACATAGGGTTCTTATAGAAAATTGTACAACTCTTGTTGTCACAAAAAATATTAGTCACCTCAAACTCAAGAACAAACAATCCTGCAAGCAACTTCCAAATCCACACAACTTCGCTACTAGATAAACATGTTGCTATATATTCTACCTCGACCATATTGAGTGCCACACTAGTTTACTTCCTGTTAATCCAAGAAATCATATCTAACCCCAAACTAAAGCAACATCCTGATGCACTCTTTCAATCCGTGACACTATCATCCCAATCTAAATCAGCATAGCCTAGCATTCTTATATTACAATCTGAAACATATGAAATTCCAAAGTCTATCATACCCTTCAGGTACCTTAATATTTTATTTGTATCAATCAAGTGAACACGCCTTGGTTTAACCATATACTGACTCAAGGTGTTTATTGCAAATAATATATTTTGCCTAGTATTTGTCAAATACATCAACAAACTAATCATCTTCCTGTACATGGTGAAATCCACTATCTCTGAAGAAGTATCACTCAATAACTTTAGTTTCATCACCATCAGTGTCGGCATGGATTTACCATCCATCATGTCAAATATATTTAGTATTTATACTGTGTGTTTTCCTTGGCTAAGGAAAATCTCGTCCAGTTTCTGCCACACCTCTAGACCTAAGAAATAATGCATCAGACCCAGTTCTTTCATCTCGAACTCTGATGCAAGATTTCTCTTGCACTCAACGATGAGCTTCTCATTCCTTGTTAGAAACATGGCATTCACATATAAATACAATATGAATGGTCCACTATCCTCAACCTTGTAGTAAATATTGGGATCTTCTTTTCTCTTGGTAAAACCCAAGATCATAAAAAATCTATCAATTCTACTGTACCATGCCCTGGGTGATTGTTTCAATCCATACAAGGATTCCTTCAATTTTCCCACATGTTTCTACCTGTCATGTTTCTCAAATCCTTGTGGCTACTCCATGTACACTTTCTCTTCCACTGCACCATTAAGAAAATTTGTCTTCACGTCCATATGATGTATCTTCCATTTAATTACACCAACCATCACAAGTGTAGTTCTAATCAAAGTGTATCTCGCCACAGGAGAAAATGTCTCTGCATAATCTATTCCTTCTTTTTGGGAGAACCCAAGAATGTTTCCTTGTACTTATCGATACTTCCATATGTTGAATGTTTCATCTTGTAGATCCATTTGGAGCTCATAACAAATTTCTCTTTAAGTCTCATAAACACATCCCAAACAACATTCTTAAGGATGGACTGGTATTCCTCAATCATGGCATCCTTCTATTATTTCTTCTCTATGTCTTCTTCATAATAGGTAGGATCAACATAGATGATATCATATAACAATTCCATGTAACTATAACATGGTCGAGGTTTCTTGCTTTATTTGAAATATCCATCTAGAGCACCATACTTCTCATCATACTGAATAAACTCACAATCCCAATATGGTCTTCTTTTCTTCATACTCATTTCTGCAAGTCTTTGTGGTTCTTCCATGTCATAGTCCTCTGAACCATTCTCTTCTAGAAGAACATCATTACTTCCATATGTATCTACAACTCTAGGAGCTTCATGATCCTCATCATGGATCTTAGACATATGATCTTGCCTTGATCTACTAAAGGCTGCATCCTCATTGAAGGTAACATCTATGCTAATCTTGATCTGTCTGTAACCAGGGATGTAGACTCTATATGGCTTCGATGTCTCATTATATCCAACAAATATACCCTTATTTCCTAAAGGATCCAACTTCGATCTCTTATCTTTGGGAACATGCACATACATTGTACAACAAAATATACTTATATGCTTGACCTCTATCTTTTCTGTTGTAAAAACTTTTTTTGGTGTCTTGCTCCCAAGTACATGGTGAGGACTTTTGTTTTTCAAATATACAATGGTATGGGATTCTTCTTCCCATAGATTCATAGATAAGTATATATCATGAATCATAGCCTTTATTTCTTCCATTACCATCTGATTCTTTATTTCTTCCACACCATTCTATTGAGGATTGTAGGGAGTAGTGAGATCCCTCTTAATCCCAACTTCTCTACAGAATGATTTGAATTCATCTGATGTGAACTCTCCTCCATTATCTAACTTTAAAATATTTATCTTCTTTTTAGAAATATTTTCTACAAGGGATTTGAATTCCTTGAACTTGATGAATACTTCACTTTTTTGTTTTCAATAAATAAATCCAAGTCTTACATGAGAAATCATCAATAAATGAAACATCATATACATACCCACTAAGTGAAGTAGCTTTCATTGGTCCACACATGTCTAAATTCACGATATTTGAAAATCCTTTGGCTTTGATGCCACTGCTTAGAAATAGACTCTTCACGTTCTTTCCTTGTGCACATACTTTTCATATACCTTCATGATCCACTTGAATTTCTGGAAAACCTATTACCATATTGCTTACGATCGGTAATGATCTGTAATGTAATTGAACAGATATTCAATGCCATAGCTCACTTGGATTTACTATATTGTTTACTAATGTTGAATATGAGTGTCCCTTTAATTTGTATAGACCTCCTTCTTGGACACCAATCACAATAGCGTCATCAATAGACTTTCCTCTTGGCCACATGAGAACTTCACCATCAATAAAAGAAACTTTGAATCCTTTCTCTTCCAATGCTGAGATATAAAGGATATTCTTCTTCAAACCAAGTACATACAAGACATGTTTTATCTTCAAAGGTTTTCCAGAATCCAACTTGTAGAAGGATTCTCCTACTCCTTTAATGGGATATTAATAGTCATCACCAAGTTTCACCTTATGAGGTGAATCCTTCTAAACTAGATCTGCGAGAGAACCCTTGTAACTGGTCATGTTCTTAGAAGCAACATTATCAACAAGCCATGTGTCACTTCCATGAGTGACTGTTCCCGTGACTGCTTATATCAATACTTGTTCTTCACTTGAATCATAATATTTTTTTCTCTTCTAAGTAGTTTCATCATCTATTGTGGCATGAGCATGATGTATTTTATTGTGTCATTTTATGATCTACTCTTTTATGAGAGGACAATTTCTTGCAATGTGTCCCATCTTCTGGCAGCTGAAGAATTTGTAGCTTGAATAATATTTCTGAGTCTTTTGAGTCTTTTGTGACTTTTTAAATTTCTTAGGGGGATGGTCCTCTTTATTTTTCTTTCCTTTTCTTGCATGTGATGCTAGTTCTTGATCATCATCAAACAACTTTTCTTCTCTTGTTTCTAGTCTAGCTTCTTCTTGAGTACAATCTTCCCATAGCATGGTGAACTTTGTTATTTTTACTTTGGAACATATTCCTTGAATAAATGATTCCCAAGACTTTAGGATACCATTCAATGTAGTCATTACTATCTTAGCTTCTTCATTTGTATCTCTAATGTCCTTAAGTTGTTCTTTGATTTGAGGCACCATTGTGAAGTTGGATTGAATGGTTTGTGAATTAAACATCTTCACATTCTTGAGATGTGTCCTCGATGTCATATTCTGGTTGATATTATTTCCTTAATATAATTGATATAAGGCATAAAAAATTTGTTTTGGGTTTTTTAATGATGAGAAATATGTTAGAAAATAAAAATCCCAGAACAATAAAATAAAACAAATGTGGAAATAAAACATAGAAGATACACAATAAAATAGACATAGATATACGTGGTTCATCCAGTGTGGGCTACGTCCACCATAGAAAGTTCCAGGTCCTTACTTTTTATTATTGATGCAGGAGCATCAACATCACATCAAAAACCAACATAGTAGTGCACTAGGAGGGAGCAGACCCCGAGGAGAGAGAAGCGCCAACCTTCTCATTTTGTTTTAAATTTGTCAATTTAATGTAATTAAAGTTTGTAAGTATCGATGAGGGATGAACCATTGTGTTGTGTAAGGTTGAGTGTAAGTCACCTTTAATGATTGACAGGTAGATGGATTTAGATATGATTCAAACTATATGTAAATTAATTGTAATTTAATGTAAGTAGGTGGAGGAAGGCTTGAGAATCCCCTCTTTTGTAAACAAATCAGTGTATTGAAATTAGGAGGCATTAGGATAATTAGAAGGGAGAGAGAAGCTCATGAGAAGATCAAGAGAAGAGAGGAGAGGAGAGAAAGAACTGAGACTTTTTTGCAGTCCAGTCTTGTAAACATTGTACAAAGCATTCAAATTTAATACAAAAGATGATTTTCATACATGTGATTCTTTGTTTATGTGTTCTATGTGAATGAATGTGTTTTTTGAATGTTTATTGTCTATGTCTATGGATTCTATGAGTGTTTAAGTGGTCCCTTTGTAGGACTAAGATATAATTCCCTATCTATGTGAGTTTCTGAGTGTTTTGAGATCTCAAGGCGAGTGCAAGGAGTGCACACCAAAGTTTTTAAAAAACTTTGAGAAGCTAGCACAAGGTGTGTGCAAGAACTTAGTTTTTAGTTTAGGAAGAGCGTGTTAGGTGGGAACCCCAAAACAAGTCATAAGCTCAGAAGGGATAGTGAAAGGAGTGAGGCTACACTAAGAGAAATGTAAAGGCTCAATGGAAGGCCAGTGCAAGTGTGCATAGAGGATGATACAAAAAGGATCCATAGAAGACTAAGAACAACTCAAAACTCATAGAAGAAACTAAGGACACTTAGAATGGCCTCAATAGATAGAGAAAGGGAAAAACTTCAAAGTTCCCAAAAATCAATGAAAATGACATCATCATGAAGATCACGTCGCCATATTTCCAACGATGCAAATGGTTCATCAAATGGAGTTACAGATCAAAAGATATTCACGGTCAAAGTTTGGTCAACCTAGCCTAGTCAACAGGGGGTGAGTCAACATCCGTACTGCTGACATCAACATCAGTACATATGACAACGACATTCGTGGCATGAGAAGGAGGCAACACATGTCCTGTTAACACCATCATGATGTCAACATGGTGATGTGGCATCACCAGAGGCTGCCACATGTCACTCATATTTGGCATTTATGGGTCATTCTATGGACTAGTAAGATTGTGCCACATGGCAGTCCATACAATGATGTGACACTGACTTGTCAGGCTGAGTTGGAAGCTAAAGTGGAAATCCATATAGTGACATGGCGGTGATGTGGCAGTATGACGGTACAGTGGTTGACGTGGCCCAATAGGTGGCTACCATGTGGCAGTGGGAAAATTCCCAATGACAGCCCGTGATCAAAAATTTGAAAAAAAATATAAGCTTTGGTGGGCCTGCCAAATCTTGCGGGACCCTGCCAAATCTGAAAACCGGCCACCAACTAGAATCTTCACCAAAGTTGGCAGAACGAATGTGACACACACACACACACACACATATATATTGTAATGGTGAAGCCAAAAGGGGAGGCCCACGGGCTTCATCTCGGGACCTCCCCCCTTATAACGCCTTAATATATGCTCCATAACTAATGGGCCAATGGCCCCAAATTGTTAACAACGTCACTTTTATTATTTAAAATATGCATCTGCCCATTGCTAGAGGAGGGAGTGTGTGGGTACGGATCGACACATAGTTCGAGGAAGAATATTCAACATTTATTACAGGTAGAAGGGCACAAATACTGAGACATA
Source organism: Picea glauca (assembly GCA_000966675.3). Taxonomy (NCBI): domain Eukaryota; kingdom Viridiplantae; phylum Streptophyta; class Pinopsida; order Pinales; family Pinaceae; genus Picea; species Picea glauca. The sequence goes on from JZKD02S2111339.1 coordinate 63,700, forward strand.
ATTCCTCTTAGGCATGGGAGTGCCAGAGTCAGATAAAGGCATGGAGACAATCATTTTTGGGTAATTCAATTCCATGAATTTAGTGGTGTTGTATGTTTTCTGATCTGAGTAAAATGTTTCTAGCTTGAATTCATAATGAGGTATACTTATGTATTTTGCCAAATTATTTTGCTGAGTTAATAAAAAGGCCTACCCATTTTAGAGAAGGACCTAGAGACATAGTCCACCAGGGAAGAACTCTGTTATCAAGTTTTTGTGTTCATATTTGATGCTTATGTCTATTCATTATTGAGTTTTCCTTCTTTAATGGTGCACTTTAATTTATGCTCATTTAATGCAATTCTTTATTATTTCCTTGATGAAAAGATCTTGGATCATGTTGGTATCAGAGCATTCATCTTTGACTTGAATTGTTGAGTGTGAATGCTTACTAGGGAAAAGCAAAAAAAGGGTGAAGGAAATCTTAATAATTTCAATCCTGAAGTTAGTCGTGCATCCCGAAGGAAGAAAATGGCAACAGAGGACAAGTGTGATGAACAGGAGAAAACTTTCATATGGTCTTTTATCGCATGTCAGAAATGGTCGAATGAATGTATGGAGAATACGAGAAGAGGATGAAGAAGAAAGGGAAAAAAAAGGAATCACATGTTAATGATGATGCTTCGATAAACCAAGGGGCTGGAGGAGACCCTCCTGAGCCTCCATATTCACAATCAAGTTCTAGTTCTTCTTCCTCTGACCATTCTGATCATTCTCATGATTCTAGCCATAAAGCCTCTTTTAAGAAACCATTATTAATTTTTGATGTAAAATTTTATTTACCTATGTTTAATGGAGATGACAATCCTAAAAAGCTAGATAATTGGATCCGACAAGTTGAAGTATATTGTAGTGTTCAACATATTGATCAAGAGGAAGTTAAAGTGAAACTGGCTTCTCTTCAGTTGGAAGGCACCACTCTCATATGGTGGGAGAGAAAAATTCATGACAAAAGTAAGTGTGGTAATATTCTTTACTCATGGCCAAAATTTAAGTTAGCAATAAGGAAGAAATTTTATCCATTGGGTTATTTACATAAAGAAATGATGGAATGAAAAAATTTAAGGAAAAGTAAAGGTCAAACTATACAAAGTTTCACATAAGAATTTAGGAAGAAATATCTTGCATTAAACATTCCTTTGGATTCTTATGAAACTTTAATGAAGTATATTGGTGCACTTCGCAGTTATATTCGTCATAATTTTCTCTTGTTTAACCCCACCAGTGCTGACGAATTTTTTGTGCAAGCCACTCACCTTGAGAACAGAGGAAAGCATGTTGAAGAAGATCCCACAAAGAAACCTTCCAATATCCCACATAATCCTTTTAAGAAGTTTAAAATGAAGGAAAAGAAGACCGCAAAAGTGACGAGAGAGGGAGGAAATCCATCTTTCAATCATTGCAAGAAAAACAGTCACGATGATGAACGTTTTTTGAAACTGAATCTAGAGAAGAGACTGAAATAGTTCGGTGGAACGGGGAAGACAAAAACCATTTCTACAGTGCAACAGGATCTTGGTCCTGATTCAGGAGATGAAGGAAAGATCACAATGGTTGGAGTACAAGGTAAAGATTCCCTTCATGCTAGTTAAAATTCCAATATTGAATCTTATGATGATGAATGAAAGAGGAATGAATTATTTCACATAAGAGTTGTATCTAAACACACTAAGATAGATATATTATTTGATCTGGGTTCCCAAGTAAACTTAATATATGAATCACTTGTCAAAAACATGGGTCTTGAAATGAAACCACATCTGAATCCTTATCCTCTTGGTTGGGTATGTGATAAAGAAAAACTTTATGTCACCAAACAATGTAGGGTCAAATTTTCTATTGCTTCAAAGTTGATTGATGAAGTGGATTTGGATGTTGTAATAATTCATGTATGTGGCATAGTGTTGGGGAGTCCTTATATTTATGATAGAAAAATAGTCTTCTTTCATCATGAGAACAAATACTACCTTACTAAGGGGGGAGTGGAATATATTGTTAGAGCTCACAACATGAGGGTAAACACAACACTTGTTAGTGTTGGACAAATGAAGAGACTCATAAAAAATAATAAGAGATATGTACTCATGGTCATAAGAGAGAAAGATATCGGAACATATGACAATTTCCAAGGATGTGATCCTTCTCATAAGAAAGAATTAATTGATATTTTTTCTAAGTATGATGTTATTTTCCAGGAACCAGATGAATTACCTCCTAAGAGGGAAATCCAACATGAGATACATATTCAACATTATTTGCCTCTTCCTAAAGTGGGCATGTATAGGATGTCAGTTGTAGAGATGACATAGATCAAGAAGTAGGTATAGATCTTATTGGATCAACGGGTCATCCAACCCAATTCATCTCCTTGTGGTTCTCTGATCGTGATGGTACTAAAGAAATATGCCACATGGAGAATGTGTGTTAATTATCAGGCCTTAAATAAAATCACAATGAAAAATCAATACCCTCTTCCTCGTATAGATGATTTACTTGATCAATTAAATAATTTTGTTTATTTTACTAAGTTGGATTTGCGTAGTGGAAACCATCAGATTAGGGTTGCATAATAGGATGAATGGAATACTACCTTTAAAACCAAACATGGATTGTTTGAGTGGTTAGTTATGCTGTTTGGGATCTGTAATACTCTGACAACTTTCATGCGTGTGATGAATGATGTATTCAGGCCTTTCCTAGATAATTTTGTGATTGTATATTTAGACAACATTCTTATTTTTAGTGGGATTTGGGATGAAGATGTGAGGAATTTAAATAAAGTACTTGATACTTTGCAAAGGGAAAAGATGTATGTAAAGTTTTATAAATGTGAATTTGGCAAGATTGCACTTGCATACTTAGGTCATATTGTAGGAGGATGACAATTTAAAATTGATCCTTCCAAGATTGATGTAATTGTAAATTTTCCCGAGCCAAAAACTATAACCGAGATTCAGAGCTTCTTAGGTGAAGTACATTATTGGAGGAGGTTCATTTCAAACTTCTCCTTTATAGCATCTCCTTTGCATGCATTAACCAATGTGAATAACACTTTTTAGTGGGAAGGAAAGCAGCAAAAATCTTTCAACACTTTGAAGGAAAAGATCAGTACCGCACCAGTATTAGCACTGTCGAATATTCAATATCCCTTTGAGATTGAGACAGATGCCAATAGATACGCCATGGGTGCAGTATTGATGCAATATTGTAAGCCTATCTATTACCACTCTGAAACTTTTAACCAAGTTGTTGTTAACTATCGTACATATGATAAATAGTTGTATCCATTAGTTCAAAGCATAAAGAAATGGAAGCACTACTTGTTAGGGAAGGAAACAATCATACATACAGATTACCAACCCTTACAGTATCTCCAAGCACAAAATAAACAACAACAATCTCGACACTACATACAGAAGGGGTTTTCTACAATAATTTCATTTGGTAATCAAGTACAAAAAGGGTACGAGTAACAAGGTAGATGATATGATTTCTAGACCTCCTATTGTTGCTTCTACTATTTTGAGGAATACTTATTTTTCCCATGATAGATATATTGAACAATATGCCATTGATGAATATTTTTAAGAAGTATATGAGAAGCTAATCCATGGTGTGCAGGTAGAGAACTATTGTATACAAGGAAAACTACTCTACCATCTTGGAAAGCTATGTATTCATACAAATGAACGAGCCCATGTAATACGAGAAGTTCACACTTCTCTTGTGTCTATGCATTCTCGGGTAGGAAAAACTATGGCTGATTTTCATAGGTTTTGTTATTGGCCTCAAATGAAAGCAATTTTAACTAAATATGTAAAGGGGTGTGTAATGTGTTCTACTTGTAAGCCCACTAATAGAAAACTGGGGCTATACTCACCACTACATGTTCCATCCCATCCATGGGAAAGTATCTCCATGGATTTTGTAGGGGGTTTATCAATGTCAAAAGGGGGTCATGACTATTTGTATGTTGTAGTGGATAAGTTCAACAAGATGTGTATCTTGATTCCATGTAAAAAGAATATCATTGTTGAGCAGACTGCTAATCTCTTCTTTCAGTATGTTTGGGTTCACTTTGGGTTACCCACATCCATTATCTCGGATCGAGATACTTGATTCCTTGGAGTTTTTTGGACAAGCTTGTGGAGAATGATGGAAACCAAATTGAAGAGGAGCAATGATTTCCATCCATAGACCAATGGACATACAGAGGTTGTAAACTGAACAATGGCACTTTTTAGTTTGAGGCTACGATAACAAGCATCCCAAGTTATGGGATGAACATATACCCTATGTACAACATGCTTACAATTGATCCTTACATTCCTCCACTTAGTGTTAATATTTTGAGACATGTTTTGGGTACCTACCTAAAGTTCCTTTGGAATTGATGTATGGGAGAGATGACGATTCAAATGGACAAAGAAGAGAGGACAGAGCCCACAATTTCATCTAGAGGATCCAACAGGTGCACCGGGCAGTCAGGGAACAGTTGGAGAAAAGTCAAGCATAGTATAAATCTCGGCATGACAAGCACAGGGTTGATCATCAGTTCCAGGTTGGAGACCAGGTATGGATTCACATAAGAAAGGAGAGATTGAAGGGTGAAGGAAAGAAACTCAATCCCATTCGTTATGTACCCTTCACCATTTTAGAGAAAAGTGGTACCAATGATTTTTGTCTATATCTTCCACCTTATATGCAGATTTAATTAGTTGTAAATGTAGAGAACTTGAAACTTTTTGAGCTTCCCATGATCATGGATCAGGATGAGGAAGTTTCAATACCTTTAGTTGATGAGTTTGCTCCTGATTACTTGGATGAGTTGAAGGAAGATATCATCCTAGATATAAGGATGAGGACTTCATGCATGGGTGATGTTGATTATCTTAGAGTAGGCTTAAAGGGAACACATCCAAGAAAGGAAACGTGGATTGAGAAGGATAAGGTGAGGGAACTCTTCCCTCACTTATTTGTTGATTGATGAAAGATTTTGGTGGTCCAAAAATCTCTCAGTGGGGAGGTGAGATCCATAAAGGATCTAGAGAAGAATAAGAACAACTCAAAACTCATAGAAGCAACTAAGGATGCTTAGAATGGCCTCAGCAGATAGAGAAAGGGAAAAAAATCAACGCTCTCAAAACTCGGTGAAAATGACATCATCGCGAAGAGTGCATCGCAAGATTTCTAATGACACAGTTGGCTCATCAAATGAAGTTATGGATCAAAATATATTTTCGTTCAAAGTTTGGTCAACCTAACCGAGTTAGCAGGGGGATGCGTCAGCATCTGTACTGCTAACATCAACATTAGTATGGATGATTTCATCATCCGTACAACATACGTGGCATGTGTAGGAGGTGAAATGTGTCTTGATGATGTCATCATGGTGACGTGGTCCAATAGGTGGTTGCCACATGGCCTAGTCATGGCCTACCACATGGCAATGGGAAAATTCCCAATGACAACCCATGATCAAAATTTCAAAAAAAATATAATATTTGGTAGGTCTACCAAATCTTGCGGGACTTGACCAAATATGGAAACCGACCACCGGCTAGAAGCTTCACCAATGTTAGCAAAACAAAAGTAATATATATATATATATATTACAATGGTCGAGCCAAAAGGGGAGGCTCATGGGCTTGACCCCAGGACCTCCCCCCTTATAACACCTTAATATATTCTTTGTACCCAATGTGCCAACGACCCCACATTGTATACAATGCCATTTTTATTATTTAAAACATGCATCTACCCAAGGTTGGAGGAGGGCGTGCATGGGTATGGACTGACACATAGTTTGAGGTGGAATATTCGACATTTATTGCAGGTTGTAGGGCACATAATCCGAGACAAAATTATTCTTGGGCCTGGGAATGCGAGAGTTTGATCGAGGCATGGAGACATTGGGTAATTCAACGCCATGAATTTAGTGGTTTTTTCTATTTTCTGATCTGAGAAAAACTTAAGTAGCTTGATTTCAGAATGAGGTGTACTTATGTATTTTGCCAAATTTGTTTGTTGAGTTAATAAAAAGGCCTATCCATTTGAGAGAAGGACTAAGAGACATATTTCACCAGGGGAAAACTTCATTATCAAATTTTTTATTTTCATATTTGATACTTATGTATATTCATTATTGATCTTTCCTTCTTTAACGATGCACTTTAAATTATGCTCATTTAATGCAATTCTTTATAATTAACTCAATGAAAAGATCTTGGATCAGACAAAGCACAAGTAGTGTGCATGTGAGTCTTTACAGTCCAAGACTCAGCAGATTGAATGAAAGGAGTGCAAGAAGCCAAGATTTATTTTAATTGTTGGTGAAGGTAAAGAGGGAGAGAACATAATGCTAGGAGGGCATAGGAAGTCATATAAAAGAACACTCTAGCAATGTTCACAAGATCAGAAGAAAGAGCGTTATTTCTAGGAGGGAAAAATGAATCATCTGAAGGAGAAAAGGGCCAATACCCTTTGTAGTTAAAGAGGTTCAAGCTCAAGAGAGATAGTGCAAGTGTGAACCACAGAACTGAAGTTTCAAACTGTAGGAGGAGCACAAGGAGTGTGCAGGAGAACTTATTGTATATTGTAAGCTCAGAAGGGAAGCACAAGGCATACACAAGAGGTTAGAGTCCTTTTGACTAGACAAAGCTCAAGGAGGGATGGTGAAAAGTCCCCAAAGAGAAGAAATATCCTTGTTGTAAGGAGAACAAACAAGGTCTATTCGGGAGAAGATAGGTCCCCACAAAGTCGTCAGATCAAGGTAAGGTGTGTGGTCGTTAAGAACTGAAGTCCTTTAGATGTCACTACTCTCATTATTTTAAGTTATTTTTTGTAAAGGAGGAAAAATCTCCGAATCTCTAAAGTACCAGAGTGAATCTACAATGTAGATCACTGGAGGAGTATCAACCGTTGGATTGGCTATGTATAGATCTAGGTCATTGGATCAAACCCTAGAACAGATGAGAAGCACGTGTGATAATATAAGATCATAGCCATTGGATCTACACACATTTGAGCATGAGCCATAGATCTCATGATAGTTCGGAGATTCAATGCTTTAGAAGAAATGAGTTCCTGTGTTTCCAAGAAGAGAATCTCCCAAAGTCCTAAAATCCAGAGAAAATTCTGACCGTTAGTCGTTGGGGACATGTTTGATTGGATTACTGATTATTTGGAAGTTCGACAATATGGGAGACTATGGGTGAAAATTTCTTTGGCATGATAAGTCCCGAAGTACCGAAGCCTGGAGTCAATCTAGGCCATTCATTAGTGGGGACATGTGGGACATGGATCTCCACCCTTCCTTGATTCAATGTTTGACAGTTCAGGGGTTTGGTGGTGATCAACAGTGAGAACTTCCGAAGTCCAGAGTTCCGAAGTGGATCACAACCATTGGTTGTTGGAGGAGTGAGATCCATCTATCTCAAATTTGACATTCGATGGTTTAGAGGTATTATGCATTGGATTCGCAGGAAATCCTGAAGCCTGAAGTCCCAAAGATCCTTTTGACTGTAGATCTTGGTAGGGAGTGGGGACCATTGATTCTTGAACTTTTTGGGGGTTCACCACTTCAACGTTCGGTGGAAGTGGAGTGTTTTTTTGTTAGATCCTCTAAATCCTGAAGCTCCAAAGTTGAAGAGCACCAAAGTAGTTCATCAATTCAGTGTTTGGGTGATTTGTGGTGTTATGTTGAGAAATACTCTGAAGCCCAAAGCCCCAGAGTGTCACAGTAATGAATCGTCAGAGCGCCAATCCGAGAGTTCATCAGTTTGGCATTTGGGGGAATTAACATGTTGTGAGGTTAAAACTCATGAAGCCCAAAGTAGCGGAGCGTTAGATCCCTGAAGCTCTATATAATCACCTTTCATCTAAGCATTTGGTCATAGCCCTCAATCACATGATATTTTTTCCAAATTTAAAGGGCTACCACTTGAAAATTGATCTTAAGATAAAAAGGGGCTTAGAAAAGGATCTCTCATATTTCTGTTTTTGTACGAAACTACACCTAAGGGAATTTAAAGGGCCTGTGAACATTAAGAGGGGATCCAATAGGGATCCAAGAGATGATTCAACTCCTCAAAAGAAATATCCTAGACCTAGAGGTCGCGTGAACCATAGGAAGGGTGGGGGTTTGCATCAAGTGGTATCAGAGCTTTCTTTTTATGAGATCCTAAGTGAAATTTTTGTCTCATACCATCATATGGTATCAGAGTGTATTTTTGTTTGCATATAGAAGGAAAAGAAAGAGAAGTAATAGTACTAAAGCTCTGTGTGAAGAACTATTTGTAAGTAAGCAACAAACAACAAAATTTCCAGGATGGAAGGGAGAGGAGAAAATGGCTAATGAAGGCCATAAACAAGGTCCAAAAGGAGACTGCAAATAGATGAGAAAAGAAGAGATGGATATGGATATCAAGGAGACCAGAGAGAAGCTCGATAGGTCGATGAATTTTTTTTATTAAGAAGTGAATGGAAGCTCGAGGTGTGAGTGGCCCATGAATAATAAGGTAAGGTGGTATATTCAGCAATTGATTTCCAGAAATCAGAAGTTGATGCTCAGGAGGTGGTTGAGGTAAATTAAAAACCTCAGGAACATAGAGGAGAATATGGTTTACATCTATGAACCAGAAGATGGAGAGAGCCTCAGTGAGGAAGAGAGATAAATTAAAGATCTCACAGATTGGCAGGAGGGAAATGAGAAGGGATCAGTTGAAGATCTCATATAATACCAAGAGGGAAGAAAAGAAAAGTCAGGTTTCCATGTGGGAAAGGAAGAGATGAGACCATCTAAGAGTCTCAAGAACTTAGAGAATAGTTTATATCAACAAGGAGAGATGATAAGGGAGGAAACAGATTAGCGAGAAGTGTTGATAGCAGAGGAGGAGGATCCGAGGTGCATTCTGATCATTGGAGGTATTATCATATATCTTCCAAGAATCCCAAAAAAGGATAGTACATATTTTGCGCGTAAGGAGGTGATGCAGGAGGCATCCAGAGAAGAGGCCATTGGGCCAAATGTTTTTAAAACTATCAGTTTGTGTGAGATGTAAGGTGCAACAGAAATATAAACACCAAAGATTGTCATGCAGGAGGATCATTCAGATGCCATACTTTATCAGTGGAAGAAAGAGTTAAATATGTTGGAGGATTGGTTAAACAATCCAGAAATAGAGGATCTGGAAAAAAGAAAATTGTTAGACAAGATGGTTGAGAAACATCTTAGTAACATTTTTGTAGAATTGAAATCTGTAGAGGAGTGGCAAGCCAATGGCACAGGTGATGAATTTATCCTAGGAGATCATGAAAATCTTCCCTTTGGTCTATGTGAAGAATTGGAAGCCCTGGGAGGAGGATAAATAACCTAGAGGAGGCTCGTCCAACAAGACATGTTGGAGATTGATGAAGACGAGGAGATGTAGTAGCAGAGAAGACTGTAGGAGAGGATCCAAACCATAGAAAAGTCAGACAAAGAGATTGAGGAGATAAGGAGGTTGATGTTTAAGTCAACAAAGGAGATAGTCAACAACTAGTGGAGGATGAGAAAAGGTGATTTCGGTGGAAAAATTAAGGGAGCCCTGCAACATACAATTTTGAAACTTGGAGAAAATCCTATAGTAGCAGTAGAATAGCAACAAAAACATGAAAAAGGAGCATATGGACAACTCCAAAGTGGAGTTTGGGATCTAGGAGGATCTCAACAATAAAACACATAGGAGCCATGAGCAAGAGATCATGTTTTTTTCAGTAGAGGAGTATGATGTAGGAGCATCAGTAGTGCGTTAGCATCCAATGCATCAACGCACTAGGAGGGAGTAGACCTCGAGGAGAGAGAAGTGCCAAGCTTCTTGTTTTGTTTTAATTTGTAAATTTAATATAATTAAAGTTTGCAAGGATCAAGGAGGGATGATACATTGTGCTATGTAAGGATGAGTGTAATTCTCCTTTAAGGGATCACATGTATATGGATCTAGATCTGATTCAGACTAGATGTAAATTAATTGTATTTTAATGTAAGTAGGTGGAGGAAGGCTCGAGAATCCCCTCTTTTATAAAAATATCAATGTGTCAAAATTAGGAGGCATTAGGAGAATTAGAAGGAAGAGAGAAGCTCATGAGAAGAGAAAGATAAGAGAGGAGAGGAGAGAAAGAACTGAGACTATGTTGAATTCTAGTATTGTAAACATTGTGCAAAGCATTTTGATTTAATACAAAAGCATATTTCCCTACATGTGATTCTCTGTGCATGTGTTCTATGTGAATGAATGTGTTTTCTGAATGTTTATTGTGTATTTCTATGAATTCTTTGAGTGTTTAAATGGTACCTTTGCAGGAATAAGATATAATTCTCTATTTGTGTGAGTTTCTGAGTATTTTGGGGTCTCAAGGCTAGTGCAAGGAGTGCACACTGTAGTTGTTATAAAAATATAAGAAACCAGTGCAAGGTGTGTGCAAGAACTCAGTTTTGAGTTCAGGAAGAACATGTCAGGTGGGAACACCAGAACATGTCACAAGCTCAGAAGGGATAGTGAAAGGAGTGGATAGATATAATGCAAGGAATGCTCCTACACTCATAGCAATATAAAATATTAAGGGAAGGCTAGTGCAAGTGTGCGCAGAGGAAGCACAAGGAGTGAACAAGTGAGTGTTTACAATCCAATACTCAAGACAGTGAGTGAAAAGAGATCACGAAGTCAAAATTATGTTTAAGTGTTGGTGAAGCTCAAGAGGAAGAGCGCAGAGTGCTAGGAGGGCACAAGAAGTCATCTGAAAGAACACTCTGATAGTGTTCACAAGCTCAAGAGAAAGAGCGTGAGTTCTAGGAGGGAAAAATGAATCATGTAAAGGAGAAAAGGGCCGAGAGTATTTGTAGTTGAAGAGTTCCAAGCTCAAGAGAGATAGTGCAAGTGTGCGCCAGAGAAGAGAAGTTTCAGACTGTAGGAGGAGCGCAAGGACTGCATGGAAGAACTTATTATAATTTATAAGCTTAGGAGGGAAGCGCAAGAGGTACGAGTCCATTTAAATGGAAAAATATCAAGGAGGGATAACGATAAGTCCCGAAAGAGAAGAAATATCCCTGTTGGAAGTATAACAGACGAGATTTGTTTAGGAGAAGAAAAGACCCCACACAATCGTCAGATTAAGGTAAGGTGCATGGTTTTTAAGCATCAAATTCCTTTGGACTTGACCTCTCTGTTTGTTTTAAGTTATTTGTTGTAAAGGAGGAAAAATCTATGAAGCTCTGAAGTCCCAGAGTCAATCTACATCGTATATCACTTGGAGGAGTGTCATCCATTGGATTGGTTGTGTATATATTTGGGTCATTGGATAAAACCCCAGACCAAAGAAGAAGTGCATGTGAGAATATCATATCCTAGCCATTGGATCCGCACATAAGTGAGTGTGAGCCATATATCTCACGATAGTTTATATATTTGACACTCTGGGAGAAACAATTTCTTGTGTTTCTAGGAGGAGAATCTCTAGAACTCCAAAACTCCAGAGAAAATCATAACCATTTTTTATTGGGGACACGTATCAATGGATTACCAATTATTTAGAAGTTTGGAAATTTGGTATATTGTGGGTGAAAGGTTCTTTGGTGTGAAAAGTCTTGAAGTCTCGAAGCCCGTAGTGAATCTAGGTCGTTCATTAGTGGGGACACATGGACTGTAGATATCTTCCCTTCGTCAATTAAGAATTTGATAGTTCGGGGGTTCGGTGGTGATCAATAGTGAGAACTACCGAAGCCTGTAGTTCTGAAGTGGATCACAACCATTGGTTTTTGGAGGAGCGAGAGATTTCTATCTCAAATTTGGCATTCAATGGTTCAGAGGTATTGTACATTGAAGTCGCAAGAACTCTTTAATCTCGTAGTCCCAAAGCTTCTGTTGACTATAGATCTTGTTAGGGAGCAGGGACCATTGATTCTTGAACCATTCAAGGCTTTTCCACTTGAGCATTCAGGGGAAGTGGAGTGTTGTGCTATAATATATTTTGAAGCCCGAAGCTCCAGAGTTGAAGAATGCTAGAGTAGTTCTATGATTGGACATTCAGGTGATTTATGGTGTTTTGTTGAGAAATCATCTGAATCCCGAAGCTCTGGAGTGTCAAATTAACAAAGAGTTGGAGCACCAGTCCGAGAGTTCTCCAATTTGGTGTTCGAGGAATTAGCATGTTGTGAGGTTAAAAATCATGAAGCCTGAAGTAGAGGAGAAACAGAGCCCTAAAGCTCGATATAAGAACCTTTCATATAAGCGCTTGGTCATATCCCTTTATCACATGCGATTTTGGCTAAAGTTAAGGAGATAACACCCACAAATTGATCTTAAGATAAAAAGGGGCTTAGCAAAAGAGCCTGCAGGTTTCTGGTTTTGTATGAACCTTCACCTAAGGGAATTGAAAGGGCATGTGAACATTAATATGGGATCCAAAAGGGATCCGAGAGATGATTTAGATTCGCAGAATAATGATCCTATACCGGAAGGTCACGTGAACCCTAGGATGGGTGGGGGTTTGCATCAATTATCCAAAAAAATGAAGGGATACAACCTACAACACACCTGTTGTAACTTCCTCTTCTTTCTCTCACAGTATCCTATCTCATAATACAATATTCGCAATGATGCATAGTCGCAATATATTTCCCTCATAAAAGAGGGTTTCCTTCTAGGGAAAAAAACTCTAACCTAACTTCTATCTTCAAATCTGCGACCTTATAATGAACGATCCATATTTACTATGAAATTACAATATACATTTACAAGGAAAATTTTCCTTGAGGGTCCTGCTTTCTCCCAAATCCTGCAAAGGGGGAAATCCCCCGATGCAACCCCCCCTCATGGATGGGTGTACAATATTTTGGGGTGTATAGTCTTCGTGGGGTATAAACATGGATGAAAACAAAGACCTATGAAACATGAAGATAATCAGGCTCCACAACCAACAATATCCCACTTGGAGACTGATCAAAACAACTCGATTATTGTTGTACCTACTAGACTATACTCCACCTTCGACCTGGAAAATTTCTCATCTTCACCTTCATTCTTGAATACCAGCTAAAATTGAGAAGGAACTCAGTTTCTCCCTAGTTACTCCCTTTGTTAACATGTCTGCAGGATTCTTGCTAGTGTCTATCTTTTCCAACTTCAAATGCCCATCTTCCAAGAAAGATCGTATGAAATGGTACTTGAGATGTATATGCTTAGTCATCGAATGGAAGGTTGATTTCTTTGCAAGATGAATGACACTCTCACTTTCATAGTAGAACATGGCATTCTCCTACTTCTTTCCCAATTCCTCCATAAACCTCTGTAACCAAATCATTTATTTACTAGCCTTGGTAGCAACAACATACTTTGCTTCTATTTTTTAAATTGCAACAACCTTTTTTAGTTTCTAAATCCAACTTATTGTTGTTCCACCTATAGTAAAAATATACATTGTGGTTCTCCTCCTACTATCTTTATCACCTGCCATATCTAAATCAACATATCCATGTAGAATAGTGTCTGAACGTCCAAAACATAATGCATGAGTAGAAATACCTTTCAAATACATGAGAATCCACTTTATTGGCTCCTAATGTTCTTTACCTAGATTGTTCATATACCTACTCACAACTCCCATTGTATGTGCAATATCTGGTCTTGTGCAAACCATCGCATACATCAAGATGGAAATTGTTGATGAATAAGGGACTTTTGACATGTATTCTATCTCCTCTTGTGTCTTGGGATACATTTCTTTGGTTAATTTTAAATGGTTGGACAAAGGTGTACTAATTGGTTTTTCATTCTGCATTCTAAACCTTTGCAACACCTTCTCTATGTACTCACTCGCAGACAATGTCAAATCATGATTTTTCCTATCTCTTGTTATTCTCATACCAAGGATGTTCTTTGCAGGACCCAAATCCTTCATCGCAAATGAATTAGACAATTTCTTCTTGGGAAGATTTATATCCTCCACATTAGACCCTGCAACAAGCATGCCATCTACATACAATAGCAAGATAATATAGCTTCCATTTTGTAGTTTTTTAAAATAAACACAGTGATCAGAATGATATCTACTATAACCTTGTTCTGTCATAAACTTGTTAAAATTCAAATACCACTTCCTTGGATATCTCTTTAGGCCATAAAAGATCTTCTTCAACCTGCATACCAAACTTTCCTTCCATTTGACCTCATACCCCTATGGATGGTGCATATAAATATCTTCCTCCAAATCCCCATGGAGAAAATTTCTTTTTACTACTAACTGTTCAAGATGTAAATATTGTACTACCACAAGACTTAAAATAGTCCTAATTGAAGTCATTTTAACAATAGGAAAAAATATCTCATCAAACTTTATACCTTTCTTTTGTGCAAACCCCTTTACAACAAGTCTAGCCTTGTATCACCTTTTTCCTTCATTTTTTTCCTTCAACTTGTAAACACATTTATTCTTCCATGCTTTTTTTCCTACGGGAAACTGAACCAAATCCCAAGTCTGATTATTTACGAGGGAATCCATTTCCTCTTTCATACCTTGCTCCCACTTCTTTTTAGTGTCTACCTGCATTGTCTCTTTATAACATTTCAGTTCACCAGAATCAATCAACAATAAATAATACAATGAAGGACAATATCGTTCAGGGGGCCTACTTAACCTGGTAGATATTCTAACAATGCTTGCAAGAGTTTTTGGTACCTATTTCTCTTGTTGTTGAACATTTTTGTTTTTTGGCACCTTTGGAATTTCTTTTTCAGTGATCTCATCAAGCACTGTGTATTTTGGTTTTTCTTTTTCCTGTTTCTTTCTCTGCAACTGATCTTTGTACATGAACTTTTCATTGAATATGGAATCTCTACTCTTAATGATTTTGTTATATTCATAATCCCATAATTGATAACCAAAATCATTAACAATGTATCCAATAAAGGTACACTTCTTGTATTTTTCCTCAAGATTTGTTCTATTTTCTTTATCAATATGGAAAAATGCTTCACAACCAAAAGTCTTCAAAAAATAATAGTTTACCTTTTTACCTATCCATGCCTCCTCTAGAATTCTACCATCCAAATAAATTGAAGGTCCTTTAAGTAAAAAATAGTATCTACAACATCTGCCAAGAACTGTAAGGGAAAACCAACATGCAATCTCATACTCCTTGAACGCTCCATGATTGTCATGTTCATCCTTTATAACACACCATTTTCTTGTGGTGTTCCTTGAACTGTCTTCTCTCTATGAACCCCATGGTATGAATATTAATTGTCAAACTCCTTGCTACAATGTTCACCTCCATTGTTTGATTTGAGACACTTCAACCTTTTTCCTGTCTCATTCTCTACCAAAGATTTCCATTTCTTAAAAGTATCAAAAACATCAAATTTTTGTCGAATACTGTAAACCCAAGTTTTTCTAGTTGCAACATCAATAGAAGTATCATAATAACAAGATACACCAAGAGATGATACTTTATCTAGTCCCCATACATTCATATGAAAAATATTTAATCTTTCACTCTTCTTTTCTTTTCTGACTCTGAGAAATTTGACTCTCTTCTTTTTTCCATAAACACAATGCTCATAGAAATCCAAATCAATTTGTTTAAGATCTGGAAACAAATTTCTTTTGTGAAGTATATGCATCCTCTTCTCACTCATGTGTCCAATCCTATGATTCCATAGTGTTTTATCCACTCCTCTAGAATCTAAAGAGATAGAAGAGTCAATATTACTAGTACATAAATACAATGTACCTACCTTCTCTCCTTTTTCTATCACCAGTGATCCTTTGGTGACCTTCCACACCTTATCTGTAAATATGGATATACAACCTTCACTTTCTAACTTCCCTATTTAAATCAGATTTTTCCTTATATCCGGAACATGTCTTACCTCTTTCAAAAATTATTGGTTTGCATTCCTTTGTTTTATTTTTATCTTTCCCCTTCCAACAATGTTTCATGATTCATCATCACCCAAATGAACCTATCCAAAATCACCATGAACATAATATATAAAATGTTTCCTATGGGGTGTGGCATGAAATGAATCCCCTGAATCTACTACGCACAACTCAAAAATATTATTTACAGAAAGAATAAGATCATCTTGTAACACATCATTTGTTACATTTTCTTCCTGATTTTTCTCCTATTGTCCATCTCTTTGTTTCTTTAGATATTTGTTGTCTTTATTTAGATGTCCTTTATTCCCATAATTCCATCACTCTGTCTTTCCTAGACTGGATTTGGATCTGAATTTCCTATAATTCACACGGTTCCCTGAGCCCTTTCCTCTATCCTTTTGTCCTCCCCCGTTCTCCATGTTTAACACATTACCTTATGTCTCACATGTGATTTTATATCACATTTCCTCGCTAAGGATAACACCAACAACATCATCAAATTTTAAAGTGTTTAAACTGGAGATAGAGTTACTTACAGCCATGACCAAGCCATTCCAACTTTCTGGCAATGAGCACAAGATTAGAAGAGCCATGACCTCATCATCAAAGTCCACTTTTACATAACTTAGCTGATTAGTAACTGTATTAAATTCATTTAAATGATCTACAATAGACCCACTGTTATAACCCTAATTTGCACCAAACATACTTACCTGACATCATGCCATCCCATATGCCTTATTTTCCAAGCTGGTACTGAACAAATTTGGTTTAAAAAACCTCTTTATAAAGGCCCAAGCGCCCTGCTCCATTACTGCAAGCGTGTACACACTAGCTGCTCCAATACAGCTCGTGTGTACCTACAAAAGCATGGAAAAAGGAAAGTTGTTTATGAAACACACAACTTTGGGTAAGTTAACTAGACCTTTTAGTCATGCATGGTCGGTCATTAGACCAAATACCTAGCTCCTTCTAGCCTATAAAAGAAGGGGTAAGGGTCCCATTTGAAAGGAGGAAAATCATAGTAAAGAGACTATACCCAATTGAGCATTCCCCTTGTCCCAACCTTTAGCCATCCTTGTGCAAAGAGAAGTATAGAGAAAAGTAGTTGGAGGACAGTTGAAGAGGAGGCCAGGACCAGGTTCGTGGAGTAGTGGCCAGCTTCATTATTGTAATTTGCTTTAGTGAAGTTAATAATAAATAAGTACTTTTCCCATCCCACCATATGAGGTTTTCATTGTTTATTGCATACACGTTGATTAAAATCTCTAACCCATTAATCCATAGATCAAATGCATGTGGAGTTCTTTTTTTGTCTTTTGTGAATGCGAGTCAGCCTTGGGAGGAGAGTTACAGTCAAAGAACGATCAAGCGTGAAGAAGGATCGATATCAAACACTAGAAATAAGGTATGTTCACTTGATCTTCTTAACTGTGTATTTGCTTAAGAATAATGAGGATTAGGTCCGGGATGATCGTAAAAAGTAGGAATCTTTAGGTCTTTTCTGCATGCATGATAAAACCCTAAGTTCCCGTAGGAGGGATTCCCACCCATAGAAAAATTTGCGACCATACTGGGGATCTCTATGGTTTTTGGGAACATTTTGTCTTGGGTATTTTTTAAAAACTGGTTTTATTCCTTGTTTTTAAAGTTTCTACAAAAGTTTGAGCTAGCAGAGATTCTGGTCTTCCATACCAGTTATCTCTTTTTCTTTGATTTACTGCATTTTTTTTTCTTTGAGACCCACAGAGGTACACGCGGCATGTATAAGGTCTGCACATGTGTACCCACGCCCTACCTTCACATAGCCCACGTGTACACGCTAGCTGAGGAAGTGTTAGTCACGTGTATGATTTCAGAAAATTTCTTTTAGAGAGGCAGTCATCCTCTCCCCTATCAGAAGTAATTCTTCCCATGGGTTTTCTGGAACTCATTCTAGTCCTTTTTGTTTGTAGTTTATTGCTTAGGTTTCACCTCAGATTGGTTTGTGCTATGGAATTTTCTTTGAATTGTTTTCTTTTTTCTGTCTAAGAAAGTTTCTGAGTCTTCAAGAGTGTCTGGTCCTCAATACCAGTAGTCTTTTCTAGTGCTTGATTGCTTTTATTTTCATTTTTTGAATATTTGTAGAGGTACACATGGCCTGTAGAAGGTCTGAATGCATGTACACGCACTCTGACCTTACACAATGTGCGTGCACATGCTAGATGTCGAACTATTAGCAGTGTGCCTGTTGAGAAAATTGTTGGTTAAGGAGGGGAAGTCATCCTTTTGTTCATCAAGAGTTATACCTCTCAGGTTTTTTGGTCTCTCTCATAGTGCTCAATAACTTAGGTTTGATCACAGTAATAACTTTCTTTTTCATAAAGAAGTTTTTCCTGAAAATTTTCCTTTTATAAGGTTTTTAGACAAGTGTCAGAGTCCCTTTTTAATCTTCTTGTCTGTTGTTTTTAGAGGGACTCTTTGTGATCTGCGCTTAGGCCAAAGTTTTTCTTGGTATTTGCTTGTTGATATTTTTCCTTTTTTTCTTTGTGAGCATTCAAATAAAAACAAAAAAATTATTTCTTTTTTTGGTTAAATAGTGTTGGTTTGCATTAGTAACGAGAAAAAGTGTTTGCTTTCATAAGTTCTTGACGGTTTACTTAGATGATAAGTAGCTTGTAGTCGAGTGAAATCTTGTTTTGAGTCTGTTGTTCAAAGATCTTAGAAATTTTTAGTTTTAAAAGTTGATTAAGATTTGAGTCAAGAAGAAGTTATTTTGTTTCCAGCTTTCTGTTTATTTTTCTTTCATCTTTCAGACATCACTAGTTTCACTTTCATAACCTTTGACGTAAGACAAGCCATAAAAATTAAAGCCAAAACTAAAAATAATTAGACTTTTTATGTTTGTAGGGTCAACCAACTAGTTTAGGGTTAGGGTCTTGGATCAGGTTGGAGAGGAAATTCTTCAAGGCCATTAAATCAAACATTGGAGTCTGAGCTAGGGAGTGTTAAAAGTCTAGTATCGTGAAAGTTATCCGGGACCCCCCTCTAACAAAGGGGCTAAACACGAGGTCGCGTGTGGAAAGGTAGTGGAGATAACCCCTCCAAAGTCAGACCAATCGTAGTGGAGAACACATATAGAGGGCTTGTCTTGGGATTCCGTCGATTGCATTTTCCACGGTGCTTCGTGGGTCTCAAATCCGTTTGAGGTCCTCAGTTGTCTTCCAGAACACTTTCTTTCGATACCCTTGACAGGTTTCAGGCTCGATACCCTACTCATTGTGGTATACTCGACTATCGATTGTACCCGCTTGGTGATTGTTTGTGCGCTGGCAACCTAGTTTCCTATATTTTTTAGGGACATACACAAGTGACTTCAAGGGTATACTGCGGTACCTAGGACATACATCGGGCCACACTTTGCAGAGTATACCCGGAGGGTGATTCTTTGTTTGAGTTGCACTTGCACTGGTAAGTTGCTCTAGTGTTGGTTGTTGTAACTATTCTTCCAACTAGTTTAGTGTTTTCTTGTTTTATCTTGTAGGGACTTTTTGAGTGTGTGTTGTTTTTGAACAAATAGAAATCCCTAGTGTGTCTTTGATCTTCTCACACAGTGGAGGATCATGAGCTCCGTCGGTCACGAAGTATTCTTGGCCTGCCATCGGTTACACTGGAGCCACCCCCACCACCGCTAAGGCGAACGCTGGACCAACAAGGATCTTTTGAAGCAACTGGGTCACCAGAAATCACACCTGACCAACCTCTGTTAAAGGACTTTTTGGAACCTTTAAATCAAACGGTAATGGAGGAAAATCCTATCTCTTCTTCTGGGAATCCTAATAATTCTGTCATGGTTATCATCACAAGAGGTGTTCCATCTCCTACCCCACTGTCACCAGTCCGAGCCACCACGGTCTCGACTGCCTCTACCTCAAGCAGTGGCTCGATCCCATATTTGGCGATGATTACTGCTCCTTTCACATAGAATGCAACAGGCCCTCCATTCTCATATGGGATGCCTAGCATAAGTAACAACCTTGTACTATCTTACTCCACTTTACAGACTTTAGGTTTGGGGGTAGGTATCTCTAACGCTCCTTTACAAGGACCCATAGGGGGCACTTCAACTCCTTTTAATGCTTTCCCTTACAGAGGAGGTCATATACCTCCTTCGTCCCCTTTACTCGATGGTACCCACCAGCAATCCGCTGAGCCAAACATAGACCATAGTTCAATTGGATTAGGGAGTCAAGGACCACCTTCTCATAATATGTCGGTAGGGTCGACACTATTTTCTTTGTTCGGTGCATTTGCTAACAACTCTTTCTTTTCAGCTTCTTTCCCGATCGCAGGAAACCCCGGTTACGGCTAACCTAATCCTATGCAGGGTACTATTCCTGCACATGTGGAAAACCTAAGAAATTCTTCTGCATCAGGACCTTGGAATTCTTGGTAAGGATCAGTTCCCTCGTCAGGAATGTCGATCTAGGGAAATTATTTTCACAACCAATGGAACCCTAGACAAGGTTCTATGCCTATGCCCATGGGATCGGCATGGAGAAACCCTTAACAAAGTCGTCTGAATGTAATGCATGTCCAACCATCTATGTCCTATTTCGAGAATCAATCGATGATGTCTCCTCACACACAAAATATGTACGCTGGTCATGGCCATGGTTTTTACCAGAACCCCGACCAACAACCCAACTTTTCCTAGCAACCTCGTTCCAGCCAAACTCCAGGACCCTTTTTCCATGGTTATCAGTAACACCATCCAAAGCTACCTTTCTTGGCAACCTTACATTTTCTAGACTTGAAAATATTGTTGAACTACCCCATCTGTCACGATCCACGTTTGCCTCTTATGTCGACGAAATCGCCTTCGGACATACCAAAGTTCAAGGCCAAGCCTAATGAATATCCAGGGGATCATGTGACCACCTTCCATCTTTGGTGCTCATCTAATTCATTGAAAGACGACTCCATACAATTATGATTGTTTCAACGCACTCTCATCGAGAGTGTTGTGAAATGGTACATCGAGCTCGACTGCTTGAGATATTATTCCTTCGATGACTTGGAAATGGATTTCCTAAACCATTTCCAATTACCTGTGAGATATGACACTGACACATAATTTCTAGACAATTTCAAACAGACAAAAGAAGACCATATCTTTGACCACATCCGAGAGTGGAGACGCCGGAAGAGTTTTATTAAGGTACTAGTCCCACCAACATTCTTGCTTGAGTGGTTCCTTAAGTCTTTGGTCCCATGGCTATCCAAAGACGTCACAACGTCGGGAGTGTTTTCCGAAGAAGATGCCATCATGAGAGCTCAACAGCTTGAGCTAATTTATGCTCAGTCTGGTTTACTATACAAGGTTTTTCCCGATGCACCACGATCCATATTTGATAAAACCGGACAGAGAGTTGGACCACATGCCGATGGTATTGTAGGTTTAGCACAAACCAAGCCCACTAAACAACTGACAAAAAAAATGTAGCAATTGTCTATACAACATACAACGACCAACCAAACTACTGTTTTGGCTTCTCCCCCTACCCAAATGTTGGATTTACATAATGTGCAATCGACAAATCCAAAGGCCACCCAACCACCTGATGGAAAGAAAAAACAACAAAATAAGGGTAAGGGGGATAAGAAACCCACTAATAATGGTGGCATGGGAAACACTGAAAAATGGAAGGTGAAGTATCCGTGTAACCTATGCATGGAGGACCACCTGACCCACCAGTGCCCTCGGTTTGCAAAGGCCCAAAATTTTGTAACACAACAACAACCTATTGTGTTAACGAATCCATTCCAACATGGGAAAAACCTAACCAGAGCCTCTACAAGTGCGGAAGGGGGTAGTCAAGTACCCTCTCCATCTTTGAACAATCCTGCATCCGCAAATGTGTATATGATGAAAGGTGATGCTTTTATATCACTAGAGAACATGAATATAGTAGGCCAAGCACTTCTAAGAAAGGCAAAGAAGCTTAAATCCCATCTCTTCCACTCCAGATTGAGAAGACTTTGGGTGAAACAATGACACGCATCCCAAAAGGTGCATTCAAGAAATATTCTCACAACCCAAATGCAAGGGATGCCTAGAACTGTTCTGTGGTGGAGGATTTATCTCAAACCACTTGTGTGATGTCCGCTTTGGGATCTGCCGAGGCTTGTAATCTGCTTTATAGCCGCTTTAGGATCTGTTGAGGATTGTAATCTAGGAACAATCATGCTGGATACAACCGAATTAAAACCACATCTCCCTTACCATGTAGCATTTCAGATAGTAGTGGCTTACCCCACGAAAACTTTTACTCAGAACATTTTCCACACGATGATTGATGAGGGTGCCTCGACATGCGTCATGTCCTTGGCGTGTTGGAAGACCATTGGCAAGCCCATCTTGTCTCTGTCACCTACTCTTCTTACATCTTTTGACGGTCATTCATTCCGACCACATGGCATCATCCCCTCTTTTCCTGTGTAGTTAGGAGGGAAGATCGTGTGTGTCTAATTAGAAGTAGTCGACACATCCCTCGATTACAATCTGTTGTTAGGTAAGAGTTGGACTTATGCCATGCAAGCAGTGGTTGCTACAGTTTTTTGGGTCTTGTTGTTTCCACATGAAGGTCGGATTGTGACCATTGATCAATTATCCTTCTCTAGACCTGACCCTTCATTGGGGGCATCCACAGTCCTGATGATTGATAATCTCCAATCGGGCGTCATTAACATAGGGGTTGATTTGTGCCCATCTTTGATGGGTACTTTCGATTACCCACCTCCTAAAGGTGATGTCAAGTTTGTATCAGACCACCATAAGGTTGAGATTTTCCAAGTTTCATCGTTTTGCACAACTTACTTCAATGATCCATGGATTATTCCTTCCCCATTGGCCACAATGGAAGGGATACGACACCATGGTATGTCCATTCCCTTGTCCATGGCAGAGGAAGCGTACTCTTTAGTCCAGCAAGCTTCAGCCAACACTGATCTAACTCCTGCACAAGAGTTAGATCCAATCCTAGAGACTATTTGGGCTCAAGGTTCCCTCGCTGGTACCGATTCGTTAGACTTAGTTTTTCCCTCAGACGAAGCAATCATTGAAGCAATGACTAGTCCAAACAAACCTTGGGATGATATCCATCACAGATCATACTTCCTCCCAGAGTTAAGTAGAATCAAAGAAGGGGAATTCACCTTGACTATGATTGGAGATAGGTCTTTCCCTATCAATCCCTTGGCTACACATGAGGTTTATGCTGAGGGTAATATGGAAACTATCGTTGAAATGATACCGATTAATATCTCCAGAACCCCAGGCATCATGGACAATGTTTTCGTCGGAGCTGACTATTCCCCCAAAGAGATTTAAATCTACATAGAATTATTTAAAGAATTTCGCAACATTTTTTCTTGGTCTTATGAGAAAATGCTAGGCATTGATCCAAAAATAGTCGAACATGAAATCACAACTTATCTGGATGCCAAGCTAGTTCGGCAGAAGCTTCATCCAGTTAATCCTAGGAAAGCAACAGCCATTAAGGTTGAAGTCGAGAAACTGCACAAAGACGGTTTTATCTATCCTATCCATTTGACCCAATGGGTGTCAAATCTTGTGCCAGTCAAGAAGAAACAGGGCACGATTCGTGTATGTACAAACTTCCATGATTTGAAAAAGGCCTCTCCAAAAGATGATTTTCCCACACCATTCATTGACCAGATAATTGATGAATGTGTAGGTTGCGAGGCCTTTTCTTTCATGGATGTTTTTTTCGGGATATAATCAGATACAAATCAAACCCGAAGACCAACATAAAACTTCATTCATTTGTCCATGGGGTACATTTGCCTATCGTAAGATGCCTTTTGGTCTCAAAAATGTTGGAGCTACCTTCCAGTAGGCCATGTCTTTTGCTTTCCATGATCTCAAGCATATAGTCGAAGCCTATTTAGATGATTTAGCATCTCGATCTCATAAGAGAACGGATCATGCGACACACCTCTGACTTATCTTTGAGCGATGTCGCTACAACAAATGCATATTTTGCATAACATTAAGACATTTGTTAGGTTTCATAGTCTCAACAATAGGGATCATGGTCAATCCTCTCAAGGTTGAGGCAATAGTTCAGTTTCGTCCCCCACTCACAATACTTCAACTTCAGAGTCTACAAGGAAAGGAAAATTTTTTGAGGTGTTTCATCACCAACTATGCCAAGATCACAAAGGGATTTATGCACTTACTAAAAAAAGATGTTCATTTTCATTGGGACAATGCCGCTCAATGCTCCTTTGAAGCATTGAAACATGCCCTCACAACTGCCCCTCTGCTTCGGCCACCCAATTATAACAAAGATTTCTTATTATACTTGGATCTAGCATAGTCAACCATCGGCATGGTCTTAGTTCAGGAAGATGATTTTCTCTCAGAATATGTGATCTATTACTTGAGTCGAGGCCTTGTTTGATCGAAACTCAATTATTCTCATATAGAAAAACTTGCATTGGTAGCAGTCCATGCTGTCCAACGGTTCAGTCATTATGTTATGTTTCGCAAGACCACCATCATTGTCATTGTGAATATGTTTCAATACGTGTTGACACGATGGGTAATCGATGGAAATATTAGTAGATGGATAGTCATCCTCTAGTAATTTGACTTGGATTTCATTTCGACGAAATCCAAAAAGTCACTAGTCTTCGTAGAACTTATTTCAAAACTTTCGGTCAAGTCGAGTGATGTTGTGCCCGAAGAATCGCCTATTCAAGGATATATGTTTATGATAGCATATTCATACCCCTGGTATGGGGATATTCTTGTCTATCTCCAGACTTTGAAGTTCCCTGCCTCTGCTTCTCATGATGAACATCGCCATATACGTCATCAAGCCAAGAATTATCTCATCCTCGAGGACACTCTCTATCGTCGAGGTGTAGATTGCGTTCTTTGCCGATGCCTCACTCGTGAAGAAGAGGAAATCGTGCTTAACGATTTCCATACTGGAGCATGTGGCGGTCATTTTTCTGGGTTGGCAACAACCCAAACAATTTTATGAGTTGGTTACTTCTGGCCGACACTAATCAAAGATTGTATCGAATCAGTCAAGAAGTGCCACCCGTATTAGATCTTCTCTCGGAATATGAGGGCACATCCCACTCCCATGTTTCCTGTCATCACATTTGGTCCCTTGACCAATTGGGGGATTGATTACACTACATGAAACCCTCCTTCAGCAAGGGGGCACCATTATATCATTGTAGCCGTAGACTACTTCATAAAGTGGGTCGAAGCTATGCCAATGTTTAAAGATGATGGAGAGACTGCAACTCTCTTTTTGTTCAACCAAATAATCGCAAGGTTCGGTGTCCCGAGAGAGATTGTCTCTGACCATGGCAGTCACTTTTAGAACCAAATGATGACTGAATTAACATCAAAGCTTGGTTTGTGGCAATAAAATTCATCACCCTACTACCCCCAAGAAAATGGTCAGGTGGAAGCTGTAAATAAATCTCTTAAGACCATCCTACAACGAGCGATCAATTCGACAAAGTCAAATTGGCATTTGATGTTATACTCGATATTATGGGCTTACCGAACATTTGTTAAGACTGCAACCATTTTCTCACCTTTTCAACTCATTTACGGGCTAGAAGCAGTCTTGCCTATAGAATGTCAGATCTCGTCCCTAAAGTTGACAGTACAGTTACTGCCAGACACTTCTCCACTAGAAGAGCGGTTATTATACCTGGAGTGGCTCAATGAGCAGTGTCGTGATGTGGCCCTGGCCAATGAGGCTCACAAACAAAAAGTCAAGTGTTAGTATGATCGGTCCATTCATCCTCGGATTTTATCTGAAGGCGACCTTGTCCTAGTCTATGACCAATATAAGGACTCCCTGGGGGTAGGAAAATTCAAACCCATGTGGTTCATACCTTTCATCATAAAAGAGATTCTAAAAAAGGGCACTTATCATCTGGTAGACTTTGAGGGAAATGCTTTGGCGGAGCTTAGAAATGGGCTCTACCTAAATAAGTATTACTCATAGGTAGGTCACCTTGGGTAACTTTTTGTAACATATGTATAGGATTTGTACTATTACTTTCTGGTTTCTTTTGGTTTTATGGATGTTTCATTTTTTATGTTATCTTTTTTCACTGTGGCAGATGTCAAGTGAATAAGAGGTTTTTGTTGGGTACACAGACGACACTAGCCACCACACTCAGATTCTTGCCTCTGCAACTTGGGTAATTTTTACACCTCAAGGCCATTTATTATCTTCATGAGGTATATGTTTAGGCGACACCACAAACAATGTCGTCGAATACAGTGCAGTTATTGAGTTGCTTCATGACGCCCTGTCATTTGGTATCTCTCATCTTTGGGTCTATTTAGACACTTAGTTGGTTGTGTTTTAGTTAAATAGAGTCTACCGTGTTCATGATCCAACTTTACACTGATGATTCCTTAGGGTACGTCTCTTAGAATGAAGATTTGATTATATTACATATTTTCATGTTCCTAGGAGATTAAACCAAGTTGCAAATACTCTAGCTAATCAAATCTTAGACTAGCATCTTGCACACATACAAAAAGACATACACATGAACATGTAAATACATTTTTAAAGGAAAATATAATCCATAAGACATAAAAATCCATATATTAATCATCAGAGTACATAGGTGGATGCAAGCGCCTAAAAAATATGACCAGTAACAAGTCATGGGGATTATGCCCTCAAAATATATATACAAGTAGTGCTCTCGACACGTGAAAAGTATAGACTAACTAAGGTTAGGGCATGTGGGCCCTATTGTAATGATCAAAATTTTTTTCCAAACGTCGAAATAGTAGGACCCATGTCCATGGTGCCCCCACTACATGAGGCTGCATAGATGGTGGAAGATCCTCAATCTCTACCATGAGGACTGTGCGAGTGAGTGAGGTAAAATTTCGCTCATCTTACCCATGATTTTGGTCGTCGGGATGATGCATTGATGATGGTGTACTCAGGCTCTTCATAAGAACTTTCTCCTGAGAAAAAAATATTTTTATCTCTTCCAGAAAACTCATTTTTGAAGACTGTTCGCAAGCTAGTAGTATATTTGCCTACGAGAATGCATGATTCTCGTAGGTTGCCTTAAGCCAGGGTGTGAGAAGTTCGCATTGTGTTGAACTTCTAGGGTGCGAACTCTTTCTAAAGAAAGGAAAAAGATGAATTCTCGATGTTTCTAGAAGGGAATCTTCTAGAAGGATGAGATGGCATTTGAATGGTTATCCTAGTACTGAATTCCCTGATATTTTGGGATCATTCTTATCCAAGTAACTAATTCATTCTCTCCTATATATTGAGGGAATTCTCATGGAAAAGGTTAAGCAAGATTCATTGGAGAATTAGTGAAAGAATTGTGTGAAGAACTGATGCTACAACAACTTGGAGACTCCAACAAGTTCATCCAAAGGAGTTGATCTTCTTCATGCAAGTGAGCAAGTGTGTGTTTCGGAGCCAAGGGACATCGAAAGGAAGTTTGCGACATCAAGGCTCAGGTTGTAATCTTTACTTTCCATTAATATGATACAGTAGCATGTCCCTTTCCCATAAAGCTAGTTCCACTTTATTGTATAATTCCTTGATCATATACATAGATTGACTGTTGAATAGATTATTTTTTCTTCACTTTGGTTAGTTTGTGTTATCTTGGTCTTGACTGCACGAGAGCACTGGAGCGAAGAAGGAGAAACAAAGACCATAGGAAATGATTATAAGGTATGTTGTTTCTTCTTGCCTCCTATTTAATTCAATGGTTAGAATCTAGGGAAAGAGTCATGTTCTGTCTAGCTTTGTTCTAGATCCAGGTGGATCTAGGGAGATCGGTTTGTGTCCGCACTTACGGATTTATCCAATAACAAAATTGGCGACTCCACTGGGGAACATCCCATTTTCTTTGTGTCTTTTGATATTTTTATGTGGCCATTTTCTCTGGTTTCATTTGTCTCCTGTCCTATCAATCTCTGAGTCTTTAGGATATCCTGAGAGACCCTCTGGGTCTAGAAGCCTTTTTCAATTTTGTTTCATTTTCCAAATTTTTGATTATGTTCAGGCATTCTCGCATTGCACTTCATTGCAGCATGCGAGAACTGGTAGGGTTCGCACTCTGCCTTTAGGTTTCAGTGCGAGGTTATCGCACCCTACTCAAGGGTCACCTGCGAGAATCAGTGATTCTCGCACTATGTAATATTGCCTTCCTGCGAACACAATTTTTCAAAAGTTTGGATTTGAGTTTTGGTATTTCCAACTGCCCGAATCAGTTTGATTGCCTCTTAAAAGTTTCTTGGACCTTAGATTGATATCTTTCTTGTCTTCGTTTGCATGCATGAACAGTTTTATGATTTCAAGGCTTTTCTTGTCATTTTTGGCTTGACTTTTGTTGGCAAAACCATTCTCTCTGACTTCAAACTCTGAGTGTGTTTGATTGATTGAGAACCAGTGATTGGTAGAAATTTGAGTTTTTTGGTCTTTTCTTATTTGCTTATTGTTTGAAAGGAAAATTTTCTTTGCATTTGAAAAGGTTAAATTGGTTTGCTCTTTATTTTTTGATTTCATTGAAAGAGTGGATTGGGTGTTTATTATTGCTTGTTGATTCGGTTTTTGATTTTCTGTACTCTCGCTGTCATAGTGTGGGTCCTTTTTGAAAAGTGAACAAACAAGTTTTTCTTTCAAACAATTCTTTTCATTTTAGAAAACATTGAAAATCAAATTATTGCGATTGTTGAAGTATTTGAAAAATACACAATAGAGAATTGTCATTAGATAAGTGATTGTTTGTATTGGCATTTTAAAGGAAATTTTGTATTGTAGTTCAAGGTTGATATGGAAAACTTTCTCTCTCTCCCATACATAGGATTCATTGAATGAAAATTGATATATTTCATTATCATCCTTGCATTGTTGGGTCAAATTCATTCAACATAAGTTTCACTTCTGTTTCCTTTGAGTAAACAACATCTCTTAATAACACTGCGTAATCATAAAATTTATCTAGTAACTCTTTTCTAGGGCTCTTTACACCAACATTTAGCTAGGCTAGCACTTTAGAGTAGGAAGAGAGATACACTCTCCTAAAGCATAAAACACATAATAGCGTCTTGTGTTAGGGAGTGTTAAATTCCATTTTCAACATCTTGTCCTGGGAAGCCCTTCTCACACAAGGTTCAAACACTAGGTCGCATTGATATTGGCAGAGTTACTCACCCTGCTTTGTTGATATCATTGTAGAGATTGCATGTATTACGGGGATAACTCAGAGGTATACCCACAATGATGAGTCGAAGCCTTTTGAGTTGATTTCGGGCTAGATACCCAACCCTTGCATGTGGATCGGACTGTCGACTGTCCCCCCAGGATTTATTGTTGTTGGTGGTGACCTTAGTGGCCTTTCTCTATAGGTTCTTACCCAAGGTGACTATGGAGGGGAAAGTCTTCAAGGTACCTGGAATTGACGTTGACCAAACTCACTCGGGCTCCTTGGAGGGTATACCCAC
>JZKD02S2111339.1:93249-106230 GCA_000966675.3 Picea glauca
GTATACCCACAATGATGAGTGGAAGCCTTTTGAGTTGATTGCAGGCTAGATACCCTACCTTTGCGTGTGGATCGAACTGTCGATTGTTCCCCCAGGCTTTATTGTTGTTGGTGGTTACCTTAGTGACCTATCTTTCTAGGTTCTTACCCAAGGTGACTGTGGAGGGGAAAGTCTTCACAGTACTTGGAATTGACGTTGACCAAACTCACTCGGGCTCCTTGGAGGGTATACCCACGATTATGTGTGGGAGCTTGCACCAGTGTGTAAGTCCGTTAAGCAGGTTGTCATCATAACTTTTCCACCCTAGCCCCGCCCCTTCTCATCTCGTTGTTGCGACGTTGGATTTCATCACCAACTAGTGGATTCGA
The DNA here is from genome assembly GCA_000966675.3 of Picea glauca. Lineage (NCBI taxonomy): Eukaryota > Viridiplantae > Streptophyta > Pinopsida > Pinales > Pinaceae > Picea > Picea glauca. The sequence continues at coordinate 93,618 of JZKD02S2111339.1, forward strand.
AATTAGAAGGTCTTGTTTTCCTGGTGATTTCTTCCTAGATTTTGTTTCCTAGCGCATGTTGTTTGTTTCTCAAAGTTGACCATAGGATTTTCTTCGCAAAGTTTGTCACTCATTTACAATAGCTCCTCCATGTCATTCACATAGAATGCAGGGTTTATCTCTAGAGAATCTGGACGGTTCTCAACCCTTGCCTACAGGTACACCTGAGAGATCTCCTCAGCAAAGTGAAGCCACAGTCATCACCACCCCACAAGTGGAATGAACTGACTCTCTAGAACCTTTATGAATTGCCAATACTCGAGAGGACTTTCAGCTTCACCCTGGTTCTGAGCGACCATTTATGCGACTGAATTCTTCCAGAGAATTAGTTGTTACATCTTCTGGATCACCAGTTGGGCCTTTTCCCGGCATAGAAGGCCAAGATCCTTTTTGGTCTACAGGTGTTTTCCGAAGGGACATTTTTGGTCCTGGTTCACCCGTGATTTCTGAAATTAATCTTCCTGTGATTTACGAGATCTCTAATCTCGAGACAGATACCATTGAATACCACTTATCATTTTACTGTCCCTGCTGAAATGGCCAATCTCACGAATACTAAAAGTGTCCCAACTAGGTTCACTGCAGTTGGTATTGCTCCTATAAACATGCAACGAATGACCAATGTCACTCCGGCACTACCACCCAGATACCGTGCGTTGAATGCTTCTATTCCAACACCTCTGCAAACCCCATCCGGTTCTCCAGGTGGTCCTTCTTTTCTTGGGCACCCTATTCCTGGTTTTATTCCAACACTCCCTCAATTTCCTACTGGTAATCCTAATCCTAGTGGCACTATCCCATCCATTACACCAAACTTGCAGATTCCCGTTGGTGGACAAGGTGGTACGATTCAATTTCCTCTTACCGTACATATTCCACTTACTACCCAACCTTCGATTGGAACACAACTTTTAGTTGGAACACCACCTACGATAGGGGGACCAACCCCACCTTTTGGAAAAAATATACCTCCCTCTTTGGCCCAGTATTGGAATCAGACGATACAAAATCCTCCTCAAACGACTAGCAGGCAACAGTTGCCTGTCCCTACTATAGGCCAACCATATCCAGGTATACCCAATCCTATTTGGGTTATGAATGCTGAAACTCATGTCCCCGCTCTAGGTTACAATCCCTCGAGCTACTATACTCACCAAACACCACCGAATCTGCCTGGATCTTCCCATTATGCACAGACCGCTTACGGTCCTACTGGTTTGTCGATAGGGCTTCCACCCCAAAGCCACTAGTACCCACAGGTGAATCGATAGTTACCTTTTCTTGCTACTTTGGATTTGCCGGATTTGTCTAGGATTTTAAATGATCCTATTCGTCACTCTCCCCAGTGGCCTGTTATTCCATCCAAGCTTCCATAGGACATTCCTAAATTCGATAGCAAAGTGGGAGAGGACCCAAACAATCACGTTATGACTTTTCACCTATGGTTTTCATCCAACTCATTGATGGATGACTATTCGTTTATGTCTTTTTCAACACACACTTACCGGTTCTGCTGCGAAGTGGTATATCGAATTGCCACGAGGTTTCTTCTCTGATTTTAACACCCTAGCTATGGCTTTCCTTACGCATTACCAGTTACCAATCCATTATGATACTGGGACAGAGATTTTTACTTCCTTCAAACAGAATAAAGGCACTCATATATCCGATCATATCCATGAGTGGCAAAGGAGATGACGTATCATTAAACTTGAACTCCCTGATCAGTTATTGGCTGAATGGTTTACACAATCCTTTGTGAACGAAATTGGCAAAGACATTGCCATGGGTGGCATTGTCATAGAGGAGAAGGCTATAAATCATGCTCAATATCTTGATCTCGTTTATTCGCAAACGGGCACACTTTACGATTTATTACCTGACTTACCTCGTCCTAATACTTCCAGCACTTCAACTGCTCCAGCTGCCTCACATGCAGCTGATGGTGTGATTGGTACCGCCCACACACAATCACATTCTGTTTCAAGCACAAACCCTAAATCTTCTTCTTTTAATGTTCAAAATGCTCCATCTCCTGCCACTCCCACCGGCAAGACTTCTGAGGTAAATGTTGTCCAATCTACCCCAGCCGGTAAAAACAAATCTAAAAAAGGGAGAGGTAAGCATAAGGAGGGCAAAAATAATAATCAAGTAGAGCAAACTAAAAACACTCCTGTTGAATATTAGGATAAGCGCAAACCCTGATACCCTTTCTTTATCTGTGGTGATGATCATTACACGAAGGATTTTCCATGACGTGCCAAGGTCACTAAGTTCCTTCAAGGAGCTCCAAAACCTTCTACACCGACTGTCCTGTCCCAACCCTTCCCATCTCAACAACAAGCTCAGTTGGTCATTCACGACCAACCCTCTTGTTCTACCACATCATATGTTTTGATGTGTACTGGTGATTCTAAGAAGAACAACATTGCACTCACGACTCGAGCTAAAGATTATTCTCCATCTAAGGAGAAGGTTGACAATTTACCTCCTACTTTAGTACAACCCTCTCCCGCAACTCCACCTACTAACGGTCCTCTTCATATCGAACGACCAAGCCTTGATATAGTTCTTCTACCACCCCCAAAAGGTGTCGTTAGGAAATCGTCTTTCAATCCTCATGATCGTGCGGCCCAGAACTACAATATTGTTGAAGATCTGGCCCAGGCACCTTCAGCGATGTCAGCCCTTGAGGTCCTTTAGTCTTGTCCTGCACAACAGAAGGTACTGTTGAAAGCTATAGGTGGAATTGATCCGACAGATATGAATTTGATAGACTTTGACTTGGAAGATCACATTCCAAGGTTACCTCCTCAACTCGTGTTTCAAATACAAGTGGTTGTCTCCGAAAAAAACATTTGTTGAACCTTTATTGACGAGGGTGCCTCGGCGTTTGTTATGTCTCTTGCTTGTTGGAAATCCATTGGCTCTCCTCCTTTGAATGAATCCCAGAACACTCTTAAAGCCTTCAATGGCTCCAATTTTAAGCCCTACGGTGTTCTTCCTTCGTTGGCCATTACACTAGAAGGTAAGACGGTCCAAGTCAAAGTGGAAGTCTTTGACTCTCCTCTTGATTATAATATTTTTCTTGGCCGTAGATGGATCGATTCCATGCACACCGTTGTGTCAACACTTTTCTGTGTAGTACGTTTCCCTCATCAAGTAAAGTTTGTTACGGTTGACCAACTTTCCTTCTTCAATTTCGATACTTGTACTGGAAATGTACCGTTTATTGCTAAAACCATGTCAAGTTATGAGAATGTTGGTGTAGGCATTTTAAAAGACTCCTCGTTAATGGGTACTTTCCCCATTCCACCACCTGATGTTCCATGCCTGTTAGTTTCTTCTATAAACATGATTTCCACCATGCCTCGCGAACTTCCTGTGTCTTCTAACCCTTGGATAGTCCCTGACCCTGGCGATCATCTTCGTTTCAGTGACGCAATGCCGTTAAGTCCAATTGAATTCACCTATCAGGTTGTTCAATCGGCAACACCTTCTACCCCCTCTCTTGATGAGTTGTCTCCCGATCCTTTTCGGGTTATTTTTCCCACTGACGAGATGATCATGTCCGTCATGGAGGACACCCCTTGGGACGATGGGCATCATCGTTCCATACTCTTTCTAGAACAACACACTCTTGAGAACTATCAACGGATTTCGACTCCATCGACCATTGTTGTCATTTCGACGGTTCCCGCATCTACACACGATGTGTTTGCTGAAGAGAACTTAAGTAATATCTCGCCCACGATTCCCATTGAGATATCCATCAAACCTGGGATTGTTGAAAATGTCCATATTGGTGCTTCATGTTCCGCTGAGGAAATAGTAACCTATACGTCTCTCTTCAAAGAATTTTGTGACATCTTCGCCTGGAGCTATGAAGAGATGCCTAGTATTGACCCTGCAATTGTTGTACATGAGATAAAGGCATACCCCGGTGCTAAACCTGTCTGGCAACGCCTTCATCCAGTTCACCCATGTAAAGCTGCTGCTATCAAACTCGAAGTTGAAAAACTTCTGAAAGCTAGCTTTATTTACCCGGTGGCTCTTATAGAATGGGTTTCCAATCTTGTCCCGATTGACAAGAAAGGAGGTAGTATTGGTGTATGTGTTTATTATAGGGATATTAATAAAGCTTGTCCCAAAGACAACTTTCCTACCCCCTTCGTCGATCAAATTGTCGATGATTATGCCGGAAGTGAAATTTTCTCTCTCATGGATGGTTTCTCCGGCTATAATCAAATCAACATTGCTCCCGAGGACCAACACAAGACTGCCTTTATTTGTCCTTGGGGTACTTTTGCCTATAGAAAACTCCCTTTTGGTCTTAAGAATGTGGGCACGATGTTTCAACGTGCTATGTCTTATGCTTTTCATGATATCAAGCACATTGTACAACCCTATTTGGATGATTTACCCACTCATTTTATGTGCAGAGTCGATCACCCTACCCACCTCTGACCCATTTTTATTCACTGTCGGTTCTATCGAATATGTTTAAATCCTCATAAATGCATTTTTTGCGTAGAATCCAGCCGTCTTCTAGGTTTTATCATTTCGCGTCAAGGGATCCGGGTGGATCCTATTAAGGTTGAGGCAATTCTTAATCTCCCTCCTCCTTCTACACTGCACCAGTTTCAAAGTTTGTAGGGGAAAGAAAACTTTCTTCGTCATTTTATCCCTAATTACACCGAGATCACTCGTGGTTTTACATGGCTACTAAAGAAAGATTTAGAGTTCGTCTGGGATACCATTTCCAACAATGCTTTTGAATCTTTGAAGTTGTCCCTAACGCGAGCTCCGCTTCTCTTTCCTCCCGATTACAGTCGCGATTATTTCCTTTATCTTGTTGCCTCAGAGTACACTATTGGCATGGTTCTCATCCAAGAATATGATGCGCACGATGAACATGTTATTTACTACTTGAGTTGAAGTCTCACACCAACTGAAATCAAGTATCAACATGTCGAAAAATTGGCCTTGGTTGTCGTTCAAGCCGTCCAACGCTTCCGGCACTATATACTCTCATGCAAAACTACAGTGATTTCTCATTGCAACCCTATGTAACACATTTTGACACGTCAATTCCTAGGGGGAAAATACTCCAAATGGATTGTGATACTCCAGGAGTTTGACTTGGAATTTGACCACGCCAAGTCCAAGAAGTCATTAGTTTTTGCTGAGTTGATATGCGATTTTCCCCACTCTGCAACGAAAAATGTAGTAGTTGAATCATTACCTGATGAACCTCTTTTCCTTATTAGCACTGACAATCTTTGGTATGGGGATATCATTATATATCTCCAAACCCAAACTTTCCGGTCTACTTTGTCTAGTACTGAACGACGTCGCATACGCTGTCAAGTTCGTCAATACATTATCCTTGGGGATACTCTTTACCGTCGGGGGATTGAATTTGTTTTTCGACGTTGTCTCACATTCGACGAAGCCGAGAAAGCTCTGAATGACTGCCATTTAGGAGCATGTGGTGGTCATATGTTTGTGTATGCTACTACCCAGAAGATCTTACGCGCAGGATATTTTTGGCCTTCTTTGTTTAACGACTACATTACTGCTCTTCATAAATTCCATGCCTGCTAGACCTACAATTAGAAAATCCAGTCATATCCTACTCCTCTTCATCCTGTGGTCTCAGTTGGTCCTTTTGCGAAATGGGGCATCGATTTCATGACATGTCACCCTCACTCAGCCGGGGGGCATGGCTACATTGTAGCCGTTGATTACTTTACGAAATGGGTCGAGGCGATGCCAACATTCGACAATACTGGAAAGGCCGTAGCATTGTTTCTTTTTAATCGCATCATAGCTCGTTTTGGTGTTCCCCAAGCTATCGTTACTGATCACGGTAGCCACTTTAGGAATTTTATGATGTCCGAACTTACTGAGAAGTTGGGTCTTCGTCATGATAACTCAACACCTTATTATCCACAAGCTAATGGCCAGGTCGAAGCAATCAACAAAGTTCTCATAACTATACTTCAACGGATTATAGGGATTCATAAAACAAGTTGGCACACAATGTTGTTTTCGGCATTGTGGGCATACTAGACATCTTTCAAGTCCGCTACTGGGTTTACGCCTTTTCGGTTAGTCTATGGTGTGGAAGCCATTCTTCCTATTGAATGCGAGATACCCTCTTTGAAGCTAGATTTTGAACTCCTACCCAACACTTCTGCTGAAGAATAACATCTATTGTATCTTATGCAATTAGACAAAACTCGACGTGACGCCACTCTAGTAATAGAAGCCCAGAAAAAAACGTGTTAAATCCCAATATGACAAGCATGTCAAGCCTCACGTTTTCTTCGAAGGTGATCTTGTTCTTCTCTATGAACAAGACTGAGATGTGTTAGGAGCTGGTAAATTTGAACCCATGTTGCGAGGTCCTTATATTATTCGCCGAGTTTTGGAAAAATGAGCATATGAGTTGGTAGATTACGATGGTATCCCTTTGAGTGAACCCAGGAATGGGTTGTACTTGAAGAAGTACTATGCATAAATAATTTGTGCACAAGTACTTGTATTTTAATGTATCATACGTTTTGTGTGTTACTATAGTTTTCTTTGGTCGTTATCTGGTCTCTGCCCTTATGTGACTTTGTGTTTGATTTCCAGATGTCAGAGTTTTCGCTAACCTATATTGGCTTCGCTGATGGCACTAGCCGTAGTACTCATAACCTTGCTTCCTCTTCGTCGGCAATCTATTCTCCAACAAACGAACTTGTATCTTTACGAGGTGTGTGCCTCGGCTGTGCAACTAACAACATTGTAGAGTATAGCGTCGTTATTGAATTATTGGTTGATGCTATCTCACTCGGAATTCATCATTTGGTTGTGCGACTTGACTCACAGCTTGTAGTACTACAGTTAAGTAATATCTACTCTATTCGAAGTCCTACTTTGTTACGGGTGTATTTGCAAATTCGCCTCTTGGAATGTTATTTTGATCACATTGAATATCAACATATTCCTAGATGTCTAAATACATTAACAGATGCATTGGCTAATTATGTATTGGACAGACATTTGAATAATTTATAAATCAAACACATCAAAATTCACACAATATAAGGTAAACTGGTAGAAGTCGTCTGTATATATAACGATCAAAAGAGTTTTTTTACAAAAAGTTTGTCCGAAGACCAAAATGTCAAAATTTGAAGCTCATAGATTCTACAAAGTGACGTCATGGATGACGTTCACGGTAACACACGACTTCCCTACAACCCTACGGAGAAGTCGACTCATAGATGATGATACCCCTACAGTATGATGTTGATCGCATCGTGGAACCTCTTCCAGAGTCATGTCTGGAATGTCTGCAGTCAGGTCCTCTAGATTCTGTTCCACCACTTGGTAATCCTCAGCAAACTGTGGTTCTGCCGCTACCTCTCCTCGTCGCTGGATGGGAGAAGTGCCAAGAGGTCTGTAAGGTCCAACATCTTTGTTATCAATAAACAATTTTGTATTAGTCTTTGGACAAGAATATACAACAAAAACATTTGAATATGATAAAAATTCACAAAAATATTTGAAAAGAAAAAATGTGTGTACTTCTTACCAAGGTCCCCCCACTGAGCATCTTCTGGTAATACCAAATCCGGATCTCCTCGGAAATCCAACCCAACATAAGCGTAGTCATCAACCATCAACATCTATGGTTGAATCCAGTCAAAGAAAGTATCATCATATTTGATGATCGGTCCTGCTACGTGTCGGGCCATGAGCCGACACCATCTCAGCATCCGTGGATCCCTAGGAGCCGGTAAATTCCACTCCACCTGTAGCCTCAGTAATGGGACCTGCTCAAGGAAAAAGGATACCAACAAAGATCCATACCCGAATTGGTTCAGGTCACCCCGCCTACATTTGGTTAATTGCTTTTTTATACTGCGTAGCACGACATCTTCCCAGTTGAACACTCGATGCTCAATACACTCAATAGCATACTGGAAGTAACTTTGTAACGCCATATGAGGAGCATAAATCCCAGCCATCCGAGCTATAGTGAAAAGGATAGTATGGAGGGTCAAGTCTCGTACCCCCCAGATAGCCACTTTTCCTTTCTTTGTCTCAGCCTCAGGGATGTAGTGTAAATTGCAGTACTCACTCATCTTTAGCCCACCACCTCTACTACCTGTCAGGATCACATAGTACCCTTGTCGTGACAAGCCAGTCAAAAAGTAAATGTCCTCAATGTCTAAGGATAGTGTGTGGATCCCCACATGAAACACCTGTTGCTCAGGGTCCCACATACGCACCAGGTACTCTAATAGTTTGACTTGGGCCCTCATGCCCGAGATGAAAAATTACTTCAAGAGCCCACAGTCTCTCAAAGAAGCTATGGTAGGTGGATGATTTTCGACCATTGCATTTTACTCTTCATGTTCCCTTTCATTCCACTCAAGCACCATGTTGATGGCCAATTATCTGCATAAGGAACACAATAAGAGGATTAATAACTCTTTTCATGATTTGGATCCTTTTCATTGGGTAAAAATTTTAAAAAAAGTTGGGCTTTGCGGTTCTCACAGGTGCCCTGTGTGCACACTGCAAGAACCTCACAGGTGGCTTTAGGCTCACATGCGAGAATGCATCATTCTCACAGGCCCCGTATGGCCTGCCTGCGAGAATGGCAGCGCGCATATAGGGCTTAAAAAATCAACTTAAAACTGAAAATTTAACCAATGAAATTACAGAATTAAACCATGAAAGTGTTAAGGACGAAGAGCTTACCTAACTGTCACAGACGACTCTCTAAATGGTCTCTCATAGCTCCCGCAATCTAACGCCAAACTTGAAGGGTGAAAGAGGGGTTTTTTGAGCTCAATAGTGGAAATGTAAAAATGGTGTGGTAAAAAGAGTATTTAATCCTTTTATTTACTTTTACTATATCATTTTGGTTTTTTATGATTATTTATCGATTAAACCCTAATCCATAATGTCATGTTGAGTGTAATTCTTGCAGGTGTGCTGACTTTGATGATCAAATACAGGGATACAGACATCTTTTTCTTTGTTATCACATGTTTTTTATTGTTTTTTAGGGTTTTTGTATAAAACCTTGAGCGTCGTTTTTGTCCGTTCTTACGCTCGCAAATACATGAGAACTTGATCGAGCATACTTTTATCACTTTTTAGTGCTTAACAAGGTTATATGAAAAGGGAACCCCACTGGAGTCCTCTTTAAGCTCTTTTCAGACTCTCTAAACATGAAAAGATCGTCGAGCGACCTTGCTATTTTCACGCTCGATAAAGTATTTGAAGTAAGCATCCGGTGAGCTATAATTTATCTCTTTTTCAGTCTTTTCCATACTATTTTACAAAAAAGGAACTGAGAGAGTTCTCTTTTAAGTGTTTTTCCAAACTCTATAATCTTGAAAAACCTTCGAGTTTTCTAGCTCTGGACTCGTTAAACAAACATTGCCAGACCCGTGATGGGACCGAACCAATCCTTCTTAGGGTTCGTTAAACATACTCTGAGGGAATCATCTGAAGGATGAGCTTACATAAACAAGAATATGTTATCCTCCTCAAGCTTGTGTAAAAATAAAGAGGTACTCACAATAAATGGTGGGGGGGAATTTGGGAAAGGGATATGTTTTCATTTTCGTATTAATTGGCAGTAAGTGTCGCTCTTGAACATGACACCCCCTATTCATCGCATTTGAAGCCGGTTTGAGAAATCCATTTGTCTCTCATTCAATTTTCTACAAGGTTATTCCCTGTGTCGTCTTTGAGTCAATGCTGCCAAATCATTGGTCGTGTCATTCATATGTTCAAGAGAAGTCCATATGAAACCTATATTGAGTCGGCCATCTGTAGTTTTTCATTCTCTCTGTATCGGCCTTCCCTATGTCTAGTGCAATTTGAAAAATACTCTATTTCACCTTAAAAATATGTTACTCATTTCGTGTCATTGATGGGGGATACATCAAGGCCCTCCTGTGACGAGTTTTTTTCCGTCGACTTCAGCTCATTATCCAGAATCAAGAATTAGGAATTATTTGGTACCTTGGAGCTTGCATGCCTCAATGGCAGGTTTCCTCGCTTTCGATAGTGGGTTTACATCATTGACCCCTGATCGAAAGATTCCATCGAATGTTCGACTTCAACTCATTTATTCACACTTGATGGATTGTACTAGGGTACCTTGGGAGTCATTGACATCAATGGTGATTTCCCTCGCACTTGTTAACAATTTCATCAATGACCAGTAATCAAGTGGTTTCTACCATGTTCGACTTCAACACATGTAATCACATGGTTAGATTCGTACTTTGGGCGACGTGATTGAAGACCCTTGATATCATCTTTTTGATCCAGGTTGCAATAGAGTATGTATAATTTGCGACACATAGATCCACTGTGTATGTCTCGTGGCTATGTCATCTTGATTTGAAATTTTTTGCATAGATCCACAGTGTATTCCTAGTGGCTATGCTATATTTTGATGGCATGGATCCACAGTGTATGAATGGTGACCATGACCCAAGTCTACATTTTTCATTAGTCTATGATATGAGTATGAGAATTCCTACCCCAGAATTGGTGTATATGATATTCTGCAGATGCTTAGTTGTTCACAGGTTTCCGATTAGGTGTGCTCCTGGTTCTCGACACACAGATGCAGATTACAAAGTCTATCGACTGTCACTGGTTCCAACCTCATACTTTGGGGGGAATTCTGTTACCCATGATTTTGGTCGTCGGGATGATGTATTGATGATGGTGTACTCAGGCTCTTCATAAGAACTTTCTCCTGAGAAAAAGTTATTTTCATCTCTTCCAGAAAACTCATTTTTGAAGACTGTTTGTAGGCTACTAGTATATTTGCCTACGAGAATGCATGATTCTCACAGGCTACCTTATGCCAGGGTGCGAGAAGTTCACACTTTGTTGAAATTCTAGGGTGTTAACTCTTTCTAAATCAAGGAAAAAGATGAATTCTCGATGTTTCTAGAAGGGAATCTTCTAGAAGGATGAGATGGCATTCAAATGGTTATCCTAGTACTCGATTCCATGATATTTTGGGATCATTCTTATCCAAGTAACTAATTCATTCTCTCCTATATATTGAGGGAATTCTCATGGAAAAGGTTAATCAAGATTCATTGGAGAATTGGTGAAAGAATTGTGTGAAGAACTGATGCTACAACAGCTTGGAGACTCCAACAAGTTCATCCAAAGGAGTTTATCTTCTTCATGCAAGTGAGCAAGTGTGTGTGTCAGAGCCAAGGGCCATCGAAAGGAAGTTTGTGACATCAAGGCTCAGGTTGTAATCTTTACTTTCCATTAATATGATACAGTAGCATGTCCCTTTCCCATAAAGCTAATTCCACTTTATTGTATAATTCCTTGATCATATACATAGATTGATTGTTGAATAGATTGTGCTTTATTCACTTTGGTTGGTTTGTGTTGTCTTGGTATTGATTAAACGAGATCACTGGAGTGAAGTGGGAGCAACAAAGACCATAAGAAGTGATTATAAGGTATGTTCTTTCTTCTTGCCTCCTATTTAATTCAATGGTTAGAATCTAGGGAAAGTGTCATATTCTGTCTTGCTTTGTTCTAGATCCAGATGGATCTAGGGAGATTGGTTTGTGTCCGCACTTACGGATTTATCCAATAATAACTCAACTTGTCTCAAAACTCTCTCAGCCTCACCGGCTGGAAGCTCTCCTGCTGCTGCTAGTCCCCCTATGGTGGCGGGTGCGGCCCCTAGCCGAGGACAACACTTGTTCCTCACATAATCTGCAGGTCGCACTGGTCCCACATCTCCACATAATAGACACATATCTTTCAAATACTCTGGTACAAAAAAATGATATATATAAAAATCAACATAAAAATTACATATGTTTCGCAAAAAAAAAAATGATGCAAACTTAACCATCTCTCCTCGCTCCTCACTAGGAGGTACCAGTATCTCAGGGTCTTTCAAGAAATCAATCCCATCATAAGGGTAATCTTCTATGACTGGGATCTGTCATGACAATCGAGCAAAAAAGTTATCATCAAAGTACTCATTGGTCCTTCCTCCCCCCTGTCGTGGCAACACTGCCCATCTGCATATCACAGGAAGAGAAGCCTGATGTCCTCGTACCACCTCTCGCAAACTGAAACTGGGCACTCTTTCAAAGAAGAAAGAGAAAAAAATGGTTCCAAACCCAAATTTCCTCCGAGTCTATGAACATAAGTCTATCAGCTATCTCTTCATACAGTCCAACAATGTGGTGCTCCAATCAAAACTCTGTTCATTCAAGCACTGAACTGCACAATTCATCTGTGCATGGGAAGCCTGATGTAAAGTGACAAACCCTGTAATCTGCTCGATAAGAAACACTATAGCCTGCAGTGCTAAGTCAAAGATCTTATTTATCGACACTTGCGATCTCGTCCTGTCTTTACCTACCTCATAGTAGAGTCTGTTAAGCCCTAATATTGGCTCATTACCCCTTAATTGGGGCATATTATATTAGTAATGCTATTTTATTTATGTCGGATTTAGGCCATTAGTTGTAATTTAGATTAGTAATGTTAT
>JZKD02S2111339.1:111277-124876 GCA_000966675.3 Picea glauca
AAAAGGAGGTTGCCCCCTCGAAGAGGCTTATTATCTGAAATTATCTCTTTTTCAAGGCGTTGAGTACTTTTCCTGAGGTTTTTACATGCTATATTGATGTTTGGTTCTTAACAGAGTCCAATCAACTCTGATATGTTGTGTGGCCCCGAGGGAAACGTACGGAAGTTGACTAGTTTCCCTCACCAAGAGAGGCCAATAAAAAAGTATATGTCCTCGGTCGTTGGCACCAACAACTGCCCCTCCAGCATAAAGGCCTCTGCGTCAGGATGCCAATAATCAACCAAGGCATTCAGTAGCCTAGGTTGTGCTCACATAAAAGTACATAGGAATAATTTTAGCAGCCCACATTGCATTAAGCCACAACAACATTGGGGTCATCCCCGACCAACGCACTAATCTCCTCATGCTCTCTTTCCCTCTAGTTAACATACATCCTGCAAAAAACCAAGTTCAGGAGGGTTAACCCTTTCTTTTTAATTTTTTTTCCATTAAATAAAAGGTCCATGTAGGCTGTAATGATGACAGTCACGTGTACACGCATGCAGTTTTTACTCTGCCCGAGTGTACACGCGACCTGTCATTGGATAGCCTGCATGGACCTAGGGCTGACCTTTTGAGGGTCGACGCCCCCCCAAAACATGAAATTAAATGCATAAAGAAAGATTTAATTTGCAAGAGGAGAGAGTTTATGCTTACTTGGTCCAAACAAATGGTCGTGTCATCCACCGAAGCTCCCAGAATAAATTCTTTTCACAAAGGGGCAGTTTTGACTTTTAGTCAATTTATGAATTAACAATGGTGATAATGAGCTGTCAGCTTCTATTTATAGAGGTTTTTGGCCCCTTTTTGTCAATTTTCATCCACTTTTGTCATTTTTTCTAAACTAAAACTCATTTAAGATGGTTCAAGAGTTTTCTTGAGATGATCATGGGAAATATTAATTTGGGTATTTGGAATTTTGTTTTAGAGTTGGGGCATTTTGAAGTTCCTTTGGTAAAAAGTCATTTTCTTCGACTCATTACATTTAAGTCAGGATTCCACCTCCACTTTTTGCATCTCGATGTCTTTTCCACTTTGCCATAGGATCGATCCCACCGAGTTGTGACACAGAACCCTCGTCACTACTTTAGAAGTGTCGTAATTAAGTGGTAGATCCTACCATAACATGGATGCCCTAGGTAGATTCTGGTTGCATGAAGGTGTCCATACTGTCACTAACGACTATAGTCTCGGGATTCCTCTGTAGCTTTTCCCCTGATTACAATTTTGAGCCTCATTTGCATGATTCCTTATCACTCTTGACCTCACCCTTGTGACTCCCAAAATATAATAGGTCTTCTTTTAAGCCCTTTTCAAACCCTCTAAACATGAAAATATTTCTGAGTGATATTGTGGCATTTCATGCTCATTAAACTGAAATTTGAATTCACGTCTATCCGGCGTTAGTTTACCACTTTTTTGGTCTGGACGGTTAACTATATGAACAAAGGTATACTCTAGAGGCTTCAGATCTCTAGAAGAGTATTCTCAGGTATAATTTTAACCCTTTTTTCGGGCCTAAGGGAGTAAATTTACAAAAAAGGAACTCCCATAGAGTCCATAGTTAAGCTCTTTTCAGACTCCCTAAAATTGAAAAGATGACTGAGTGACCTTATTCTTTCACACTCATTAAAATGGTCTAGAAGAACATTCTTGACAGAGTCCATAGTTAAGATTTTTTTACACTCCTTAAAAATGAAAAAATCATCGAGCGATCTTGTCTTTATCACACTCATTAACATGGTTTTGAATAGATGTCTTGTCGATGCTAGTTTACGCCTTTTTTGAATCGACTAGACTACCATCCAAAACGGTACCCCATTGGAGTCTCCTTTTACATTTTTCATACTCTCTAAATATGAAAAACCACTGAGCTTACCTTCTTTGGGATCGTTAAACTTACATCGAAGGATGTTACCATTTTTTTTTTGTTAACCGCATTTGCATACCTACGTCTTTGGCCTAATGTCGACTCCATGTTTCTCTCAACCGAACCATCTGAAGCATGCCTTATATGCAAGCCCTGTAGCACTTTGCCTCTACATCTTGACACCTTTGGCCCCAGGAGGGATTTTTCCCAAGTGTCCTTACTTTGAACATCAGTCTTTTCCTTGTGCATCGAACTCGTATGTTTGCGACACTCATCCCTCCTTTGTAGCGTAACATTCTTTTATTCTTTTTCCAAAATTATTGAAAAAGACAAAACAAATCAAATATACCCCAAAACGAGGAAGGGAAAAGTATTTTCTTTGTATTGGCAGCACAATGAGTCGCCCTTGGATAAATCACATCCTTCTATTTGTTCGTTAATCCCTGGGATTTAATATGACCTTAGGAAGTTGTTCCCGCTACATTGAGTTGTGTCCTCCTCTATTTGGTTATTCTTCCAAACATATGGAGAGTTTGCGTTGCCTCCTGCCTCGTGAACTTATGTTAATTCTATGTTTCCTAAGTCTCATCATTTGTCATGCTATTGTCCAAGGGAATTTTTTCCAAGCCTGAGTCGACCCCTCTGCAATTTGTCTCTTGTCCTCATGGCCAGCCACCCCGAAGGTCCAATCAAGTCTTTGTTCAAAATCAATGAAGCCTTCAGTCTGATCATCAATATCCTTTAGTCTATGCCTGACAAGTCGTCGAAGACCTCTGGGTAGTGAATTCGTACACTCATATTACACTCCTCCCTGAGTTTTTAATATTTTGAAGTTGTTTCTCGAGCTCTGAAGACCTCATCTCCAGCCATCAGGCCTTATCATCTTCTAGAAAATGGATACTATACATGTATATATATTTTATTTTGAGATGTAGATCCGCTGTATATTTCTCGCGGATACACTTTATATAGTTATATGACATGGATCTACAATGTATTTGATTGGTAACCATGATTTTATTTCATTCCGAGCATGGGTATACCCACCTCAGTGAGACAATTGTTATTTTGTAGATGGCACCTCCCGAATTCTCGTCCCTGGGCTCACCGGTTTGGTACATTGATAAAGATTGGTAATGTATTTTGGCCATCAAATACTCTTTTGACCTCACACATTAGGGGGTATCTATTAGGCATTAGGCCATTAGGCACCAAACATACTTATCTGACATTAGGCCATCCCATATGCCTTCTTTGCCAAGCCAGTACTGAACAACTCTGGTTAAAAAACCCTCTTTATAAAGGCCCACGCGCCCTGCTCCATTACTGCAAGTGTGTACACACTAGCTTCTCCAATACAACCCGCGTGTACCTACAAAAGCATGAAAAAATGAAAGTTGTTGATGGAAAACACAACTTTGGGTAAGTTAACTAAACCTTTCAGCCATGCATGGCCGGTCATTCGACCAAATACCTATCTCCTTCTAGCCTATAAAAGAAGGGGTAAGGGTCCCATTTGAAAGGAGAAAAATCATAGTATAGAGACTATACCCAATTGAACATTCCCCTTGTCCTAGCCTTTAGCCATCCTTGTGCAAAGAGAAGTATAGAGCAAAGTAGTTGGAGGACAGTTGAAGAGGAGCCTGGGACTAGGTTCATGGAGCAGTGGCTGACTTCATTATTGTAATTTTCTTTAGTGAAGTTAATAATAAAGAAGTACTTTTCTCGTCCCACCATATGAGGTTTTCATTATTTATTGCGTACACATTGATTAAAATATCTAACCCATTAATCCATAGATCAAATGCATGTGGAGTTCTTTGTTTGTCTTTTGTGAATGCAGGTCAGTCTTGGGAGGAGAGTTGCATTCAAAGAGAGACAAAGCGTGAAGAATGATCGATATCAAACACCAGAAATAAGGGATGTTCGCTTGATCTTCTTAACTGTGTATTTTCTTAAGAATAATGGGGATTAGGTCTAGAATGATGGTAAAAAGTAGGAATCTTTGGTTCTTTTCTACATGCATGATAAAACCCTAAGTGCAAGTCCGTAGGAGGGATTCCCACCCACAACATCCACATTCTGACATGTTCATATTAAATAATATCTTCATTAGAAATACCTTATTGGACGTCAAGGGTTTTTCATACAACTTATCTAATGAGTCCATCTCCTTTTTTGTCTTTTCTTTTGAAATATTGAAAGCCATCGACGCTGCCAGGCTCAAACATATCATTCCTAGTGCCTTTCTATCAATAACCTCCCATTCTTCGTCCTTGATGGTCGTCGACTTATTTTAGATTCCACCCAATGGTAGGAATAGATCCTTATGATATAAATATTATTCCATGTGCATCTTCCATAACTAGTATTTTTTGTCGTTAAATTTATTTACCTTAAACTTTCCATCTTCCGCCATTTCTCCCACTCGAACCAGGAACCCTCTTTTCTTGTGAGTTACCTTTCTCTATTATACCAGTTGTTAGAAAAACAAGATTCTAGAACAATAAAATAAACAAATGCGGAAATAAAACACATAAGATAAACAATATAATATAGACACAAATACATGTGGTTCACCCAGTGTGGGCTATGTCCACCAGAGAAATTGTTAGGTCCTTCCTTTTTATTATCCAACAAAATGAATGGATACAACCTAAAACACACCCGTTGTAGATTCTTCTTCTTTCTCTGATAGTATCCTCTCTTAGAATACAATAGTCACAATGATGCGTAGCCACAATAAATTTCCCTCATAAAATAAGGTTTTCTTCTAAGGAAAAAAAATGTAACATATCGTCTACCATAACATCTGTGACCATATAATGAATGGTCCATATTTACTATGAAATTACAATATATATTTACAAGGAATTTTTTCCTTCAGGATCTTCTCCCATGAACCCCCATAAGGGAAAGGTGTCCCTTGAACCCTCGCAGAGGGCCCACTTTCCCCCAGACCCCCCAACTGGGGGGATGAGCCCCCTAGACACTGTAGAGGGGGAAAGACCCCCCTGAAACCCCCTTGCATGGAGGGATGTACAATGTTCCTGGATGTATAGTCTTCATGGGGTAAAAACAGGGGTGAAAACAAAGACCTATGAAACAAGAAGATAATGAGGCTCCACAACCAACAACATGAGGGATCAAGTAATCCTTGATAGAATCTATAATGATCCTCTTTTCCTTAACCATATTCTTATTTTACTTTTCCTTAGACTCATATCCCTCTAGCTCTGCAACTTATTATTCAATGGATCCTTCTAGATAATTTTCCTCTAGAATGAGAATCACTCTATATTTCCATGCTTGGAATTTATCAACACCCTCAAGCTTCTAATCAAGCTTAGTGATGGAAGTCATTCTACCCCAGGATGACAAAAAATTTAAATTTTGCAGAAATGTATTTTGAACTTACCACTGAGTGCTCTATACCAAGGAGACCTCATTTATTCAAGAATATTCTTCAACTTAGCCTTTATATTCTAGATGCCTTGACATAGTGTTTTATGAGGAAACCCTAATTTTTAAATTTTAGAATTTTGAAGATCTGATCTGGGGAAAAGATGTACCCTCCTTAGGTGACCTTCTTGGTGGGTTTGGTAAGTGCTCAACGAGATTGAAAATAGTAGAAACTGATGATATTCCTTCTAGTGGTTAGATTGTTCTAAAGGAAACCTTGCTCTGATACCATGGTAAAATTTTGGTATGTCATTTTACCATAGACAATGTTACACTATTGTCACCCAACCATAGGCACTTACACATACCACCCCCGATCACAATAAAATTTTCTTAGGTAGAATCCATAGACAAAGAAAGTACTAAAATATAACCATAAATACCAACATGGTTGCAGCAACAACACAATACCAAAAGAGTGTACCTTAACCAAGAGAAGTGCACAAGAGATAGATACTAGAAATACTAAGCAATGAGACACTTCACCACTGCAATTGTTGTGTGACCTTCCTCAGACTTGGGCCTCCTTATGCTTCACCACTGTAGATTTTTCTCCTCAGAATTGCACTCTAACTAAGTGAGTGAGAGTTTTTAAATGAGGTAGCACCTTACCTCTATTTAGACTAGCTTTTCCAGGTGACTTTCCATGTGAGGTCAAATTCTCTTTCTGGATCCTTCTAATTATTTATTATTATTCTCCTTGGTCCAACTTCTCTTCTAGGGTATTTCCACATCGGTTTAATGATTCTCTTGCTTCCGTAATATTATTTTCTAAGCACAAAGGTTATACTAGAGGTTAATACCTCCTGTAGCTACCAAAATATCAACAAGAACAAGATGATGGAATAATTCTCCTAGATCCTTCAATGATTATCGACAGTGGGTGAGGCACCTTCAACAATAAGTCATTTCAGAGGTGCAACACTCTACAAGGTAAAAGTAAAGTTTGATATCCATTTATTTGAAGGCCATACAGATGAATATGCTTTATATAAATGGTTAAATATATTATAGGGTTATTAATTGATTGAAAAGAATTGAAACTGAAAAGATTTCCTTTGTGCTCCTTAAATCCCTCTCCAACGTCAAATATTGGTGGGAAAGTTACTGGGAGAGACACAATGAATGTGAGTCTTTGAAATTTAGGAGAGGACCCACTTGGGAGGAATTTATTGATGTTATCAAGGAGGAATTATACCATTTTGGAAACTATGATGAGCAATACATGAGATGAATGACTTTGCATGAGGAGAGAGACCGGAAGGTGCCAGAATAGACGAACATCTTCCATACCTTATGCTTAAATTTGGGTATTAGATATTATGAGAAGCACCTATTTTTAAAGTAATATATTTTCCTACAAAGGTACATCTAAACAAATACATATTTCTTAGACTATCCTCACTCAGAGCCTCTTATCAATATGCTATCAAAATCGAGTAGAAATTTGAGCAGTGGAACAAGCGAGACTTTGGATATGAAAATCCACAACAACATAATTATGGTAAATGAATCCATAACAAACAAAAAAAGGACAAAGAAAGTAAATCCAACCTAAATACAATCAGTTCAAGCCGTAGGAAAATAAAGGTAACGAGAAGATGAAAAAGGACACTAGAAAGTGGTGTGAGTTCCACAAAATCCCCTGGCATACTGCTGAACTCCACTTGAAACAATACTTGTTTTCCAAGTTTAAAGAAAAAAAGTTTGAACCTAACTCATAATTTGATTCAGACCAAGGAAAACATATCATTGATGTAGAACCCAAAGCTACCATCACAACTACAAAGATCCAAATAGACGAGTTAGAGGATTTTGAGGAGGGGGAGTGCCTCTTCAATTCATAGATGTGGGTTAAGGGGACCCCACTACATTTCATTTCTAATAAAGGGATATAGAGAAACCTAATATCATTCAACTTCATCAATATACTGAAGCTATTGAAAATTCCACACCCTCAACCATACACCATTTCTTGGTTGAGCCATGGATTAGACCTTTGCATCAACTACCAGTGTCACATATCATATAACATCAAGCTATTCAAAGATGAGGTATTGTGTGATGTTTCCCCACTCAAAGTTTTTGATATTCTTTTAGGATAGCTTTATATATGGAAATGTCATGTTTTTTATGAGTCCTGACCCCATAGTGTCATTGTTACTTTTTGAGGTCAACCCTACAAAGTACAATAGGTAGTTCTAACTATTGTAATTTCATTGGTCTTGACAAAATAATGCTAGAAGGTCATCTCCTAGACTACAAAGTTTTTCCTCTTCATGTTCATATTATAAGGTGATTGAAATTTCACTATGACTTCCACATCCTTTTCATAATATCTGTATACAAAATAGAAGCAAGTGGGAAAGGTTGTAGAAGAATATAGATATATCTTCACTTCACCTATAGGGGTGCCTCTACACTATCAATTCAAACCTTTCATTGACATGATCCCCAACTCACCATTACCTAATGTTCCAATAGTGATAGGTTCTCCCCTCTATATAATGAGGAAATAAAGAATCATATTTACAAGATCATCCACAAGGGACACATTTGAATGACCTCTTCACCTTGTGGGAGCCCAATTTTTTTGGTACAGAAAAAGGATGGGACATGGAAACTCTATATTTATTATATATCCCTGAAAAATATCATTTTCAGGAATCGATACCCAATCCCCTATATTGATGATCATCCTGATCAACTTAAGGGTGCTAAGTTCTTCGGTAATATTGATCTAAAGTCCAACTACCACTATGTTCCAATAGAACAAAATGATGTATGAAAAAAAACCTTCAAATACAAAGAAGGAATTTTTGAGTGGTTTGTCATGCCTTTTAGCTTTACTAATGCTCCAATTACATTCATGAGGATTATGGATGATATCTTGTAGTTATTCAAAAACTCTTTTGTGGTCATATATTTGGATAAAATCCTCATATTTAGTTGCACTTTGGAAAAACATTTGAAACACATCCAACAGACCTTGAGCACCCTACGACAACAAAGGATTTATGCCAATCTCGAAAAATTCTCATCCAACATGTAGTGAATTAAATAATTGGGATACATCATGGATGAACATGGGTACATGTGGACCTAGCCAAGATCCAAGTCATTCATGACTAACCAACCCTAAAGACTATGACATAGCTCCATATCTTGTTGGGCCTCATTAAATTGTACCATAGTTTCATGTTGGAATTATATGATATCAATTATCCCTTAAGTAATGTTACCAAGGGTGTAGATAAATCTACGTTTCCATGGTCAGAGTCACAATAGAAAGAATTCTATGATTTAAAACATCACATATGCTCTACACTATTCCTAACGCTGCAAGATCTACAAAATCATATTGATATTAATAAAAATGAATCTAACTATGTTATCAATGAAATCCTCACTCAACAAGGACATCTAGTGGCATATCACAATGAAACAATATTTGATGTTGTTCATAGTTTTCCCACCTAGGACAAAGAGACGTATTCCATTGTGCAAGCATGTCGACAGTGGAATAATTATGTTTTGGGAAAGAAAAAAATCATATACATTGACCATAGGCTTCTTCAGTTCATGTAGACACAAAGAAATTCACATAATGATCACCATAAAAAATGGTCCACATACCTAGAACAATTCCACTTGAACATCAAGTATAAGAAGGATATTACGAACTGTGTTGTTGACTACATTAGTTGACCTCTGGTTGTGACACTAACCATAGTTCTTAAGTGGTATGGATTTATAAATGGAATGAAATAAAACATATATGTATATCAAATAAATACACAAAGATACAATAAAACTTGACTTCTATTAATAAAGATAACTTGCTAAAACTGTAAAATTGCAAACTGAAACAAACTTGCTCGAATGGTGGTAGATTATCTCTGAGAAGAGATGTGATGGCTACACCCATTCAAAAGAAGATGAGTACAATGAGGCTCCAATGCCATTTTTAATATAAAACATAAATGAGAAAACCCTAAACATCCAAAACCATAACTCCAGGAGATGAAACACCAAAAGGTTTGGGGGCCTCGATGGGAGTAGTTGATATGTCAACCTCCTGATGGCGTAACTTTTGCATACGATATCCATTTGGGGAGCTCAATACACCATTGGAAAGGTATATCCTAGGAGTACATATTTTGTTTAGAATAAAATCTTCCTCTGCTTATATGTTAGGCACTGTCAAGCCCAAAAAATGTCATTTAGGACCTCAAAACGGCTTCAGAAATTTGGGACCTGAAAATCTGTAAAAAAACAATGTAGTGGGTGAATATTCTAATGGGGTCCTGTAAGGAGTTCTCTCTGCAAATTAAATAAGACCTTGTCTCTCACCTCAAACTTATGTGACACCTGATGTTGATCATGGTGTTGTTTGTACTTAACATTGGCTTTCTGTAAAATATCGTGGACCTATTGTTGAATGTGTTGAATCCATTCAATAAAATTGGTGGCTTTGTTGGCCTCAGATTAAGCATGGGATGATTCTTCTGATGTGTATGCAAGGGGTAGAATGATATTAATGGGACCCAATGGTTGAAATCCAAACCCCACCTGAAAGGGACTATGGCCGGTAAAGCTATGAAGGGCTTTGTTGTAGTCGTGTTCAACACATAGGATACTCTAATACCATGTGAATGTATGTTTGGAGTTTTACATGTGCAAGATATGCATTATAATTTTTTTGATGAACTCTATCTGGCCATTAGTTTGGGGGTGAAAGGCTATGGATTTGGTGAGACTGTTGTCCAATAGTTACCATAGGCTGCACTAGAATGTGCTTAGAAACCTGTTGTCTTGATTCATTATTATGGTTTGTGGTATCCTGAAGTGTGAACACACCTGTTTGAAGAAGATCTTGACAATGTCCTCCACTGTGATATTATTCTTGCAGGATGTTAGGATGGCCATCTTAGAAAATTGATCAACCACCTCAAAAACACAGTCATTTACCTACTTGGTTGAAGGAAGGCATGACATGTAGTCTATCAATATTGATTCCCATGGCCTATAGGGAGTAGGTAGAGGGGTGTATAGGCCTTTATTATTAGTGGTTGGTTTGTAAATGGTGTATATAGTGTAGGAATTGATATATTTTCAGACATATTGTTCCAATTTCGTCCGATAGAAATTCTTTTGTAGTATTTCAACGGCCGTTTCCATGCCAAAATGTCCTGCCATTCAACTGTAGTGAGATTCCCAAATCAAATTCACATGATCTCTTGAAGGAACACAAAGGTGGATCTGATGGAATAATAGTCCATCCTGAAGAAAACATTTAGTGTCAGTCACACATGTGCCCAACATCTGTTAAGTGGTAGTGAATTTAGGATCACTCTTTTAGAGTTGGGGCCACTTGGATACCTCATGGACACATGAGTGGAGCACTGTGGTTAAGGATGCAACTCGAGGTCGACTAAGGAAGTCAGGGACATGATTAGTGATCCTTGTCTTTGGAACACTTTTAATGGCATTCATTCTGCAATTTATCTTCTGTCTACATGAACTGCAGAGGCTTGTGATCAGTTAGGATGACTCTGTCCTTCCTGAGATTGTAGTGCTTCCATTGTTGGTAGGATTATAAAATGGAATACATTTATTTGTCATAGGTGGGATACTTACAAATGACATATGATAGTGTCTCACTATGATATGACACTAGATGACCATGCTGAGTTAGAATTTCACCCACAACATAGTCTGAGGCATTAGTCTCAATATCAAAAGGTTGTTGTATATTGGATAAGAATATTACTAGAGCTTAGCACAATCAATTTTTAAGATCATCAAATGCTTCCTATTTTGACTTCCTCCACATGAAAGTTTTCTTGCCACCACCCTTGGTCACTTTGTTGAGGGCCCATGCAATATGGGAGAATCCCAACATGAACTTGAGATAGAAGTTGGAAAGTCCTAAGAAAATTCAAATATTGATTAGTGTGATCGGGGATGGCCAGTCACGGATGACTTGGATATTTGTTGGATCCACATGCACACCATGCTTGTTAACAATTTATCCTAGGTATTTGGACCTTATTCATGTCGAATGATCATTTTTCCAAGTTAGCATATAACTTGTGTTGTCACAGAGTGTGAAGGAACTACTAAATATGATGCAAGTGTTCTGCCCAATTCTTGTTGATGATGAGGATATCATCCATCTATACCACCAAAAAGTAATTGGTGAAAGGTCTCAATATATCTTCCATCAATATCATGAAATTTTTTGAATAATGTTTTAAACTAAAGGGTATGACTAGCCATTCGAAAAGACCTTCCTTGAACTTGAAATAATTCTTCCATAAATCAGAATGTTCTATTGGGACCTAGTGGTAGCCAGACTTCAAGTCAATCTTACTGAAAAACTTGTCTCCCTTGAGCTGGTCAAGAAGCTCATCAATTCGTAGAATTGGGTATTGTTTCTTGCATTTGAATTTATTTAGGGCCTTGTAATCAATGTAGAGACACCAAGTCCAATATTTCATCTAAAAAAGTACAATTGAGCTCCCGTAGAGTGAGTAGCTAGGTGAGATGTGCCCCTTTTGAATCATCTCTTGGATCTATTTCTTGATTTCCTCATTTGCCATCAGAGAGCGACTATAGAATGACCCATTGGGTAGAGGTGCATTGAGGGTTATATCGATTGAATGCTTGACCTAACAGTGTAGTGGTACCCTAATGGGTGAGGAGAAGATGTAGTTGTATTATTTCATGATATTTTGGACCTACTTCTACTACATGAAGAGGCCCTATGCAGAGTCCATGGATGTGTTTGTGACCTTCTATTCAATTTGAGAGTGAATCATGAAGAAGAAAAATTTCTGAGTCTGGGAAATGACCTTCCTGCATTTCTTAGCAAAGATCAAAGAAATCAAAGTGGGAAGATCTGCCTTTGGTATCCTGTACAAATTTCTACCCAAAGTAATAATAACACTGTGAGGTATAGACTCATATAAAACATGTTGTTTCCACAAGTATGGTTGGCCTAAAATAACATCACAAACTTCAAGGGGGGAAATATCACACAATACCTCATCCTTGAAGGGCTTGATGTCGTAGGGCAGATAACATTGTTGGATAACATGGAGATATATTATTTGGTGGAGTCATATGGTGTTGTAGGGCTATGGTTGTGGTGTCATTGGAAGGCTCAAATACTTGACAACATATGTTGAGATCAATTTATTTTCACTTCTGATATCGAAAATGAAATTCAGTGGAGCACCCTTCACCCACATCTACGATTGAAAAAGGAATTCACTTTCCTCTAGTTCTTCTAGTTCACTTCGATGGACCTTGGTGGTAGTGACAATAGCACTAGATTTTGCATCAATGATCTACTTCCCCTTGTCTATATTTAATTCAAAGTTGAAACCTTCCTCTAACTCTGAGGCTTTCATCTTGGCCACCAATGAATTCTTCAAGTGATCTTCATTGGTCTTATTCCAAGGGATTTTATGGAATTCACACCACTTCTCGATGTCTTTATCCATCTTTTCATTACCCTTATTGATTTACGTCATGTAATGGTTTTCCTAAGGGGGTCCATCCTTGATATGTCCTTTTTTCCATGGGTTGGGGCCGTGTTTTCCCTGCTTCTATTATGAGGACTTTCAGATCCAAACTACCTCTTCTTCTGTTTAATTGTTTGCTCAATTTTAACAACATATTGATAAGCCATGCCCAGTGATGAGATGTCCAAAAAATAATTTTTTGTTTTGATGTGTTAGCGACCAAAAACACACCAGCATTTTTGAAAGAGTGATGCCTAATCTTGTAGTGAAAATTTTGATAGCTTCCCGAGCTCCAAAGGAAGATCTGAAAGCACCATTGGAAATCTTAGGATTTGTAGATGTCGATCGACTATTTAAGCATGCAAAATGGGCTCTCCATGACCGACAAATTTGATTTTGAAAAAATCTACGCTTTCACCAACGCAGAAGGTAGAATTATGACTAGTTAGCTGTGGAAATTGGTGACTTTCAGCAGCTAAGGAGCAGATTTTCGGGTAAGTTAGCTGTTGAAAGCCTGTCAAGGCCAGAATAGCCAAATTTTCTCCCAGATCAGGATTTTTTGGGTTTGAATGATTTGAAAGCTTCTTCATAAGCTGGTTATGAATTATCAAATCAAAATCTGAAGACCATTCTTGGAGATGAAAGTCAAAAGGGAATTTTTTGACTAGATTTGGTGATTTTCAAGGGCAAAATGAT
>JZKD02S2111339.1:160437-176806 GCA_000966675.3 Picea glauca
CAACATATATTTATTTCAATTTCTCAACCAATATATAAAATAATAAATATTTTATTTATTTATTTAACTTGAATGAATACATAAGATCAATCTTCATCTTCAAACAATTATGAGAAACCCAACTCTATGTTACAAGACCCATATTGTAGTTTTCAGATCCAAATGAGAAATGAGGAATCCAGCCCTCATAACAAGTCCCAACTTGTTGATCTTAGATCCAACTGAGATGTGATGAATCCAATCCTCATATAAGACCCAACTTGTAAACAAGAACCAACCTGATAGAATGAACCTTCATAAAATCCATTATATATAAATATATATACTTCAACAAATTAAACTACACTTTTATTCACCATACTTCTTTTTTTATATAGTCTTCCAATTGTTGTGAACTTGAATGATTGTGTCCTTTGATAACGAATCATTGTGCCCTTTCATTCATTTTAATAATAATAACTTCTACTATTATTATTATTATTAATAGTTTGTTTAAAGACTTCAAATACTTTGTAAATTGATTCAACATTTTAACCCACCACTAATTATTGCAAACATGCACTTCCTTCAAACCATTCTTTTCAAATGACCATGGGATCATTAAGCTCCATTTGCGCTTCCTTCATTATTATTCATATAATATCATGACATGGCTAATTATTCATCATATAATGTTGATCAAAGTCATGGATGAACTTTGTTATTTCGATCCCACACCTCTTTCTTTCATTCTTCAATGTTCGTTGATAATATCTAACATTTTTTATCAGCTCTCTAATGTATAGTATGTATTGAATTACTTAAGATAGATCGGGACAAAGTCTAGATCTTGTTTTGCTGATGTCACTATTGATGTGGCACTAGTTGAGTGGCTTCCACGTGTTACCTAGATTCGTGACTCATGTATACCTAAAGTACCAACTAGACCTTGACACTTGTCACCATATGATTGGGCCACATATCCTTGTTGACGTGGACTGTGATGACATGGTCTCTCAATGTGTGTGTCATGTGTTTTAACTTCGTGACTTCAGAACTTCAGCCTTCAGGTGAATTTATATGTTCTCAACCTGTTTTCGCCGAAGTGGTTAACGCTGAAGTTGATTGTTTTCTGATCTGGTGGTTCCCATGTTCTGCTTCAGATCAATGGTTTTCGTTGCTTCGGGGCTTTGACCTTCGGGCAATTTCATATGTTCTTGGCTTATTTTTGCCGGAGTGGTTAGCGTTGGAGTTAAGTGTCTCATGATCTCACGGTTCCCATATTATTATTCATATCAACGATTTCCCTTACTTTGGGGATTTGGACTTCAAGTAATTTCATATGTTCTTATCTTATTTTCACAGGAGTGGTCAGTGTCGGAGTTGAACATATCCTGATCTAATAGTTCCCATATTTTTTTGTAGATATACGGTTGTTGTTACTTCGGTTAAACCGAGATTCCAAGGTTTTGTGGCTTACACTGTCCTTCCACTAAACTCGATTGGGTGGTCAAGAATTCATCTTAAGTCCCTCCTTGATATTAACGAGTGGGAAACCTGTTGAAGTTCCTACTTCAAATATGTCGGTTTATATCTAATTCTTCCCAAAATATGGCTTCCCCTTAATGTGATGGTCCTGTACTATCCCGAAATGATAATGGACGACTGTGGTGTGTCATCTCTTCTGAGCCTCCTTTGTGTTATATCTTCTGATGTTTTGGGTTTATACTTGGATTCCAACTGAACCAATATCATTGATCTGTTGGGAATTTGATTACTATCGTGTTTATGCAATGTGCTCTCCCTTCTCAGCTTCGATTAACATTTCTTTCTTTTGATCTATTTCTTCGCTATTTCTCCTGATATTTTTAATAACTATTTGTGCATTCATTTATACATTAATCTTCAGTCACTAACCCTCCCCAAATCTTAATTCCTTTTAATTTGTTTATTCCTTGTCTACATGGATTATTTTCATTCTACCTCTCCTGATATTTAGAATCATAGGATGATTGTTGATCTTATCGTGATCAACAATGATCACGAACTGCTTCTGCAGCTAGGTGATATTCCTCTTCCCTGGGGTGATCTTCCTTTTCCTCTAATTACTGTACATGTTTGAATCATGTTTCCATCAATGAAAACCTACTACCAATACTGTCAACATTACCCCATCGGGGCCCACATGACTTTTCTTGCTTCATCTCCTAGGGTTAGTTTTTTGGATGTCTAGGGTTTTATGATTACTTTTTGATGCTAAAATTTCTTGGAGGCCTCATTGTAATGTGCATAGGAGAATGTGCATAGAAACCAGATCTCTTCTCAGAAATTAGCTACCACCATTCGAGCATGATTGTTTCATTCTGCATTTTATAGTTTCAATAGATTTCTTTATTGAGTAGAAGTTAAGTTTCACTATATCTCTATTATTATTCTCTTTATATCTTTGTTAATTTTATATATGTGTTTTTCATTTTGTTTTTATTATAAAATTGGATCAATGGTATTAGAGAATTCTTCTCTTCATTTGTTTCTATGTTCATGTCCCCAACGAGGTCAGGATATAATCAGTTGGGTCTCGAACCAGTTGATCCTTTGTAAGATCGGCCTTGCCGAAATCGACGGTTGCCCATGGGGGAAGAAAAGAGGGACGATGGGGTAGGAGATCCCTTTAAAATGTTTCTCAAGGAATCCCTTGTGTGAAAAAGGAAATGAATGATGGATAATTTTACGCAAATCCTTAGATGATTGCCAACATGCAACACATCTTCCATGATCGGAGGTGTCACACCCTTCAAGGTATAGATCAATTTTAATATTCCTATATTTGAAGGTCAAATAGATGCAAATGTTGTATAAAAATGGTTAAACATTCTAGGAGGTTATTTTTCTATCCATAACATTTTCGATAGAGAAAAAAATACATTTTCACTCCTTAAGGCCATCCCCCATGTCAAAGATTGGTGGGAGACTTTCTATGAGGAAAAGGAAATAGAGGAATCTAAATTATTTGTAGTCTCATCCACTTTGGTTTCTTTCATGGATGATATTAAGGAAAAATACTACCCTATTGGAAGTTATGATGACTTATATACAATATGGACCACACTGCAACAGGAAAGGAACCAAATAGTGTCATATTTCACCAATGTCTTCCATACCTTGTGCACCAAGTTGGGTATCAAATACTTTGAGCGATATTTGGTGCTCAAGTACCATGGTGATATGAATAGATACATACAAACATAAATGGATTTTCTAGACATATCATCCTTGGGTGTAGCCTATCGTTATGCAGTCAAAATCAAGAAGAAGCTTAAACAAAAGACACGATAGTTTGGGTATGCGAACCCCTCTCAATAGAAGAAGGGAAAAGGCGGCCCCAACCCATAGAAAATATGATATATCAAGAATGGATAGCCTCAAGACAGCCATTCTAAGACACAAACAAAGAAGGACAATGGGAAGACAAAGAAAGACACTGGGAAGTGGTGCGATTTCCATAAGATCCCCTGGAATAACACCGTTGAATGTCGCTCAAATTATTCATTGGTGGTCGAGGTGGAATCCTTTAAATCATATGTGGGCTCCAACTCTAATTTAGAACCAAAAAAAGGAATATAGATCATTGACATAGAACCCAGTGCCACCATTTCTACCATGAAGGTCTAGCTAAGTGAACCTAATGAATGAGAGGAAGGTGAGAACCTCTTTCATTCATAGATGTGGGCGAAGGGTACTCCGATGCACTTCATCGTTGATAGTGGTATCCAGAATAACCACATCACATCAGAGTTATTCAAGTGGTTGGCTCTTCTGACAACACCACACCCACAATCATACACCATTAGTTGGATCTGCCAAAGGAAGTAATCTATGTGTCATCCAACAGTGTCGCCTACCATGCGACATCAAGCCCTTAAAAGATGATGTATTGTGTGTTGTCACCCCCCCTTGAAGTTTTTGATGTTCTTTTAGGCCAAAATTATTTATGGAAATGTCATGTTGTATATGAGTCTAGGCCTCGTAGTGTTATTATTACTTTGGATAGGAAATTGTACAGGATACCCGAGGTAGTCCCACCCACTGTCATTTCCTTGATCTCTACCAAAAAATGTAAGAAGGTCATCTCTCAGACCGAGAAGTTTGTCTTCTTCATGATTCAAGATTAAAGTGAGAGAAAGGTTTTAGCCACATCCATGGCCTTCGTGACATGTGATCTCTCCATGCAACAAAGTAAAGTGGATAAGGTCTTGGAAGAATACAAAGATGTCTTCTCCTCACCCACTGGGGTACTCTACATTGTTAGGTTAAGCTCTCAATCAATCTAACCTTCGGTGCACTTCTACCCAATATACTAGTCTATCACCTCTCTCTATCAGAAAATGAGGAAGTCAAGTGATGGATCCAAGGGATTCTAAAAAATGGGCACATCCGACCAATCTCATCACCTTGTGGAAGCCCAATAATGCTTCTGCAGAAGAAAGACAGGACCTAGCGACTATGCATTGATTATCGAGCCCTAAATAAATTCACAGTCATGAACCAATACCTATTTCCATGAATTGATGATATCCTTGACCATCTCAATGGGGCCAAATACTTCAATAAGATTGATATGAAGTCTAGCTACCAATAGGTCCCAATAGAGCAGACCAATGTATGGAAGAATGATTTCAATTCCAAAGAAGGTATTTTGGAATGGTTGGTCATGCCCTTTGGCTCAAAACATTCCCCCAAAAATGTCATGAGGATGATGGATGATATATTTCGACCTTTAACCAATTCCTTTGTGGTGGTTTATTTGGATGACATCCTCATATTCAACAAGAGTTGGGAGAAACATTTGCAACATATTCATCAGGTTCTGCACACTCTACAACAACACAAGCTATATGAAAATTTGGAGAAATGTTCCTTCGACATGATTAAGGGCCAATACCTAGGATAATGTTTTATGAGAATGGGATTCACGTCGATCTAGAAAATATCCAGGTCATTCGTGACTAGCCTACACCAACCACACTCACTGAGCTCTAGAGCTTCTTAAGCCTTGCCAATTTATATCACAGGTTCATTTTGGGATTATCCCACATTTCATGGGACCTTGTCCAAGTGACCAGGAGTGGTGTCAAGGCCAAGTTCATGTGGGGCTAGTCACAATAGAAAGCGTTCGATGATTTGAATAAATGCTTGTGCTCAACCCCGATGCTCTCATCACCCGACCTGCAACATCATTTTGATATTGAGACATATGCTTCAGACTATGCTGTGGGTGTATCTCTAAATCAACATGGACATCCCATGGCCTATCATAGTGAGACACTATAATATACCGTTCGTAAGTACCCCACATACAACAAATAAATGTACTCCATTGTAAAATACTTCCTCCAGTAGAGGCATTATATTATCGAGAAGGAGACAATCCTCCAGACTGACCATAAGCCTCTACAGTTCATGCAAACACAAGAATTTTTTTATAATGACCACCATTAGAAGTGATCCACTTACTTGGAGGAGTTTCATCTCAACATCAAGTATAAGAAAGGGAGAACCAACCACGATGTTGACTGCCTCAGTCGGCCTCCAGTTTCAACACTAACAAAGGTGCTACACTCTTGTATACATGATACCTATGGATGGCCCCAACTCTATAAGAGAGATCCTGGCTTCACCACTACCTACCATATGATGGGAACAAACACAACTGCCATTGATTTCCATCTTCAGGATGGGTTTTTGTGTCATCTGGTCCATCTCTGCATCCCATCAAGCGAGAGAGAGAGAAGTTTATTTTGGAATATTAGTATAGTTGAGTGGAAAGACACTTCAACATAGAAAATATAGTGGTAGTGTTGCAAAAAAATTTCTATTGGTTGAAACTTCAACATTTTGTCATCAAATATATCAGGTCTTGCAAGACCTATGCCATTGAAAAACCAACCATTAAGAAAAAATGAATGTACACCCATCTTCCCACTCCTAAAAGGCCCTAGGAATATATCTTCATGGACTACATGTCAAGCCTTCTTTCAACCAAGTAGGGAAATGACTGTGTTTTTGTGGTTGTTGATCTATTTTTCAAGATGGTGATTATGGTCACCTACAAGAAGAGAATCACAACAAAGGCCACTGCCAAGATCTTCTTCCAATGAGTGTGGGTATATTTTGGTATACCACAAACCATTGTCTCAAATCGATACAATCAACTCCTCATCACATTTTGTTCAAGCCTTTGGTCATGACTGGACACCAAGATCACTCAATCCACAACCTTCCACCTCCAAATGAATGGCCAAACTGAGGTCATTAATAGGATGATCATAAATATCTTGAACATGTACAATTCCAAGCATCCACACACATGGGATGAGAGTCTTCCCTATGTTCAACACAATTACAAGAGAGAAATACATATCTCAACCCACCAAAACCCCTTTCAAGTGGGGATGGGATTTCAACCATTGGGTCCCATGGATGTTACACTACCCCTTGTGTCCACACAAGAAGAATTGTCGCATTCTCAAAATGAATCCAAAAAATCCACCGAGTTCATTGAATGAATCCAACACATCTACTAACGGGTTTAGGATATTTTTCATAATTCCAATGCCAAGTACAAGTAGCGCCATCATCAGCACCAGGTTCCACACAAGTTTCAAGTGGGAGATAAAGTTTGGCTACATTTTCCGAAAGAACTCCTTACAAGACCCCATCGAAAGCTTCATCCACTCCTCTATGGACCTTACACCATAACCAACGCTATGGGTGACAATGATTTTGAGCTCAATTTTCCCCCCTTCCTAGGCTTGCACCCAATGTTTAATGTGGACCTCCTTCGACCATACTTTCCACCATTATTGGGCACCTCAGGGATAGCAGAAAATTTGATATCGATAGAGATCAAACCTGACTACATGGAACATACATCCACTGATCATATCATGGACACACAGGTCAAGGGTATTCTCCAACAAAAGCTTCATCTTTATCATGTTGTTAAAGTGAGGCATCTCCTTCACCTAGGAAATTGGCTCACCCGGGGAAAAAATTGGCAGAAATTACGCCATCTGATGGGGGAACTCAATGTAGTGGAGAACATTAATTTTTAAGGGGGGAGGATTGATCCAGGTGGATATATATGGCCACCCACCTCTTCCAACTAGCTCACATACATTATTCATATTGGTATTTGTTTTCTAACTTTTCAGGTCCTAAACTTTTGGGGTCGTTTTGAGGCCCTAAACAATGTTTTTTGGGATCGCCATAATCACACTACAGATAAATTCAAAGTGTGATAAAACAATGTGTATTACTCGGATAGACCTTTCCAATGGGCTATCATGCTCCCAAAATGGATATTATATGCAAACATTACGGCCCTAGGAAGTTGATGTACCAACTTACCCCATCGGGGCCCACATAACTTTTAGTTCTTCATATCCTAGTGTTAGGTTTTTGGATCTCTAGGGTTTTATGATTACTTCATGATGCTAAAAATGCCTAGAGGCCTCATTTTAATTTTATCAAGAGAATGCACATAGTCATCACATCTCTTCTCAGATATTAGCTACCACCATTTGGGTAAGATTGTTTCATTCTTCATTTTACAGTTTCAACATATTTCTTTATTGAATAAATACTAAGTTTCATTGTATCTCTATTATTGTTCTCTGTATATCTGTGTTAATGTTATATATATGGTTTTCATTTTGTTCTTCTCATAAATTCGGATCACATAATGGATATGAAAGTGTTTCAAATCCAAATGCTTTTTTCAAAACCATAAATAGAGAAGCTCAATTGTAAATAGATGCAAATAGAAATTGGAATGGAGAGAACAACTAAAGACTAGAGGAATATGAAGAAAAAACAAGACTATTTATAGTTAACATTCTGAAGTTGGAACTGGAGAAAAGACCTAGCTTTGAAGAATCGACGAAGGAAATATCTCGCATTCTCTATATTGGGACCTTTGGAAAGGAACAAACATAAGCCAAGGAAGAATACATAGTCCAACAAGACACCATGGAAGAAAGAAAGAAATATTTAGTCAATCTCTATTTCTAGGATGGAAGTAAGGAGAATACCCCCTTTGGGTATGGACCCAATGATCTTTGAATTATGTTATGTTTTGGAAAAATACTTTTCTTATTATGACACTTTGAAATACTATATACAAGTCGACTAATTATCTCTAGCTCTAGAACTTTTAGAATAATGCAGGTTGAGAGTGATTTTGTGGAAATTTTGAAGAAATTTGAAGTCTATAAGATAGATATACTCTATAAGGTTTGTATTAATTCATTAGATGGTTCTACCACAACCTTACTTTAATACAAAAGTAGTCATTTCTATAGTAGTAGTAGTAGTAGTAGTAGTAATAATAATGTTAAGGGGACAAAAACAAATTGTTAAATATTAATAGACAAGTTAATATAATAATAATAATGTTAATACCTAAAAAATTATATTACTAAGTTTGAATAGAGGGGAGATAATACATCGAGGAATATCATAGAGTAGTTAACACATTGAAACAATAGAACCACATAGTCCCCCCCCTCAAATGTAAATGTTAGTTCGAGTTTATTAATGACACCTTTGTTATTTGGCCCCATGATTTATCCTCAAAGTTTTTCCATGACCATCTCAAAAGATGATCCCCTAAGATTAAATTTACCATGGAATCCCAACAAGATAACATTCTACCTTTCTTAGTTGGTATAGTCACTCATCAACATGATGTCTCCCTTTCCCACTGGGATTATCTGAAAAGGACACATATTGATAGAAACCTCCATCTCTAATCCCACCACCACCATGTGAAAAAAAATACTGTTCTAAAAAATCTAACATCTAGATGGTTTAGGTGAATATCTGTGTCGATCCACCTTTTCCATTCACTCAAGAATTTTCTATATTCTTGGCAGTTTCTCTATGATTTTTTAGGTCCCAAACTTCCATGGCTATTTTAAGGCCATAAATCATGGCTTTTGGACATTCGAGGGGCCAGGGGTTTCCATGAAATTCCTTGGCCACAGTCAAAAGTTACAATCCTCGGATAGTTCTTTCCAACAAGCTATTTTTCACTCTAAATGGAGATCGTATGAAAAATTTTCACCCCCGAGAAGTTGACATATCAACTAACCACTTCCAGGCCCACAATACTTTTGGTGTTTCACCTTCCAAGGTTAAGTTTTGATGTTTAGGGGTTTTGTCTCTTTGTCTCTTAACTTCATGATAAAATTCTATTTTCAAACTGCTTTTAATGATATTTTTATTTGCGAATGAGCATAGCCGACATCGATTTCTCTTTAGCGATAAGCTACCACCATTCTAGCTAGTTTGTGTTCTACAATATTCTACTATTTTATTCATTAGTAAAAAGTTGGGTTTCATTATTTTGTTTTATTCTCTACCATGTTTCTATGTGTGTTCCATTGTTTTCCCATTATAATCTAGATTAGTGGTATCAAAGAAATATGCTCCTTGTTATTTCACAGTGCATGTCCTCGATGAGGTAAGGATATAGAGAGTTGGGTTTCGAGCTAGTTTCACTTAGGGATGAACACTCTCACTGACCCAAGCATCCTCCAATGGTAGAAGATAAAATATAAATTATTGAGTAGGAGATCATGTCGATATGTTGCTTGAGGATCCCTCACACGAGAGAGGAACTATTAAAATTTGTGTATGTTATTTTTACCATAGACAATGTTACACCATTTTCACCCAACCATAGGCACTTACACGACAAACCCCAAAGCATGATAACCTTTTATTATATAGAATCCATACACTAAGAAAGTCCTAAACCCTAGCCAAAAATACCAACACGGACACAAAATCAACACAATACCAAGAGAGCGGACCTTAACCAAGAGAAACACACAAGAGAGAGATATGAGAAAGTTTGAGAAAGGAGAGACTTCACCATTGCAACTACTACATCACCTTCCTTAGACTTGCACCTCCTTCTATGTCACCATTGCAACTGCTGCAATTGTTTCTCCTCTGAATTTTTCTCTAATTAAGTGAGTTAGAGTGTGTAAATGTGGTAGCACCTTACCTATATTTATATTAGCCTTCCCAAGTGACTTTCCATGTGGGACCGACTTCTCTTTATAGAGCCTTCTAATTATTTTTTATTATTCTCCTTGGGATGAGTTATCTTCTAGGGTATTTCCACATCTTTTTAATGGTTATCTTGCTTCCAAAATATTCTATTCTAAGAATAAAGGTTATACTAGAGGTTAATACCTCCCGTAGCTACCAAAACATCAAGACTCCCTCCTATCTAGGGAGGTATTAACTATGATGTTCTTCAAGTAATGGTCTCAATCACATCCATCCATCTCACATGGCATGGACAAGACACACATGGTCTTGCAAACTAGTCTACAGGTGACATCACCATAGCCACATAGGCTATATCATGATCAAATAGATCACGTCACAAGTATAATTATCATATTCAAACAAACCATCTAATGGTTATGTCACAGTTATGCATATGGGGACTCATTAACATATGTAGCATCTATCTATTGGGCACAACCTCATCGTCCTCTCAGACCTTATGGGTCTTGGAGTCCTTTTGGACCTTTTTTCATTACAAGACTTCATCTAGCTCACTCAAAGCTAGGAAACTAGCCAATTCACGAAGAACTACGCTACTTCCCAATCCACATGGAGTTTGGGAAACTATCCAGTTTAGCCAGTTCACACAAAATTTCACTACTACCCAATCGATATGAAGTCTGGGAAACTATCCAGTTTAGCCAATTCACATAGAACTGTGGTACTATCCAATCCATATGGAGCATGGGAAAACAACATTCCTGTAAACAAATATCGACTACTGCCACACTCTATAAGATAATTCCCCCTATAATCACATATGTGACTCATAATTCCTTATTATAAGGGAATTCCTTCTAGACCATGCCAAGCTTGTCCCTGAAGTACTCAAACTTCACCTTTTATAGAGGATCGATTAACACATCTTATATATTCTTATTTGTTCCAATATACAGGAGCTTCGCAAATCCCTTTTGCACCAGGTATCAGATATAATGGTACTTGATCTCGATATTCTTGGACTTTTGATGAAACATAGGGTTCTTATAGAAAATTATACAACTCTATTTGTCACAAAAAATACAAGTCACCTCCAACTCGAGATCAAACAGTCCTGGAAGCAACTTCCAAATACACACAACTTCGCTACTAGCTAAACATGTTGCTATATATTCTTCCTCGGCCATACTGAGTGCCACACTAGTTTACTTCCTATTAATCCAAGAAATCATAGCTAACCCCAGACTAAAGAAACATCCTGATGTACTCTTTCACTCTGTGACACTACCGGCCTAATCTAAATCAACATAGCCTAGCATTCTTATCTTACAATATGAAACATATCAGAGTCCAAAGTCTATCGTACCCTTCAAGTACCTTAATATGTTCTTTACCTCAATCAAGTGAACACACCTTGGTTTAACCATATACTGACTCAGGGTGTTCATTGAAAAGCATATATTTAGCCTAGTATTCGTCAAATACATCAACAACCTAATCATCTTCCTGTACATGGTGAAATACACTGTCTCTAAAGAAGTATCACTCAATAACTTTAGGTTCATCACTATTGGTGTGGGAATGGATTTACAATCCATCATTTCAAATATCTTTAGTATTTCTACTGTGTGTTTTCCTTGGCTAAGGAAAATCTTGTCCGGTTTCTTCCACACCTCTATACCCAAGAAATAATGCATCATACCCAGTTCTTTCATCTCAAACTCTGATGCAAGATTTCTCTTGCACTCAACGATGAGATTCTCATTCCTTGTTAGAAACATGGCATTCACATATAACTAGAATATCACTGGCCCACTATCCTCAACCTTGTAGTAAATATTGGGATCTTCTTTTCTCTTGGTAAAACCCAAGCTCATAAAAAATCTATCAATTCTACTGTACCATGCCTTGGGTGATTGTTTCAATCCATACAAGGATTTCTTCAATTTGCACACATGTTTCTACCTACCATGTTTCTCGAATCCTTGTGGCTACTCCACATACACTTCCTCTTCCACTATACCATTAAGAAAATTTGTCTTCACGTCCATATGATGTATCTTCCATTTCATTACATCAAGCATCGCAAGTGTAGTTCTAATCAAAGTGTATCTCACCACAAGAGAAAATGTCTCCTCATAATCTATTCCTTAGTTTTGGGAGAACCCAAGAATGTTTCCTTGTACATCTCGATACTTCCATCTGCTCAATGTTTCATCTTGTAGATCCCTTTGGAACTCATAACAAATTTCTCTTTAAGTCTCATAAACATATCCCAAACAACATTCTTAATGATGGACTAGTATTCCTCAATCATGGCATCCTTCCATAATTTCTTCTCTACGTCCTCTTCATAATAGGTAGGCTCAACATAGATGATATCAGATAACAATGCCATGTAACTAGAACATGGTCGAGATTTCTTGCTTTATTTGAAATATCCATCTGGAGCACCATACTTCTCATCATCCTGAATAAACTCACAAGCCCAATATGATCTTCTTTTCTTCGTACTGATTTCTGCAGGTATTTGTGGTTCTTCCATGTCATGGTCCTATGAACCATGCTCTTCTAGAATAACATCATTACTTGCATATGTATATACAACTCTAGGAGATTCATGATTCTCATCATGGATCTTAGACATATTATGTTTCCTTAATATACTAAAGGTTCCATCCTCATCGAAGGTAACATCTATGCTAATCTTGATATGTCTGTAAGCAGGGATGTAGACTCTATATGGCTTTGATGTCTCATTATATCCAACAAATATACCCTTGTTTCCTAAAGGATTCAACTTTGATCTCTTATCTTTGGGAACATGCACATACATTGTACAACCAAATATCCCTAGGTGGTTGACCTCTATCTTTTCTGTTGTAAAACATTCTTTTGGTGTCTTGCTCCCAAGTACATGGTGAGGACTTTTTTTTTTCACATATACAATGGTATGGGATTCTTCTTCCCATAGATTCATAGATAATTATTGATCATGAATCATAGCCTTTATTGCTTCCATTATCATCTGATTCTTTCTTTCTTCCACACCACTCTATTGAGGATTGTAGGGAGTAGTGATCTCCCTCTTAATCCCAACTTCTCTGTAGAATGATTTGAATTCATCTGATGTGAACTCTCCTCCATCATCTGACTTTAAAATATTTATCTTATTTTTAGAAAGATATTCTACAAGGGATTTGAATTCCTTGAACTTGATGAATACTTCACTTTTTGTTTTCAATAAATAAATCCAATTCTTACATGAGAAATAATCAATAAATGAAACATCATATACATACCCACTAAGTGAAGTAGTTGTCATTGGTCCACACATGTCTAAATTCACGATATTTGAAACTCCTTTGGCTTTGATGCCACTGCTTGGAAATAGACTCTTCATGTTATTTCCTTGTGCACATATTTTGCATATACATTCATGATCCACCTGAAGTTTTGGAAAACCTATTAACATATTTCTTATGATCAGTAATGATCTATAATGTAATTGAACAAATATTCAATGCCATATCTCACTTGGAGTTACTATGTTGTTTACTAATGTTGAATCTGAGTGTCCCTTTAATTTGTATAGACCTCCTTCTTGGACACCAATCATAATAGCGTCATCAATAGACTTTCCTCTTGGCCACATGAGAACTTCACCATCAATAAAAGAAACTCTGAATCCTTTATCTTCCAATGCTAAGATATAAAGGAGATTCTTCTTCAAACTAGGTACATACAAGACATGTTTTATCTTCAAAGGTTTTCTAGAATCCAACTTGTAGGAGGATTCTCCTACTCCTTTAATGGGATACTGATAGTCATCACCAAGTTTCACCTTATGAGGTGAATCCTTATGAACTAGATCTGAGAGAGAACCCTTGTAACCGGTCATGTTCTTATAAGAACCACTATCAACAAGACATGTGTCACTTCCATGAATGATTGTTCCCGTGACTACTTATATCAATACTTGTTCTTCACTTGAATCATAATATTTTTTTCTCTTCTAAGTAGGTTCATCATCTACTACGGCATGAGCATGATGTCTTTTATTGTGTCATTTTTTGATCTTCTCTTTTATGAGAGGACAATTTCTTGCAATGTGTCCCATCTTCTGGTAGCTGAAGAATTTGTATCTTGAATAATATTTATGATACTTTTGAGTCTTTTGTGACTTTTTAAATTTCTTAGGGGGATGGTCCTCTTCCCCGTTCTTTCCTTTTCTTGCATATGATGTGAGTTCTTGATCATCATCAAACAATTTTTCTTTTCTTGTTGCTAGTCTAGCTTCTTCTTTAGTACAATCTTCCCATAGGATGTTGAACTTTGTTATCTTTCTTCTAGAACATATTCCCTGAATAAATGATTCCCAAGATTTTAGGAGACCATTCAATGTAGTCATTACTATCTTATCTTCTTCATTTGTATCTCCAATGTCCTTAAGTTGTTCTTTGATTTGAGACACCATTGTGAAGTTGGATCAAATGGTTTGTGAATTCAACATCTTCACATTCTTGAGATGTGTCCTCAGTGTTATCTTCTGGTTGATATTATTTCCTTAATATAATCAAGATAAGGCATAAAACATTTTTTTTGGGGTTTTTAATGATGAGAAATATGTTAGAAAAAAAAATCGTAGAACAATAAAATAAAACATAGAAGATACACAATAAATAGAGACATTGATATACGTGGTTCACCCAGTGTGGGATACGTCCACCATAGAAAGTTTCATGTCCTTACTTTTTATTATTGATGCAGGAGCATCAACATCACATCAACAACCAAC
Organism: Picea glauca; assembly: GCA_000966675.3. Taxonomy (NCBI): domain Eukaryota; kingdom Viridiplantae; phylum Streptophyta; class Pinopsida; order Pinales; family Pinaceae; genus Picea; species Picea glauca. The sequence continues at coordinate 175,301 of JZKD02S2111339.1, forward strand.
ATAGTAGTGCATTAGGAGGGATCAGACCCTAAGGAGAGAGAATCGTCAATCTTCTCGTTTTGTTTTAAATTTGTCAATTTATTGTAATTAAAGTTTGTAAGTCTCGAAGAGGGATGAACCATTGTGTTGTGTAAGGCTGAGTTTAAGTCACCTTTAATGGCTGACAGGTAGATGGATTTAGATATGATTCAGACTATATGTAAATTAATTGTAATTTAATGTAAGTAGGTGGAGGAAGGATCGAGAATCCCCTCTTTTGTAAACAAATAAATGTATTGAAATTAGGAGGCATTAGGATAATTATAAGGCAGAGAGAAGATCATGAGAAGATCAAGAGAAGAGAGGAGAGGAGAGAAAGAACTGAGACTTTGTTGTAGTCTAGTCCTGTAAGCATTGTACAAAGCATTTAAATTTAATACAAAAGACGATTTTCATACATGTGATTCTTTGTGTATGTGTTTTTTGAATGTTTATTGTGTATGTCTATGAATTCTATGAGTGTTTAAGTGGTCCCTTTGCAGGACTAAGATAGAAGTCCCTATCTATGCGAGTTTCTGAGTGTTTTGGGATCTCAAGGTGAGTGCAAGGAGTGCACACCAAATTTGTTAAAAAAATTTGAGAAGCCAACGCAAGGTGTGTGCAAGAACTTAGTTTCAAGTTCAGGAAGAGTGTGCCAGGTGGGAACACCAGAAAAAGTCATATGCTCAGAAGGGATAGTCCAAGGAGTGCGCCTACACTGAGAGTAATGTAAAATATCAAGGTAAGGCTAGTGCAAGTGTGTATAGAGGATGATACAAAAAGGATCTATAGAATACTAAGAACAACTCAAAACTCCTAGAAGCAACTAAGGATGCTCAAAATGGCCTCAGTAGATAGAGAAAGGGAAAAACTTCAAAGTTCCCAAAAATCAATGAAAATGACATCACTGTGAAGAGAACATCGCAAGATTTCCAATGATGCAAATGGTTCATCAAACAGAGTTACGGATCAAAATATATTCACGGTCAAAGTTTGGTCAACCTATCCTAGTCAACAGGGGGTGAGTCAGAATCCGTACTGCTGATGTCAACGTCAGTACGAATGACATCGGTATCCGTGGCATGAGCAGGAGGTGACATGTGTCATGTTGACACCAGCATGTTGTCAACATGGTGACGTGGAAGCACTAGAGGCTGCCACATGTCACTCATATTTGACATTTCTGGGTCATTTCATGGACCAGTAAGATTGTGCCACGTGGCAGTCCATACAATGATGTGACACTGACTTGTCAGGCTGAGTTGGAAGCTAAAGTGGATATCCATACAATGATGTGGCGGTGACATGGAAGGATGCTGGTACAGTGGTTGATGTGGCCCAATAGGTGGCTACCACGTGGCAGTGGGAAAATGCCCAATGACAATCCGTGATCAAAATTTCGAAAATAAATATAAGATTTGGCGGGTCTACCAAATCTCATGGGACCCTTCCAAATCTGGAAACCGACCACTAGCTAGAATCTTCAGC
>JZKD02S2111339.1:183114-194817 GCA_000966675.3 Picea glauca
GTAAACAATGCCATTTTTATTATTTAAAACATTCATCTTCCCAATGCTGGAGGAGGGCGCACATGGGTACGGACCGACACATAGTTCGAGGTAGAATATTCAACATTTATTGCAGTTTGTAGGGCATAGAATCCGAGACAAAATTCTTCTTGGTCCTGGGAATGCGAGACTTAGATCGAGGTGTGAAGACAATCATTTTTGGGTAATTCAACGCCACAGATTCAGTGGTGTTATCCATTTTTTGATCTGAGCAAAAATTATGAAACTTGATTTTACAATGAGGTGTACTTATGTATTTGGCCAAATTTGTTTGTTGATTTAACAAAAAGGCCTATCCATTTGAGAGAAGGACCCGAAGATGTATTCCACCAGGGGTGAACTTCGTTATCAAGTTTTTTATTTTCAGATTTGATGCTTATGTCTCTTCATTATTGATCTTTCCTTCTTTAATGGTGCACTTTAATTTATGCTCATTTAATGCAATTCTTTATAATTCACTCGATGAAAAGATCCTGGATCAGACAAAGAAAAAGGAGTGTGCAGGTGAGTCTTTAAAGTCTAAGACTCAACAAAGTGAATGAAAGGAGTGCAAGAAGCCAAGATTTTTTTTAATTGTTGGTGAAGGTAAAGAGGAAGAGCACATAATGCCAGGAGGGCATAGGAAGTCATCTGAAAGAACACTCTAACAATGTTCACAAGATCAGAAGAAAGAGTGTGATTTCTAGGAAGGAAAAATGAATCATCTGAAGGAGAAAAGGGACAATACCCTTTGTAGTCAAATGGTTCCAATCTCAAGAGAGATAGCGCAAGTGTGCATCACATAACTGAAGTTTCAAACTGCAGGAGGAGCACAAGGATTGTGCAGGAGAACTTATTGTATGTTCTAAGCTCAGGATGGAAGCACAAGGCTTACACAAGAGGTTAGAGTCCTTTTGACTGGACAAAGCTTAAGGAGGGATAGTGAGAAGTCCCCAAAGAGAATAAATATCCTTGTTTGAAGGAGAATGAACGAGGTCTATTCGAGAGAAGACAGGACCCCGCACAATCATTAGATCAAGGTATGGTGCACGATCGTTAAGAACCAAAGTTCTTCAGATGTCACTACTCTCATTATTTTAAGTTATTTTTTGTAAAGGAGGAAAAATCCCTGAAGCTATAAAGTACCAGAGTGAATCTATGATGTAGATCACTGGAGGAGTATCAGTCGCTAGATTGGCTATGTATAGATCTGGGTCATTAGATCAAACCCCAGACTAGACAAGAAGCATGTGTGATAAGATTAGATCCTATCCATTGGATGTGGACATAGGTGGGCATGAGCCATAGATATCATGATAGTTCAGAGATTGGACACTTCAAAAGAAATGAGTTCCTGTGTTGCCAGGAAGAGAATCTCCCGAAGTCCTGAAATCCAGAGAAAATTCTGACCGTTCGTCGTTGGGGACATGTGTCAATGGATTACTGATTATTCAGAAGTTCGACAATATGGGAGAGTGTGGGTGAAAAGTTATTTTGCGTGATAAGTCACGGAGTACCAAATCCTGGAGTCAATCCAGTCCATTCATTAGTGGGGACATGTGGACCATGGATCTCCACCCTTCGTTGATTCGATGTTTGACAGTTCATGGATTTGGTGGTGATCAATAGTGATAAATTTTGAAGCCCATAGTTCCAAAGTGGATCACAACCATTGGTTTTTGGAGGAGAGAGATCCATCTATCTCAAATTCGACATTCAACGGTTTAGAGGTATTATGCATTGGAGTCGTAGGAACTCTTGAAGCCCAGAGTCCCAAATCTCCTTTTGACTATAGATATTGATAGGGAGTGGGGACCATTGATTCTTGAACCCTTTGGGGGTTCACCACTTCGGTGTTCGGAGGAAGTGCAGTGTTTTTCTGTTAGATCCTCTGAAGCCCGAAGCTCCGAAGCTGAAGAGCATGAGAGTAGTTCACCAATTCGGTGTTTGGGTGATTTGTGGTGTTATGTTGAGAAATACTCTAAAGCCTAAATCCCCAGAGCGACAGAGTAATGAATCGTCAGAGTGCCAATCCAGGTGTTCATCAGTTTGGCATTCAGGGGAATTAACATGTTGTGAGGTTAAAAATCATGAAGCCAAAAGTAGTGGAGCATTAAATCCCTAAATCTCTAGATAAGAGCCTTTCAACAAAGCACTTGGTCATAGCCCTCGATCAAATTATATTTTTTCCAAATTTAAATGGCTAGCACTTGAAAATTGATCTTAATATAAAAAAGGGCTTAGCAAAGGAGCCCACAAATTTATTTTTTTGTACGAACCTACACCTAAGGGAATTTAAGGGGCCTGTGAACATTAAGAGGGGATCCAGCAGGGATCCGAGAGATGATTCAACTCCTCAGAAGAATGATCCTAGACCCGGAGGTCACGCAAACCCTAGGAGGGGTAGCAGTGTGCATCAAGTGGTATCAGAGCTTTCTTTTTATGAGAGCCTAAGTGAAATTTTTGTCTCATACCATCATATGGTATTAGAGTGTATTTTTTTTTTCATATAGAAGGAATAGTATTGAATCTCTGTGTGAAGAACTATTTGTAAGTAAGAAACAAACAATAGACTTTCCGGGAGGGCAGGGAGAGGAGAAAATGGATAATGAAGGCCATAGACAAGGTCCAGAAGGAGACCACAAATAGATGAGAAAAGAAGAGATGGATATGGATATCAAGGAGACCAAAGAGAATCTCAATAGGCTGATGAAAAAAATGCAACAAGAAGTGCAAGGAAGCTAGAGGTATGCATGGCCCATGAATAAGAAGGTAAGGTGGTATATCCAACAATTGATTTCCAGAAAGTAGAATTTGATGCTCAGGAGGTGGTTGAGGTAAATTAAAAACCTCAAGAACATAGAGGAGAAGATGGTTTACATCTGTGAACCAAAAGATGGAGACAACCTCAGTGAGGAAGAGAGATAAACTAAATATCTCACAGATTGGCAGGAGCGAAATGAGTAGGGATTAGTTGAAGATATTATAGAATACCAAGAGGGAAGAAAGGAAAAGTGAGGTTTCCAAGTGGGAAAGGAAGAGATGATACCATGGTCTCAAGAACTTAGAGAATATTTTATATCAACAAGGATATATGATAAAGGAGGAAACAAATTAGCAAGAAGTGTTGACAGGAGAGGAGGAGGATCTGAGGTGCATTATGATCATTGGAGGTATTAGCATATCTCTTCCAAGAATCCCAATAGAGGATAGTACATGTTTTGCACGTGAGGAGGTGATGTAGGAGGCATCTAGAGAAGAGACCATTGGGCCAAATGTTTTTAAAACTAACATTTTGTGTGAGATGGAAGGTGCAACAAAAAGAGAGCCAACAAAGATTTTCATTCAAGAGGATCATTCGGATGAAATAATTTCTCAGTGGAAGAAAGAGTTAAATATGTTGGAGGATTGGTTAGACAATCCAGAAATAGAGGAACTAGAAAAAATAAAATTGTCAGACAAGATGGTTGAGAAACATCTTAGTAACATTGTTGTAGAATTGGAATCTATAGAGGAGTGGCAAGACAATGGCACAGGTGATGAATTTATCCTAGGAGATCATGATGATCTTCCCTTTGGTTTGTGTTAATAAGTGGAAGCTCTGGGAGGAGGATAAATAACCCAGAGGAGACTCGTCCAACAAGCCAAGTTGGAGATTGACGAAGAAGAGGAGATGTAGTAGTAGAGAAGACTGCAGGAGAGGATCCAACCCATAGACAAGTCAAACGAAGAGATGGAGGAGATAAGGAGGCTGATGTTGAGGTCATCAGAGGAAATAATTAACAACTAGTGGAGGATGAGAAAAGGTGATTGTAGTGGAAAAATTAAGGAATCCCTACAACATAAAGTTTTGAAACCTGGAGAAAATCCCACAATAGTAGTAGGATAGCAAGAACAACATGACAAAGGAGCATATGGAAAACTCTAGAGTGGATTTTGGGATCCAGGAGGATCTCAACAATAAAAAAATAGGAGCCATGAGTAAGAAATCATGTTTTTTTCAGTAGAGGAGTATGATGTAGGAGCATCAGTAGTGCGTCAGCATCCAACGCATCAATGCACTAGGAGGGAGTAGACCCTGAGGAGAGAGAAGTGCCAAGCTTCTGGGTTTTTTTTAATTTTTCAATTTAATATAATTAAAGTTTGTAAGGCTCAAGGTGGGATGATACATTGTGGTGTGTAAGGCTGAGTGTAATTATCCTTTAAGGGATCACATGTATATGGATCTATATCTTATTCAGACAAGGTGTAAATTAATTGTAATTTAATGTAAGTAGGTGGAGGAAGGCTCGAGAATCCCCTCTTTTATAAAAATATCAATGTGCCAAAATTAGGAGGAATTAAGAGAATTAGAAGGAAGAGAGAATCTCATGAGAAGAGAAAGATAAGAGAGGAGAGGAGAGAAAGAACATAGACTATGTTGAAGTCCAGTCTTGTAAACATTGTACAAAGAATTTTGATTTAATACAAAAGAAGATTTCCCTACATGTGATTCTCAGTGTATCTGTTCTATGTAAATGAATTTGTTTTCTGAATGTTTATTGTGTATGTCTATGAATTATTTGAGTGATTAAATGGTCCCTTTGAAAGAATAAGATATAATTCCCTATCTGTGTGAGTTTGTGAGTGTTTTGGGGTCTCAAGGCTAGTGCAAGGAGTGCACACTAGAGTTGTTAGAAAAATCTAAGAAGCTAGTGCGATATGTGCACAAGAACTCAGTTTCGAGTTCAGGAAGAACGTGCCAAGTGGGAACACCAGAATAGGTCACAAGCTCGGAAGGGATAGTGAAAGGAGTGCACATATATAACTCAAGGAATGCACCTACACTCATAGAAATATTAAATCTCAAGGGAAGGCTAGTGCAAGCGTGTGCAGAGGAAGTGAAAGGAGTGCACAGGTGAGTCTTTACAGTCCAAGACTCATGAGAGTGAGTGAAAAGAGTGCACGAAGTCAAAATTGTTTTTAAGTGTTGGTGAAGCTCAAGAGGAAGAGTGCAAAGTGCCAGGAGGGCACAATAAGTCATCTAAAAGAACACTTTAATAGTGTTCACCAGCTCAAGAGAAAGAGCTTGAGTTCTAGGAGAGAAAAATGAATCATCTGAAGGAGCAAAGGGCTGAGAGTATTTGTAGTTGAAGAGTTACAATCTCAAGAGAGATAGTGCAAGTGTGCACCAGAGAAGAGAAGTTTCAGACTGTAGGAGGAGTGCAAGGAATGCGTGGGAGAACTTATTATAATTTATAAGCTCGGGAGGGAATCACAAGAGGTACGAGTTGTTTCGAATGGAAAAATCTCAAGGAGGGATAACGAGAAGTCCCGAAAGAGAAGAAATATCCATGTTGGAAGTATAATGGATGAGATTTGTTTAGGAGAATATAGGACCCCACACTATTGTCAGATTAAGGTAAGGTGTGTGGATTTTAAGCATCCAAGTCCTTTGGACTTGACCTCTCTATATGTTTTAAGTTATTTGTTGTAAAGGAGGAAAAATATTTGAAGCTCCGAAGTCCCAGAGTCAATCTACGTCGTATATAACTTGGAGGAGTGTCAACCATTGGATTGGTTGTGTATATATTTGGGTCATTGGAATAAAACCCCAGACCAAAGGAGAAGTGTGTGTGAGAAGATTAGATCCCAGCCATTGGATCTGCAGATAGGTGAGGGTGAGCCATATATCTCATGATAGTTCGGAGATTTGACACTCTAAGAGAAACAATTTCTTGTGTTTCTAGGAGGAGAATCTCTCGAAATCCAAAACTCTATAGAAAATCCTAACCATTTTTCATTGGGGACATGTGTCAACGGATTACCAATTATTCAGAAGTTTGACAATTTGGTATATTGTGGGTGAAAAGTTCTTTGTCTTGAAAAGTCTCGAAGTCTCGAAGACCATAGTTAATCTAGGTCGTTCACTAGTGGGGACACGTGGACTGTAGATCTCTGACCTTCGTCGATTATGAATTTGATAGTTCGAGGGTTTTGTGGTGATCAGTAGTGAGAACTCCCTAAGCTCGTAGTTCTGAAGTGGATCACAACCATTGGTTGTTGGAGGAGCGTGAGATGTCGATCTCAAATTTGGTGTTCAATGGTTCATAGGTATTGTACATTGAAGTTGCAGGAACTCTTGAATCCCATAGTCCCAGATCTTCTATTGACCATATATCTCGGTAGGAAGCGGGGACCATTGATTCTTGAACCCTTCGATGCTTTTCCACTTGAGCATTCAGGGGAAGTGGAGTGTTGTGCTATAAGATCCTCTGAAGCCTGAAGGTCTGGAGTTGAAGAGAGTTAGAGTAGTTCTATGATTCAAAATTCATGTGATTTGTGGTGTTTTGTTGAGAAATCATCTGAAGCCTGAAGCTCTAGAGCATCGAAGTAACAAAGCGTTGGAGCACCAGTCTGGGAGTTCTCCAATTTGGCATTCGAGGAATTAGCATGTTGTGAGGTTAAAACGCATGAAGCCCGAAGTAGAGGAGAACCAAAGCCCTGAAGCTCGAGATAAGCACCTTTTAGCTAAGTGCTTGGTCATATCCCTTTATCACATGATACTTTGGCTAAAGTTAAGGAGATGACACCCACAAATTCATCTTAAGATAAAAAGGGGCTTAGCAAAGGAGCCTGCAGGTTTATGGTTTTGTACAGACCTACACCTAAGGGAATTGAAAGGTTGTGTGAACATTAAGAGGGGATCCAACAGGGATCTGAGAGATGATTTAGCTCCACATAAGAATGATCCTAGACCAGAAGGTCACGTGAACCCTAGGATGGGTGGGGGTTTGCATCAATTATCCAACAAAATGAAGGGATACAACCTACAACACACTTGTTGTAACTTCCTCTTCTTTCTATCATGGTCTCCTATCTCATAATACAATATTCGCAATGATTCATAGCCGCAATATATTTCCCTCATAAAAGAGGGTTTCCTTCTAGGGAAAAAAACCCTAACCTAACTTCTATCATCAAATCTACGACCTTGTAATGAATGATCCATATTTACTATGAAATTACAATATACATTCACAAGGAAAAATTTCCTTCAGGGTTCTGCTTTCCCCCAGACCCTGCAAAGGGGGAAAGCCCCCGATGCAACCCCCCCAACATGGAGGGGTGTACATTATTTTGGGGTTTACAGTCTTCGTGGGGTATAAACATGGCTGAAAACAAATACCTATGAAACATGAAGATAATCAGGCTCCACAACCAACAATATCCCACTTGGAGACTAATCAAAACAACTCGATTGTTGTTGTACCTGCTATACTATACTCCACCTTGGACATGGAAAATTTCTCATCTTCACCTTCATTCTTGAAGACCAACTGAAACTGAGCAGGAACTTAGTTTCTCCCTAGTTACTCCCTTTGTTAACATGTCTGCAGGATTCTGGCTAGTGTGTATCTTTTCCAACTTCAAATGTATATCTTCCAAGAAAGATCGTATGAAAAGGTACCTAAGATGTATATGCTTAGTCATCGAATGGAAGGTTGATTTCTTTGCAAGATGAATGAAACTCTCACTGTCATAGTACAACATGCCATTCTCCTGCTTCTTTCCCAATTCCTCCATAAACCTCTGTAACCAAATCATTTCTTTACTAGCCTTTGTAGCAGAAACATACTTTACTTCTATTGTTTAAATTGCAACAACCTTTTTTAGTTTCGAAATCCAACATATTGTTGTTCCACCTACAGTAAAAATATACTCTGTGGTTCTCCTCCTGCTATCTTTATCACCTGCCATATCTGAATCAACATATCCATGTAGAATAGTTTTTGAACCTCCAAAACATAATGCATGAGTAGAAATACCTTTCAAATACCTTAGAATCCACTTTATTGGCTCCCAATGTTCTTTACCTGCATTGTTCATATACCTACTCACAACTCCCACTATATGTGCAATATTTGGTCTTGTGCAAACCATCGCATACATCAAGATGGAAATTATAGATGAGTAAGGGACCCTAGACATGTATTATATCTCCTCATGTGTCTTGGGACACATTTCTTTGGTTAATTTGAAATGGTTGGCCAAAGGTGTACTAATTGGTTTTGCATTCTGCATTCTGAACCTCTGCAACACCTTCTTTATGTACTCACCCTGAGACAATGTCAAATTGTGATTTTTCCTATCCCTTGTTATTCTCATACCAAGGATTTTCTTTGTAGGACCCAAATCCTTCATCGCAAATGAATTATATAATTTCTTCTTGAGAAAATTTATATCCTACACATTAGACCCTGTAACAAGCATGTCATCTACATACAATAACAAGATAATATAACTTCCATTTTCTAGTTTTTTAAATAAACACAATGATCAGAATGACATCTACTATAACGTTTTTCTATCATAAACTTGTCAAACTTCAAATACCACTTCCTTGGAGATTTCTTTAGGCCATACAATCTCTTCTTCAACCTGCATACCAAATTTTCCTTCCCTTTGACCTCATACCCCTATGGCTGGTGCATATAAATATCTTCCTCCAAATCCCCATGGAGAAAAGTTGTTTTTACAACTAACTGTTCAAGATGTAAATCTTCTAGTACCACAAGACTTAAAATAGTCCTAATTGAAGTCATTTTAACAACATGATAAAATATTTCATCAAAATTTATACCTTTCTTTTGTGCAAACCCCTTTACAACAAGTCTAACCTTGTATCACTTTTTTCCTTCATCTTTTTCCTTCAACTTGCAAACACATTTATTATACAATGCTCTTTTTCCTATAGGAACCTAAACCAAATCCCAAGTCTGATTATTTACCAGGGAATCCATTTCCTCTTTCATACCTTTCTCCCACTTCTTTTTAGTGTCTACCTGCATTGCCTCTTTATAACATTTCGGTTCACCAGAATCAATCAACAATAAATAATACCTTGAAGGAGAGTATCATTCAGGGGGCCTACTTAACCTGGTACATATTCTAAAAACACTTGCAAGAGTTTGTGGTACCTGTTTCTCTTGTTCTTGTACATTTTTATTTTTTGGCACCTTTGGAATTTCTTTTTCGGTGATCTCATCAAGAACTGTGTATTCTGGTTTTTCTTTTTCCTGTTTCTTTCTCTGCAATTGATCTTTGTACATGAACTTTTCAATTAATATGAAATCTCTTCTCTTAATGATTTTTTGATTTTCATAATCCCATAATCGATAACCAAAATCATTAACATCGTATCTAATAAAGGTACACTTCTTGTATTTTTCCTCAAGATTTTTTCTATTTTCTTTATCAATATGGAAAAATGCTTCACAACCAAAAGTCTTCAAAAAACAATAGTTTACCTTTTTACCTATCCATGCCTCCTATAGAATTATACCATCCAAAGAGATTGAAGGTCCTTTTTTTATTAAGTAAAAAATAGTATCTACAACATCTACCAAGAACTATAAGGGAAAACCAACATGAAATCTCATACTCCTTGAACGCTCCATGATTGTCATGTTCATCCTTTCTGAGACACCATTTTATTGTGGTTTTCCTCGAACTGTCTTCTCTCTATGAATCCCATGGTATGAATATTAATCATCAAACTCCTTGCTGCAATGTTCACCTCCATTGTCTGATCTGAGACACTTCAACCTTTTTCCTATCTCATTCTCAACCAAAGCTTTCCATTTCTTAAAAGTATCAAAAACATCAAATTTTTGTCGAATACTGTAAACCCAAGTTTTTCTAGTTGCAACATCAATAGAAGTACCATAATAACAAGATCCACCAAGAGATGTTACTTTATCTAGTCCCCATACATCCATATGAAAAATATTTAACCTTTCACTCTTCTTTTCTTTTCCGACTCTGAGAACTCTGACTCTCTTCTGTTTTCCATAAACACAATGCTCACAGAAATCCAAATCAATTTGTTTAAGATCTGGAAACAAATTTCTTTTGTGAAGTATTTGCATCCTCTTCTCACTCATGTGTCTAATCCTATGATGCCACAGTGTTGTATCCACTGCTCTAGAATCTAAAGAGATAGAAGATTCAATATTTATAGTACATAAATACAATGTACCTACCTTCTCTCCTTTTTATATCACCAGTTATCCTTTGGTCACCTTCCACACCTTATCTGTAAATATGGATATACAGACTTCACTTTCTAACTGCCCTGTTGAAATCAGATTTTTCCTTAGATCTAGAACATGTCTTACCTCTTGCAAAAATCATTGGTTTCCATTCCTTTGTTTTATTTTTATCTTTCCCATTCCAACAGTGTTTCATAGTTCATCATCACCCAAATGAACCTGTCCAAAATCACCTTGGACATAATATATAAAATGTTTCCTATGGGGTGTGGCATGAAATGAAGCCCATGAAACGAAGTCCATCTCTTTGTTTCTTTAGAGATTTGTTGTCTTTATTAAGATGTCCTTTCTTCCCATAATTCCATCACTCTATATTTCCTAGTCTGGATTTGAATCTGACGTTCCTATAATTCACATGGTTCTCTAAGTCCTTTCCTCTATCCTTTTGTCCTCCTCTGTTTCCCATGTTTAACACATTACCTTATGTCTCACCTATGATTTTCTATAACATTTCCTCGCCAAGGATAACACCAACAACATCATCAAATTTTAAAGTTTTTTAACTGGAAATAAAGTTACTTACAACCATGACCAAGCCGTTCCAACTTTCTGGCAATGAACACAAGAATAGAAGAGCCCTGACCTCATCATCAAATTCCACTTTTACAGAACTTAGCTAATTAGTAACTATATTAAATTCATTTAAATGATATGCAATAGACCCACCTTCTGACATCTTCATATTAAATAATCTCTTCATTAGAAATACCTTATTGGACGTCAAGGGTTTTTCATACAACTTATCCAATGAGTCCATCATATCATTTTTTGTCTTTTCTTTCGAAATATTGAAAGCCATCGACGCTACCAGGATCAAACATATCGTTCCTAGTGCCTTTCTATCAATAACCTCCCATTCTTCGTCCTTCATGGTCATTGACTTATTTTCTATTCCACCCAATGGTAGGAATAGATCCTTATGATATAAATAATATTCCATGTGCATCTTCCACAACTAGTAGTTTTGGTCGTTAAATTTATCTACCCTAAACTTTCCATATTCCGCTATTTCTCCCACTCGAACCAAGAACCCTCTTTTCCTGTGAGTTACCTTTCTCTCTTATACCAGTTGTTAGAAAATTAGGATCGTGGAACAATAAAATAAAACAAATGTGGAAATAAAACACATAAGATAAACAATATAATATAGACACAGATATATGTGGTTCACCCAATGTGGGCTATGCCACTAGAGAAATTGTTAGGTCCTTCCTTTTTATTATCCAACAAAATGAAGGGATACAACCTAAAACACACCTACTGTAACTTTTTCTTCTTTCTTTGACAGTATCCTCTCTTAGAATACAATATTCACAATGATGCATAGCTGCAATAAATTTCCCTCATAAAATAGGGTTGTCTTCTAAGAAAAAACACTGTAATATATCTTCTACCAAAATATCTACGACCATATAATGAATGGTCCATATATATTATGAAATTACAATATACATTTACAAGGAATTTTTTCCTTTAGGGGCTTCACCCATGAACCCCCATTAGGGAAAGGTGTCCCTTGAACCCTCGCCGAGGGCCCACTTTCCCCCAAACCCCCCAGCTGGGGGGATGAGCCCCCTAGACCCTGTAGAGG
>JZKD02S2111339.1:194849-215400 GCA_000966675.3 Picea glauca
GCATGGAGGGATGCACAATATTCTTGGGTGTATAGTCTTCATGGGGTATAAACAAGGGTGAAAACAAAGACCTATGAAATAGGAAGATAATGAGGCTCCACAACCAACAACATGAGGGATCAAGTAATCCTTGATAGAATCTGTAATGATCCTCTTTTCCTTAACCATATTCTTCTTTTACTTTGCCTTAGCCTCATATCCCTCTGGCTCTGCAAATTATTATTCAATGGATCCTTCTAGATAATTTTCCTCTAGAATGAGAATCACTCTATATTTCCATGCTTGGAAGTTATCAACACCCTCAAGATTCTGATCAAGCTTAGTGTTGGAAGTCATTCTTCTCCAGGATGACAAAAACTTTAAATGTTGCAGAAATGTATTTTGAACTTACCACTGAGTGATCTATACCAAGGAGACCTCATTTATTCAAGAATCTGCTTCAACTTAGCCTTTAGATTCTAGATGCCTTGACATAGGGTTTTATGAGGAAACCCTAATTTTTAAATTTTAGAATTTTGGAGATCTGATATGGGGAAAAGATGTACCCTCCTTAGGTGACCTTCTTGGTGGGTTTTGTAAGTGCTTAACGAGATTGAAAATAGTAGAAATTGATGATATTCCTTCCAGTGGTTAGACTGTTCTAAAGGAAACCTCGCTTTGATACCATGGTAAAAATTTTGTATGTCATTTTACCATAGACAATGTTACACCATTGTCACCCAACCATAGGCACTTACACATACCACCCCCGATCACAATAACCTTTTATTAGGTAGAATCCATAGACAAAGAAAGTACTAAACCATAACCATAAATACCAACACTGCTACAACAACAACACAATACCAAGAGACTGTACTGTAACCAAGATAAGTGTGCAAGAGATAGATACCATAAAGACTAAGCAAGGAGATACTTCACCACTGCAACTTCTGTGTCACCTTCCTCAGACTTGCGCCTCCTTATGCTTTACCACTGCAGTTGTTGCAACTGTTGCTCCTCAGACTTGCACTCTAACTAAGTGAGTGAGAGTGTGTAAATGAGGTATCATCTTACCTCTATTTAGACTATCTTTTCCAATTGACTTTCCATGTGAGGTCAAATTTTCTTTCTAGATCCTTCTAATTATTTATTATTATTCTCCTTGGTCCAACTTCTTGTCTAGGGTGTTTCCACATCTGTTTAATCATTCTCTTTCTTCCATAATATTATTTTTAAGAACAAAGGTTATACTAGAGGTTAATACCTCCTGTATCTACCAAAATATCAACAAGAACAAGATGATGGAATAATTCTCCTAGATCCTTAAATGACTATCGACGGTGGGTGAGGCACCTTCAACAATAAGTCATTTCAGAGGTGCAACACTCTACAAGGTAAAAGTAAATTTTGATATCCATTTATTTGAAGGCCAGATAGATGAATATGCTTTATATAAATGGTTAAATCTATTATAGGGTTATTAATCTATTGAAAAAAATAGAAACTGAAAAGATTTCCTTTGTGCTCCTTAAATCCCTCTCCAACGTCAAATATTGGTGGGAAAGTTACTGGGAGAGACACAATGAATACGAGTCTATGAAATTTAGGAGAGGACCCACTTGGGAGGAATTTATTGATTCTATCAAGGAGGAATTATACCATTTTGGAAACTATGATGACCAATACATGAGATGAATGACTTTGCATGAGGAGAGAGACAAGAAGGTGCCAGAATACACCAACCTCTTCCATACCTTGTGCTTAAATTTGGGTATTAGATATTCTAAGAAGCACCTAGTTTTAAAGTAATATATTGGCCTACATAGGTACATCCAAAAAAATACATATTTATTGGACATATCCTCACTCCGAGCCTCTTATCAATATGCTATCAAAATCGAGTAGGAATTTGAGTAGTGGAACAAGCGAGACTTTGGATATGAAAATCCACAACAACATAATTATGGTAATGGAATCCCTAACTCACAAAACAAAGGACAAAGAAAGTAAATCCAACCTAAATGCAATCATTTCAAGCCATAGGAAAATAAAGGTAATGAAAATATGAAGAAGGACACTAGAAAGTGGCATGATTTCCACAAAATCCCCTGGCATACTGCTGAACTCCACTTGAAACAATACTTTTTTTCCAAGTTTAAAGAAAAGGAGTTTGAACCTAACTCATAATTTGATTCAGAACAAGGAAAAAATATCATTGATGCATAACCCAGAGCTACCATCATAACTACAAAGATCCAAACAGACGAGTTAGAGAAGCTTGAGGAGGGGGAGTGCCTCTTCCATTTATAGATGTGGGTTAAGGGGACCCCACTACATTTCATTGCTAATAATGGGAGATCGAGGAACATAATATCATTCAACTTCATCAAGATATTGAAGCTGTTGAAAATGCCACACCCTCAACCATACACCATTTCTTGGTTGAGCCATGGATTAGACCTTTGCATCAACTAGCAGTGTTGCATATCCTATAACATCAAGCTATTCAAAGATGAGGTATTGTGTGATGTTTCCCCACTCAAAGTTTTTGATATTCTTTTAGGATAGATTTATATGTGGAAATGTCATGTTTTTCATGATTCCTGACCCCATAGTGTCATTGTTACTTTTGGAGGTAAACCCTACAAAGTACAATATGTAGTTTTGACTATTGTAATTTCATTGGTCTTGACAAAATAATGCTAGAAGGTCATCTCCTAGACTACAATTTTTTTCCTCTTCGTGTTCATATTATAAGGTGAATGAAATTTCACTATGACTGCCACATCCTTTTCATAAGATCTATATACAAAATAGAAGCAAGTGGGAAAGGTTGTAGCATAATATAGATATATCTTCACTTTATCTACAGGTGTGCCTCTACACTATCAATTCAAACCTTTCATTGACATGATCCCCAAGGCCCCCTTACCTAATGTTCCAATAGTGATAGGTTCTCCCCTCTATATAATGAGGAAATAAAGAATCATATTTACATGCTCATCCACAAGGGACACATTTGAAAGACCTCGTCACCTTGTGGGAGCCCAATTGTTTTGGTATAGAAGAAGGATGGGACATGAAAACTCTATATTTATTATATATCCCTGAAAAATATCATTTTCAGGAATCGATACTTAATCCCCTATATTGATGATCATCCTGATCAACTTAAGGGTGCTAAGTTCTTCAGTAATAATTATCTAAAGT
Organism: Picea glauca; assembly: GCA_000966675.3. NCBI lineage: Eukaryota > Viridiplantae > Streptophyta > Pinopsida > Pinales > Pinaceae > Picea > Picea glauca. Next base: position 198,042 of record JZKD02S2111339.1, read on the forward strand.
CCAACTACCACTATGCTCCAATAGAACAAAACAATGTATGGAAAAAAACCTTCAAATATAAAGAAGGAATTTTTGAGTGGTTGGTCATGCCTTTTAGTTTGACTAATTCTCCAATTACATTCATGAGGATTATGGATGATATCTTGCATTTATTCAAAAAATATTTTGTTGTCATATATTTGGATTAAATCCTCATATTTAGTTTCACTTTGGAAAAACATTTGCAACACATCCAACAGATCTTGAGCACCCTACAACAATAAAGGATTTATGCCAATCTCAAAAAATTCTCATTCAACATGTAGTGAATTAAATACTTAGGATACATCATGGATGAACATGGGTTACATGTAAACCTATCCAAGATCCAATTTATTCATGACTAACCAACCCCAAAGACTATGACATAGCTCCATAACTTGTTGGGCCTCGTTAAATTGTACCATAGTTTCATGTTGGAATTATATCATATCAATTTTCCCTTAAGTAATGTTACCAAGGGTGGAGATAAATCCATGTTTCCATGGTCCGAGTCACAATAGAAATAATTCTAAGATTTGAAACATCACATATGCTCTACACTATTCCTAACGCTACAATATCTACAAAATCATATTGATATTAACAAAAAAGCATCTAACTATGTTATAAATTCAATTCTCACTCAACAAGGACATCTAGTGGCATATCACAATGAAACACTATTTGATTTTGTTTATAGATATCCCACTTAAGAGAAAGATATGTATTCCATTGTGCGGGCATGTCGACAGTGGAATAATTATGTTTTGGGAAAGAAAACAATCATATACATTCACCATATCCTTCTACAATTCATGTAGGCACAAGGAAATTTACATAATGATCACCATAAAAATGGCTCCACATACCTACAACAATTCCACTTGAACATCAAGTATAAGAAGGATATTACCAACTGTGTTGTTGACTACGTTAGTTGACCTTTGGTTGTGACACTAACCATAGTTCTTAAGTGGTATGAATTTATAAATGGAATGAAATGAAACATATATGTATATCAAATAAATACACAAAGATACAATAAAACATGACTTGTATTAATAAATAGAACTTGCTAAAACTGTAAAATTGCAAACTGAAACAAACTTGCTCAAATGGTGGTAGATTATCTCTGAGAAGAGATGTGATAGCTACACCCATTCACAAGAAGATGAGTACAAGGAGGTTCCAATGTCATTTTTAACATAAAACATAAATGAGAAAACCCTAAACATCCAAAACCATAACCCAGGAGATGAAACGCCAAAAGGTTTGGGGGCCCCGATGGGAGTAGTTGATATGTCAACCTCCTGATGGCATAACTTTTGCATACGATATCCATTTGGGGAGATCAATATGCCATTGGAAAGGTATAGCCTAGGAGTACATATTCTATTTAGAATAACATCTTCCTCCACTTATATGTTAGGCATTGTCGAGCCCAAAAAATGTTATTTAGGACCTCAAAATGGCTCCAGAAGTTTGGGACTCGAAAAACTGTAAAAAAACAATGAAGTGGACGAATATTCTAATGGGGTCCTATAAGGAGTTCTTTTTGCAAATGAAATCAGGCCTTGTCTCCCACCTCAAACTTATGTGACACCCAGTGTTGATCATGGTGTTGTTTGTACTTAACATTGGCTTTCTGTAAAATATCATGGACCTATTGTTGAATGTGTTGAATCCGTTCGATAAAATGTGTGGCTTTGTTGACCTCAGATTGAGCATGGGATGATTCTTCCTATGTGGATGCAAGGGGTAGAATGACATTAATGGGACCCAATCTTTGAAATCCAAACACCATCTGAAAGGGATTGTGGTTGGTCAAGCTATGAAGGGCTCTGTTGTAGTAGTGTTCAACACAGAGGATACTCTAATACCATATGAATGTATGTTTGGAGTTTTATATGCACAAGATATGCATTATCATTCTTTTGATGACCTTTTTCTGGCCATCAATTTGGGGGTGAAAAGCTATGGATTTGGTGAGATTGGTGTCCAATAGTGACCATAGGCTAGACTAGAATGTTCTTAGGAACCTGTTGTCCTGATCTGATATTATGGTTTGTGGTATCCTGAAGTGTGCACACACCTGTTTGAAGAATATCTTGACAATATGCTCCATTGTGATATTATTCTTGCAGGATGTTAGGATGGCCATCTTAGAAAATCGATCAACCACCTCAAAAACATAGTCATTTCCCTACTTGCTTGAAGGAAGGCATGACATGTAGTCTATCAAGATTGATTCCTGTGGCCTATCAGGAGTAGGTAGAGGGGTGTATAGGCCTTTATTATTAGTGGTTGGTTTGGAAATGGCATATATAGTGTAGGAACTGATATAGTTTCAGACATATTGGTCCAATTTCGTCCAATAGAAATGATTTTGTAGTATTTTTATGGTCGTTTCCATGCCAAAATGTCCTGCCATTCGACTATAGTGAGATTCCCAAATCAAATTCACATGCTCTCTTGAAGGAACACAGAGATGGATCTGATGGCATAATAGTCCATCCTAAATATAAAATTTAGTGTCAGTCACACCTATGCCCAACATCTGTTAAGTGGTAGTGAATTTAGGATCACTCTTTTAGAGTTGGGGCCACTTGGATGCCTCATGGACACAACAGTCAAGCATTGTGGTTAAGGATGCAACTGGAGGTTGACTATGGAAGTCCTTCCTGAGATTGTAGTGCTTCCATTTTTGGTAGGCTTATACAATGGAATACATTTCTTTGTCATAGGTGGGCTACTTACAAATTAAATATGATAGTGTATCACTATGATATGCCACTAGATTACCATGCTGAGTGAGAATTGTGCCCACAACATAGTCTAAGGCATCAGTCTCAGTATCAAAAGGTTGTTGCTGATTGGATAAGAATATTACTGGAGTTGAGCACAATCAATTTTTTAGATCATCAAATGCTTCCTATTTTGACTTCCCCCACATGAAAGTTTTATTTCCACAACCCTTGGTCACCTTATTGAGGGCCCATCCAATATGGGAGAATCCCAACATGAAATTGAGATAGAAGTTGGAAAGTCCTAAGAAAATTCAAAGATCGATTAGTGTGATTGGGGATGGCTAGTCACGAATGAATTGGATCTTTGTTGGATCCACATGCACACCATGCTTGTCAACAATTTATCCTATGTATTTGGACCTTATTCATGCCGAATGATTATTTTTCCAAGTTAGCATATAACTTGTGTTGTCACAGAGTGTGAAGGACCTACTGAAAATGATGCAAGTGTTCTGCCCAATTCTTGTTGAAGATGAAGATATCATCCATATATACCACCAAAAAGTAATTGGTGAAAGGTATCAATATATCTTCCATCAATATCATGAAATTTTTTGGAGAATTTGTTAAACTAAAGGGTATGACTAGCCATTCGAAAAGACCTTCTTTGAACTTGAAATAATTCTTCCATATATCAGAATGTTCTATTGGGACCTGGTGGTATCCAGACTTCAAGTCAATCTTACTGAAAAACTTGGCTCCCTTGAGTTGGTCTAGAAGCTCATAAATTCGTAGAATTGGGTACTGCTTCTTGCATTTGATTTTATTTAGGGCCTTGTAATCAATGTAGAGTCACCAAGTCCAATATTTCATCTAAACAAGTACAATTGGGCTCCCGCAGAGTGAGTAGCTGGGTGAGATGTGCCCCTTTTGAAGCATCTCTTGGATCTATTTCTTGATTTCCTCATTTTCCATCAAAGAGTGACTATAGAATGACCCATTGGGTAGAGGTGCATTGAGGGTTAGATCAATTGAATGCTTGAACTAACAATGTAGTGGTACCTTAATGGGTGAGGAGAAGATGTATTTGTATTCTTCCATGATATTTTGGACCTACTTCTACTGCACGAAGAGGCCCTATGCAAAGTCCATGGATGTGTTTGTGACCTTATATTCAATTTGAGAGTGAATCATGAAGAAGAAAATTTTCTGAGTCTGGGAAATGACCTTCCTGGATTTCTTAGCAGAGATCAAAGAAATCGAAGTAGAAAGATCTTCCTTTGGTATCCTGTACAATTTTCTACCCAAAGTAATAACAACACTACGAGGTATAGTCTCATATACAACATGTTGTTTCCACAAGTATGGTTGGCCTAAAATAACATCACAAACTTCAAGGGGGGAAATATCACACAATACCTCATCCTTGAAGGACTTCATGTTGTAGGGAAGATAACATTGTTGGATAACATGGAGATATCTTATTTGGTGGAGCCATATGGTGTTGTATGGCTATGGGTTTTGTGTCATTGGAAGGCTCAAATACTTGAAAACATCTCTTGAGATCAGTTTATTTTCACTTCCGATATTGACAATGAAATGCAATGGAGCACCCTTCACCCACATATATGATTGAAAAAGGAATTCGCCTTCCTCTAGTTCTTCTAGTTCACTTCGATGTACCTTGGTGGTAGTGACATTGGCACTAGTTTTTTCATCAATGATCTACTTCCCCTTGTCTATATTTAATTCAAATTTGAAACTTGGTTGTCATCTCGGCCACCAACGAATACTTCAAGTGATATTCATTGGTGTTATTCCAGGGGATTTTATGGAATTCACGCCACTTCTCGATGTCTTTCTCCATATTCTCATTACCCTTATTTATTTACGTCTTGGAATTGTTTTCCTGAGGGGGTCCATCCTTGATATGTCCTTTTTTCCATGGGTTGGGACCGACTTTTCCCTACTTCTATTCTGAGGACTTTCAGATCCAAACTACCTCTTCTTTTGTTTAATGGTTTTCTCAATTTTGACAACATATTGATAAGCCATGCCTAGTGATGAAATGTCCAAAAATTAATTTTTTGTTTGGATGTATATATGGAAATAGTCGCGGTACTTGAGAAACAAATGTCATTTGGAGTCTTTGATACCTATCTTGGTGCACAAGGTATGGAATATATTTGTGAAATCTAGTATTGTCTGGTCCCTTTCCTAGCACACTGTGATCCATTTCATATACTGGTCATTTTAGCTTCCAATAGGGTAGTATTGTTCCTTAATAACATCCCTAAAAGAATATTAAGTGGGTGTGACCAAAAATATTAAATATTCCTCAGTGTCATTTTTCTCACAGTAATTCTACCACCAATCCTTGACATGGGGGACAAACTTAAGTAGCACAAAGGTAATGTTTTCTCTACTGGAAAAATTATGGACCGAAAAATACCCTTCTAGACGATTCAACCATTTATCTACAACATTCACCTCTATCTAGTCTTCAAATAAGGGGATATCAAAATTTACTTGTACCTTGAAGGGGGAAGCGCCTCCAAAGTGGTTTCTTGATGAAGATGCATCACCTGTTGGAAACCATTGAATTATCTGTGCAAATTTATCCATAACCTCATTCCTTTTTCATGCAAGGGATTCCTCAAGAAACAATTTAAAAGGATCTTCTACTCCATCGTCTCTCTTTTCTTCCCCCATGGAAGGCCATTGTAATCAGAGGGGACGATCTTCCAAGGGATCAACTACTTTGAGTCCCAACTCCTTGGACCTTGACCTCATTGGGGACATGCACAAAGAGAAAAATAAAGAGTAGACTGCTCTAAGACCACTGATCTATATTTATAAATGGAACGAAATGAAATATAACTGTATAGAAAATAAATACACAGAGATATAGTAAAACTTGAATTTTATTAATAAAGAGAACCTCCTGAAATTGTAAAAATGCAGAATGAAACAAACTTGCTCGAATGGTGGTAGATTATCTCTGAGAAGATATGTGATGACTATTCTCATTCACAAGAAGAATAGTACAATGAGGCTCCAAATGGATTTTTAACATAAAAAATGAATGATAAAAACCTAAACATCCAAAACCCTAACCCTAGGAGATGAAACACCAAAAGGTTTGGGGGCCCCAATGGAGGTAGTTAATACATCAACTTCATGAGGGTGTAAATTTTGCATAAAAAATCCATTTGGGGAGATCGATACACCATTGGAAAGTTATATCCTAGGAGTACATATTATGTTCATCCTAGCATCTACCTTTAGTTACAATCTAGGCATTTCTGAGCCCAAAAAACATCATTTAGGGCCTCAAAATGGCCCCAGAAGTTTGGAACCCGAAAAACTTAAAAAAAAAACTACCGAAATGGGAAATGTTATTCAAGCCAGTGGAACAAGTGGGTGACCACCGATATCCACTTGGATCATTAAGTCCTATGGGCATGATACTTTCAGGTGGCCATAATTTTACAAAATTGACTCTAAATTCGTTCCTACCTACCAAACATTGAGTGTAGGAAAACCAGCTCCATACTTTCATCTCCATGATGGACAACTATTCCATATAGGACATCTATTTTTTCCTTCAAGTGAACAAGTGGAGGTGATTTGGGAATATTATTATAGTCGGGTGGTAGGAAATTTTTCCATGGAAAAAAATGGAAGTACTGTAAACTTATTTTTATTGGCCAAATATTTGACAATGTATCAATTTGTAGATAAGATCATTCATTGCATGTTCCATCACCAAACCCACCATTAATAAACAAGGGATATACACCCCTCTCCCTACTCTTAATAGGCCTTGGGATTCCATCTCCATGGATTACATGTTTAGTCTTCCTTCAACCAGACATGGTAATGACCATGTCTCCAGACATGGTAATGACCATGTTTTCATGGTCATTGATCGATTCTCTATGATGGAATTTTTGACACGTTGGAAGAAGAGTATCATAGCTAAGGCCACTGTTAAGATATTCTTTGAGAGTGTTTGGGTTCATTTTAGGTTACCACAAACTAGTATTTCAAGTAATTTTAGTAGGTTCTTGAGTAAATTTATTTCTAGTCTATGTTCATTGATGGACACCAAGCTCACCAAATCAACTGCCATCCACCTCAAAATCAATGAACATACAAAGGTAGTCAATAATATGATTGTGCATATATTGAGAATGTACAACTCCAAACATCCCCACATATTGGATGAGATTCTTACTTATGTTCAAAATAGCTACATTTAATCCCTTCATAGCTATACTAGTCACATCCCTTTTCAGATGTTCTTGGGGTTTGAGACATTGGCCCCGATTGACATAGCTCTACCCATTTGATCCACACTAGAAGAATCTTCCCATTCTCAAACTGAGGATGATAAGGAAACTAGATTTTTTTAATGAAGCCAACACATCAACCAACAAGTCCCTGACATCTTGCAAAATTACAATACCAAGTGTTATCACTCTGTAATTTTCCCAAGGTTGTGGAGGCAGTCACAGAGGCAACATCAAAACCACTTCGAGTCTTGAATCTAGCCCTCCAAGACTAAGATAGGGATCTCTTTGTGTGATATATATTTTTTTGAATAGATATTAGGTTAGCTAACGGGTTCAGAGTTTGGATCTTGAATTGATAGGAGCAGATAAAAGGAACCATGGGCAATGGAGTCGCAATCTGAAGCTCAATCAAAAAAAAGTTCTACAGACAGCCTTATAGGGAAAGATAGGCACTCTTGTTGGATTATTTGAATTTTATTTTGGATTTAGAGGAGCAAGATGAGAGGACCAGGAAATAACAGGGAAATCAAGAATCCTGAAATTAACCATTGAGAAGAAAACATTGTCAATTATGTCAAAGCCAAAAACAGAGTGTATGTCTCAACAAATTCTATTCTTTGAACTTATTTTCATAATTCAGAGTATTAATAACTTAAGAAATACAATGGAAACAAATTACAATGAATAATAAAAACATCACCGCCAAAAATGACACATGAATCCTGTAGTTGTTGTGACTATATTATTGGATTGATGAAATATAGAGAGCTTTGTAAGCTCTGATACAAAGTTCAATCATGATCCCTCCAAGTCGAACCCCCCTAATATATTAAAAACATAGATATAAATCACAAAAACAATCCTTAGGCTCAGGAGATTGAATTCGATCCTCATGGCCAAAAATAGCAAGTAAATCCCAAAAAATATTTGAACTGAAAATTTAGCCGAATTTGCTGAAAATAGGCATATGCTCAGACATTTATTTCTCCTCAGTAGTGACACATGTGCATAATATGGAGGATTTTATTGTATATGGGCATGTTTTGGACAACCACCTCCTTTTTTTTCACTAAATTTTCCTGCAGCTCACTGAAACAGCTCCTGCAAAATCAGAACTGAAACAAGAAAATACGGAAACCTGAAAAAAAGGGGAGGAAATATGGCTTCGATTATCCTACCTGGTGGTACCTGTGAAAAACCTGAGAGATTTTTTTGTTCTTCGGCCCATTATGGAGAAACACCTCTCTTGGTTTTTCAAAATTCATTTTAGTTTGTCCAGAATCCTTCCCGGAAAAAGACTGGTCGAAACTGGAAAAATGGTCATTTTGTGTAATCGAGGGAGGGCGGTTTTGGAGATCGTAAGCGGTATTTCTGACCCCCCCTGAGGTGGTAAGTGTTATTGGGAGGGGGTACGATAAGTGTCCCTCCCAATAACACTTATTGGACCCCCTTTGTGTGATGTGACATGAGGGAGGGGGGGGGGTCCGATATGCACGGGGCATGGGTAGAAACATTAGGATAAATGTGCTTTACTAATTTTCGTTTTTGTTTTTGTTAAATATTACTTTGTTTACGTTTTTTTTTTGTTTCATTTATTTATTATATTTTTTTTTGTATTGTTTATTTTGTATGTTTTATTATATATGTTTTATATTATATTTTAATATGTTTTTAATTTATGTTTTTATATTGTTTATTATATGTTTTATAATTTTTTTATTTTTAATGTTCAATTAATAAAACACTAACCAAATCACAAATTTAACAACTAACTTAATTATTAATTAATTTATAACAAGACTTAACCTAGCTTATTTGTCTAATTACACTAAATTTATTAACCTATTTACTAATTATTAATATTATTAATTAATCTAATCTTTTATTTATTATCAATTACCTTATTAAACTAACCAATATTTTATTATCCTAAGTTTGTTTATATTGGAATGCCATCTCATGATTGAAGTCATCTGGGTAATGCAAGTGAGCTGATCCTAGGGGTGGTATTATATTAGTAGGCATTGCGTGATATACCTTATTGAACCTTGTAGAAAAATGAGCTACTATCTCCCCTTGTTATCTTTTCAAATGGTCATACTCTTCTAGGATGAAAAATACATTTCTAATGATCACCCATTGATTTAGGAAAACTTACATGAACTGATGAAAATCTTTAATGCTTGCAGCCGAAAGGTTTTTAAACCAATTTTTAACTTTACCTTGCAAAGACAAGGAAAACATCATGATATAGACATCATCATATTCAACCTCGTAAAGGTTAAGGAAATATTCAAACCTCTGGATGTGTTTTTCAGCAGTAATATTGGCATTCTCTCCATCAATCCTGGGCAGATTATTGGTGTAATTTGCAGGGAGGTCATGGAGGATAGGAGGAAAATATAGGGGCTTGTATTTATATGGGATTTTTGCAGGTACAAGAGGTGAGAAAGAGGCTTAAAACCATTTGGAGGTTTAGAAAGAGTAGGAGATAAAGCAGGAAGCTTATGTCTCACTAGGATTTCTACAGGTGTATCTGGAATGTGCATAGGTGTATGAGTATGTACATGATCCACAATTTGGGGCTTAGTCTCTAAAAGCTCATAAATTTGCAAATGATCAATGTAAACTTAAATATTGTACTCTTGACCAGGATCAGAATAAGAGAGAAGATAATTACAGAAAAATCCTATAACATCTTGAATAGAATTAGGACTTGAATACCTACTCTTTCTAAGATGCTTGGTCATGCTTCAGGTTCTTCCTCCAATGGAGTCTTCAAATTGAAACTAATATGGAGATTGGAGTCGCCAGGTGAATGATATCAGCCTTCTTGTGTCTGGTCACTGTCCACCACTAATGATAAGATCTAGAACTTTAAAGTGTACTTCTGGGGAAAGTTCCCCTGTATGTTCGCCATTCTGTTATCACTCTGTAATTTGCCGAAGGTTGTGGAGGAAGTCACAGAGGCAACAACAAAACCACTTTGAGACATGGATCTATCCCTTCAAGACTCATAGAGGGATCTCTCTATGTCATATATATTTGTTTGAATAGATCAAAGGCTAGCTAATGGGTTCAGAATTTGGATTTTGAATTGGTAGGGGGAGAGAAAAGGAACCATGGGAAATGGAGTCACAATCTAAAGCTCAATCAAAAACAAGTTCTACAAATAGCCTTATCGGGAAATGTAAGCACTCTTGTTGGATTCTTTGAATTTGATTTTGGATTTATAGGAGCAAGATGAGAGGACTAGGTAATAACAGGGCAATCGAGAATCATGAAATTAACCATTGAGAAGAAAACATTGACAATTATGTCAAAGCCAGAAACATAGTGTATGTCTCAACAAATTCTATTCTTTGAACTTCTTTTCATAATTCAGAGTATGAATAACTTAGGAAATACAATGGAAACAAATTATAGTGAATAAGAAAAACATCACCACCAAAAATGACACATGAATCCTGTAGGTGATGTGATTGTATTATTGGATTGATGAAATACATAGAGCTTTGTGAGCTCTGATACAAAGTTAAATAATGGTCCCTCCTAGTCGAACCCCCCTACTCTATTAAAAACATATATATAAATCAAAAACACAATCCTTGGGCTCAGGATATTGAATTTGATCCTCCTGGCCGAAAATAACAAGTAAATCCCAAAAATATATGAACTGAGAATTTGGTTGAATCTGTTGAAAATAGGGGTACGCTCATACATTTGTTTATCCTCAATAGTAACACCTATGCATAATCGGGAGGAGGTTTTTGTATATGGGAATGTTCTGGACAAAAAAATCCTTTGGTTTCTTCAAATTCGCCTTCAGTTCACCCAAACAACTTCTGCAAAATCAGGACTGAAACAGGAAAATATGAAAACCTAAAAAAGGGGGCTGAAATATGGCTTTGATTATCCCAATGGGTGGCACCTATGAAACAAATGAGAGAGTTTTTTTTTATCCATCCCGTTACAGAGAAAAACCTCTCTTGGTTTTTTAAATTTCATTTTTTTTTACCAAGAAGCCTTCCCGGAAAAAGACTGGTCGAAATTGGAAAAATTGTGGTTTTGAGTAATTGAGGGAGGGTGGTTTTGGAGATGGTAAGAGGTATGTCGGACCCCCCTGAGGTGGTAAGTGGTATTGGGAGGGGGAGGGTCTGATTTCACCTGGAGGGGACAAGTGTCCCTCCCAATACCACTTATCAATCCCCCTTGGTGTGATGTGACGTGAGGGAGGGGGGATCAAATATGCACGGGGAATGGCTAGAAAACTTAGGATAAATATGTTTTATTAATTTTTATTTTTGTTTTTGTTAAATATTAATTTGTTTACATTTTGTTTTGTTTTTTATTTCATTTATTTATTATATTTTATTTTGTATTGTTATTTTGCATACATTTTATAATATATGTTTTTTATTATATTTTAATATGTTTTTAATCAATGTTTTTATATTGTTTATTATATGTTTTATAATTGTTTTATTTTTAATTTTTAATTAATAAAACACTAACCTAATCGCTAATTTAAAAACTAACTTAATTATTAATTAATTAATCAATTAATTTCTAACAAGACTTAACCTATCTTATTTGTCTAATTACATTAACTTTATTAACCTATTTACTAATTATTAACATTATTAATTAATCTAATCTTTAATTTATTATCAATTACCTTATTAAACTAACCAATATTTTATTGTCCTAGGTTTGTTTGTGTAGGGATGAGTGGCAGGTGAGATGTAGTCAATGGGACAAATGGGCAACGGAGTGAGGGTGCAGAGGTGGACGAAGGATGCATTGGGGTGGTGAAGGAATGGGCAAAACAGATGGAGGGGAAAATGGAATCGAGCCAAAAGACTTCATCACAGAAGAAATGCCAAATTAGCACTGAAGAGTCAGGTTACCTATGATTATAGGATCCCAACACCAAGTACTAGCAATGACATGACCAACATTGAGTTCCACACAAGTTTTAGGTTGGTGATATGGTATGGTTACATGTATATAAAGAGAGCCTTGTAAGACCCCATCACAAGATTTACCCACTTCGATATAGTCCTTACACCATCTCCAAGACTATATGTGAGAATGATTTTGAATTAAGTATTCCCCCATTCCCTGCCCTACATATAGTCTTTAATGCAAATCTCCTTTTCCCATATTTTCCATTGCTACTAGACACCTCAGAGGTAGCTAACCACTTAGCCCCTACATTAATAAACCCTAACTACCTTGAGAATGATAAATTTGATTGAATCATGGATACATGTATGAAAGGTACCTTCCAATAACACATACAATCTACTAGGTCATCAAAGTAGGGAAGTTCCTTCACCAAGGAAAGTGGCTCACCAAGATCCAAATTCACTAGAAGTTTCCCCATCTGATAAGGGAAATTCATATAATGGAGACCATTTCTTCCTAAGGGGGGGAGATCTAATCCAGGTGGATATCAATGGCCATCCACCTCTTCCATTGACTCAACTTGTTGATTAAGGTTTGTTGTCATTGATGTCAACCCTTGAAGAAAGCCCCGTAGCACAGAGGTTTGGGTAATGGACCCAAGATTGTTTGATCTAAATATGAAGCATTATTTTTTTTCATGGTTGATAAGAATTAAATAGGGATGAACTCAAAAGTGGTCCCCTTATGGTGAAATCCCTCATGGGAAGACGCTTTGCGGAGTAAGACAACCCATGCTTAATTGTGGAATAATGAGATGAAGGACAATGAATTTGTCAGGTAAACTATCCTATATGGATATTTCTTGTCATACGATTTCCAGTGGTATGTATAACATCACATAACTCCTCACGATTAGAGAATTATGACCATGTGAAGTTGGAGAACCTAGGTTTGGGCAATGGACCCAAGTTTGTTTGATGGATAACAATATGATTTTTGCTATATTTGAAGGTAATACTATTCAATATGGATAGTACATGTCATTCTATTTCTGGTGGTATGTGGAATGTCACATAACTCCTCATGGTTTGAGAGTTATGGCCTTACGAAGTTGGAGGACCCTCTATGTCATCTAGAAGCCCCAAAAGGTCAAAGTAGTCAAGGTGGTTTAAGATTTTTTGAAAGGTAAATAATAAACTGAAGTGATGAGTGTGTTATAATTCAAAGTGAATACAAAATAAATTATTTCAATAATAAATTTAATGGATAAATTAGAAGTGGGTTAACCCTAAAATAAGGAAAGTCGGTGAAGTGACCTAGAAGATGTTTTTAAGGAAACTACTTGGAGAGTACAAATAAGAGACAAGGCTCTCTCATTTTAATCACACTTGAGCATATTGAATATATATATAAGTATCTGAGGTAACCAAGGATATATAAGCCAAATTTATGAGGGAAGGTGAAGAAAAGAAGGCTGAAATGCAAGGAAGGATAAATTATTTTGATGTTGCTTTCTAAGGTATGTTATTCACGGGTCATCTCACCATTTTCACAATAACATTTTTTCTATAATAATTCAGACCGTGAAATTTCTATTCCACTGAAAAAACATACTCAATTATCCGTGGTAAAAAAATCATCTTGTGGGTCATGGTTGATGCACTTGTTTATGGTACAGGTTGATTAGAGGTTAAGGTACAGGTTGATGCATGGTTCAGATTTATTAGTATAGGTTTATAGTGGTATATATCACAGTGATAGTGTGACAGTGGTTCCATCATTCTACTTCTACTTCAGGATGGTAGGACGGGGCAAGGATAGGTGGTTGTAGCCACCTTTCAGTTGTAGTCACAGAACAAAGGGGGTTGTAGCATCCTTCTAGTTATAGACAGAGAATTGGGGAGTTGGAGCTTCCCTTAGGTTTCATCCTGAGAAACTAGGGGGTTGGAGACTCCTTCCAGATGCAGCTGGAAAACAAAGGAATTTGGTGCTTCCAATGAATGCAATTCTTCAAGACATATAAGAAAAAGTATTTCATGGTTTTCTCCCAATTTGGGTTTCCACGTAAAACACTGGTGTACTGTGTATGTGTGTGATTGTTTATTTATTACTTCTCATTATTGGATAATAATTCTATATTGATATAACATTTGAAGAAAAAGGATTATAATTACGCTATTACTGATTCACCCCCCCTCTCGGTAATCCATCAATTGGTATTAGAGAAGGTTCCTTCAGAAATCAGTTTAACCACTGAAAGGTAGATCATGGAGAGTACCAACTTGTATAAAAATGGAATACCACAGATTGATGGATAGAAATATGCTTTTTGGAGCATAAGGATGAAAACATATATACATGCACAAGGATTTCAAGTTTGGCAATCAATTGTAGATGGAGACATAGCACCAACAGTTCCACCAACAAATGACAAAGTAGTGAAACTTGGTGAGAATAATTACAAAGCCAAAAATGCACTTTTGAATGGTCTCAGTGATACAATATTCACCAAAGTTTCACATTGTAAATATGCTAAAGAGATTTGGGACAAGCTTTGAAATATTTATGAAGGAGATTCAAAAGTCAAAGAAGCAAAGCTTCAAACTTATAGAGGTCAGTTCGAACAACTAAAAATGAAGGAAGAGGAAGATATTGCATCCTACTTCTTACGAGTCGATGAAACAGTGAATGCAATCATAGGATTGGGAGAAGAAATCGAAGAATCTATAATTGTTCAAAATGTGATAAGATCTCTTCCTATGAGATTCAACCCTAAGATATCAGCACTAGAAGAAAGATCTGATCTAAACTCAATAAGCATGGAAGAACTGCATGGAATCTTCACAACATATAAGATGAGAACTGAATAGGAAAATCCAGATGTAAAAGAGGTAGCCTTCAAAGCATCCAAAAGATCAAAGAAAAAGGAACAAGAAGAATATAGTAGCAACAACAACATCTTGGAAGATGATGGAGAAGTGGCCAACTTCGTCAAAATACTGAACAAGGGAACCAACGACAGGTATAGAGGTAAGCTTGCTTTATTTTTTTTTAATTGTGATGGTATTGGTCATTTTGCTAAAAAATGTCCTCATAAGAAAAAGAGAAACGATGAAGGTTACTCAAAAGGCATACAAACATAAAAAGGTAAAATAACTACAAAGAAATTTTTCAAGAAAATCTTTTGCACCAAAGAAGACATCTCATCATCAGATGAAGATGAAGTCGGTGATAGTGAAATAGGGAGAGTTCTATTCATGGCAGTAGAAGACTCTGATAAAGAAGACTCTGAAGAAGAATATGAAGAAGCATATGAATAAGAAATTGAAGAGGCAAAAGTTGAATTCCGAGAAGAATTATTGAGTTCCATAGAAGTTATAAGAAGAGAAAAGAATAAAAACAAGAAACTACAAGCAGAACTAGATTAAAAAAAAGACACTCAAGAACTAGAAAAAATTATCACAAAATTGAAGGTTCAAATAGAAGAAGATAAAAGAATTGAAGAAGTACTCAAAGAAAAATTATAAGGAAATGACAGAATCATTGGAAACCTGGAAGAAGATATTATCACACTAAGAAAGGATATTCAAAAGAAAAATATGCAGAATAGCTCAAAAGTTCTGGATGACATTCTCAACAATAAAAAATATCATCTTGACAAGTTCGTACTGTTGATACTGAGAGGCGGGTGAATCAGTATCAAGTACAATTTAAAAACATTTTTCAATTTATACTTAAACCATTCAATTATATCCAATGAGCAATGAACAATATTATAAGAGTTACACCAATACACTACAATACACCATGCACAATATATGAGAAATAATCAATAGTTCTTTTCAAGGGAAGTAATGACTTCCAAAGGTAGCTACAGCTTCCAAATGTAAAGGTAGGGATAAAACTCCAAGAGGAAGATACAATCCTCCAATATCAAGAGAGATTTGAACTCTCTATCCTTGCCCCTTCCTTCCATCCAAGAATATATGAGAGATAATAAAACTTTACATTAAATCATCACCATCAACCAATCATCACATAGAACTTGATAATGCTTTCTGAGACTTATTCAATTTATACAATTATTCAATTCTTAGAGTACTCTGATCCTGTAGATAATTTTACTCAATGTATTCTCTGAAACTCCTCCAATTTTCACTCCTTGAATCCTTCCCAAAAAGAGGTTATAGAAAGAATGGTAGACTTTATTCAATTCTGATCTGTTCAGAAGACCCAACTTGTACAGCATGCCCCACGCTCAATATTTAACATCAGATTTTGAACCTTGGACACAAGAAACTACAGTCTGTAATTTTTCCAATGGAAGTGGTCCCACTGCATTTTGATTCTTTATGAAAAAGTTATGACTATTTTACCCAGAACACCTGTTTATTGACTAGTTTCAGGACTGGTCACAAACCCTATATTCCACAGGGTGTATATCCATAATTATATCGAATCAAGAGATGAAATTTTTACCAGAGGTACCTTGATATTTCGTCTCAATACCATAGCGATTTCACCATCTAAATCGTTCTAGAAAAAAAGTTATAGAAAAAATGGTAAGATGACCTGAAAATAACATACCTTAGAACACATCACCAAAAAACTTCATCCTCCCTTGAAATCCGACCTTCTATTACTTCTTATTCCCTCTGAAATTCGACTTGTATCAAATGAATGTATAATGATATTTTTTTATACCATTTATTTCACTTCCTTTTAACATTAGGGCCGACCTGACACTTTCTTATTTTGTAATTATTTTGTTCAATTATTTTCAGGGCCTACATGTACTTCCTTTTTCAATTCACTTTGTCATCTTCAAAAATTCATTTCTCTTCAACCATGAGGATCCATGTGATGTGACACATACCACTGGAAACATCATGATGTATACTATCCATTCATGGGTGTTGTATATGCATGTGCATTTTCCTTCATGTCCAAAAACCTTTATCAATCTTGCGGTCCAAAACCCATGACTAGGGTTGACATCAATGACAACAATCAATCTTCCAACAATCTCCCCCTTTGTCATTGATGGAAACATTCATCCTTCCCCTATCATCATGATCCCAATTTCGCTCCCCCTTTGACATCAATGGAAAAGGGTATGGTTGATCTCCATAATTATAGCGAATCAAGAGCTGAACTTTTTACCAGAGGTACCTTGATATTTCTTCTCAATACCATAGCGATTTCACCATCTGAATCGTTCTAGAAAAACATTTATAGCAAAAATGGTAAGATGACCTTAAAATAAAATACCTTAGAACACATCACCAAAAGACTTCATCCTCCCTTGAAATCCGACCTTCTTTTACTTCTTCTTCCCTTTGAAATTCGACTTGTATCAAATGAATGTATAATGATATTTAT
>JZKD02S2111339.1:251846-271913 GCA_000966675.3 Picea glauca
ATCCTCATGGTTGAGGAGAAATGAATTTTTGAAGATGACAAAGTGAATTGAAGAAGGAAGTACATGTAGGCCCTTAAGATAATTAAAGAAAAGAATTACAAAATAAGAAAGTGTCGGGTCAGCCCTAAAGTTAAAAGGAAGTGACATAAATGGTATAAATAAATATCATTATTCATTCATTTGATACAAAAGTCAAATCTCAGAGGAAATCAGAAGTAAAGAAGGCCAAATTTCAAGGGAGGATGAAGTCTTTTGGTGATGTGTTCTAAGGTATGTTATTTTCAAGTCATCTTACCATTTTTGATATAACTTTTTTTATAGAAAGATTCAAATGGTGAAATTGCTATGGTATTGAGAAGAGATATCATAGTACCTGTGGTAAACGTTTAATCTCTTCATTCGATATGATTATCGAGATACACTCTGTCGAAGATAGGGTTTTTGACCAGTCTTGAACCTAGTCAATAAATAGGCGTTTCGGGTAAAATAGTCATAATTCCTTCATCGAGAATCCAAATGACATGGGAAAAATTGCATTGGAAAGAGTACGAACTGTAGTTTCTTGTGTACAAGTTTTAGAATCAGATGGTAAATATGGAGCATGGGGCATTCTGTACAATTTTGGTCTCCTGAATAAACCAGAATTGAACAAGGTCTACCATTCTCTCTATAATTCTTTTTGGGGAGTGTTAGCAACAATTCTTGTCTCGGGCATAAGAGTATCCAGGTCTGCAGGCTGCACGAGAAGCGCCCAAGCATAGCACAGAAAAATCTCTTTTCAGGCTTAAAATCAAGCGAGTGGGCAATTTGTTTTCGACGGAGTAGAGCAACGGACGGAGGATAATTGCAGTCAACCAAATCACACCAAGTATAGCACATAAGTTTTCAAAGAAGTGAACGGTTGGAATTCTCTGTGGGGCACTCATGAATTTAGGAGGACCATCCTCCTCCCAGTCGTGAGACGCGAAGTGCAGAAGGTGCCCGGTTTTGGGCCCACAATATTACCAAGTGTTCAGAGCCATCCGATCAGAGAGGGACATGTGGTGCGCGATTAGGCTCTATCGCCTCTTTGCACATCGTGACTTTGAAGAATGAGGACCAGCCTCCTCCCAGCCGCGAGACATGAAGTTCTGAAGGCATCCAGGACCTGGGCCTACAATATTGTCGAAATGATCCAGGTCGTCCATTCCAGAGGAGCACGTGGCGCGCGATCAGACTCTGTTGTAGCTTCTCCCATCGTGAATTTGAAACATTTTTCCTCTGCTACTGGGATCCCCGAAGCACGAAGTGCTGAAGGCGCCCAGTGTCGCAACTTCAGACATTGTGATTTTGGAATGCAGGGGTCTCCCCCCTCCCATTCGTGATACATGAGATGTGAAAATGCCTTGGGCATGATGCCATGGTCACAACGCAAGGTCGTATGGGGTAGAGACAAAGAAATCAAGGGACATGGAGCTAATATGTTCGAAAGAAGAGGGATTTCCCAAAAGGAGGAAGAGGATCGAAGTTCCTTATAAAAAGGCTCCAGGTCATGACCGTGGGGTACAACGAGGGAAGCCAGCCCTTGAGCTCGGGAAGCGAGCGCGTGGTCATTTCTTGTGCTCAAATTTTGGGTCACTCCCCATAGAAGGGAGCGATTAATGAAAAGAAGGTTGGTAGCTGAAACTTCAGTTTTAGCCATGAATGTGAGGCATGGAGGTTTTGGCAGGCAATCTACCCAAGATCGTCTGGTGTGCAGGTTGACCTGAAAGGCCCATGTCGATCTCATGTTCTCATCCGATCAAAGAACCTACACACAATAGGTTGGACTTTAATGTTTCAGCTACCCTACTGATGCCAAGGGAAGTGCACTACTCTGAGTATATATTCTCAATTATTGTATTTTTGTAAGCATCAATGGTTGAGCTAGGCTCCCGATTATAAAGTTTTAACTAAGCACTGGTTGCTATGGTTATGTATTGGCACTTGAGACTTCTTGACTTATGAATGTTAGTTTATTTCCATCTCTTTGTTCACACTGTGTTAGAACAGCTCGGAATTGGAGGATCCGAACGAGTTGAGCTGTTATAGGATGATGTAGGTTGGATCACTGTAATAGTCGCATTGTCTCTAATCAGTTCTTATTTTTCTCAACGCTGAATGATTTGGAATTGGAGGATCCAATCAAGTCACCCTTTAGTTCCCTGAAGCTCAGAACCAAAAGGATCTTGTATTCTGATATTTTCTTCTTCAAGCTGTTGAAAGGCCTGATGCCCAAGGAATTCTTGCTCACTCATCTCACCAAGTCTTCCCCCTGCTCATTTTACAATTAGCTCACTGACGAAAGTTAGATCAAGACCTCCTTTGTTCTTTACATACTATTCCTGGTCCCTGAGTTAGAGTGATACCTTCCTGGGTCTCTACCCATTTGATCACTCATTAAATTTATTCGTGACATAAACTGATGGCCGTTGGGCTCTGCTCCTGCCGCAATCTAGGAGTGACTTCTAACGCTAACATTTCGGGCATCGCTGCTGAGGACAAATTTGAATATCTTCCCCAGGATTGAATGACAATGATTAACTGATTCTGAAGGTGCATCCGATATAAGAACTATCAAGATTTATACTGTGCACCTGGTGACTTCACTAACGTGACTCTGCTGGGTGACCCCACTAGTTCCAACCCATAAGCGACTCCATTGTTTCGGCCATGGCTTCTAGAGGCAGACACATAAGGTATACTCCTCAGTTGTCATTAGGGCCACTTGAAGCTTACCCAGAGAAGATTATCAGAAAGGGAAAGTCCTCTGAAGGTGGTACTTCTACTTCTAAAACAGGTATTTCTGGTGATTTTCATGATTTTGTAGAAACTTCAACCCCTTCATTTCATCCTGTTTTATTATATTTTGTCGGAGTTTCTTGTAGCCTAAATTTTGGGAGCGTTCTTGCTGGGTTTTCTCATCTTGGTCTCTAATTAGTAGGAAAAACTCTTGTCACTCCCCTCTCCCTCGAGGTGGTACCCTGGTTCAGACCCAGCGCCTCTGAACATTCTCCTACCCTGGGTTTTACTACCCCTCCTCCTGTTATTATCGTTGTTGAGGGAAGGGAAATTTCTATGCCTTTAAGCCTGCAAGCCTGTTCTCGAGATTCGTTGTAGTTCCCCTCCCATTCTGTAAGCTCAGCTCCTATCTTTCTGCTTCAAACCTCATCTCCTCCTAGTTCCCCTAGACCTTTTGTTCTTATGGCTAGTGCTAATCCCCCTCTAAATAGAATGGATGCCATAGTATCTTCCAGATATGCTCCCTTAGTCCTACCTCAACCTGTGAATCCTCTCCCTACTGGAGATTACTTGAAATATATGCCCAAGTTCACTTGGGAAGAGGACATAACTGCAGAAGAGCACCTGGTTGCTTTCTACAGTGATGTAGACAACCTTAACATTGAAAATGAAGATGTCTAGATGAGAGTCTTCGTCCATAGCCTAAATGGCGAGGTGAGGAAGTGGTTTAGGAGATTGGTCCCCGGATCTATTGCTAGGATTGAAGCTCTAGATAGTGCTTTCCTGAGGCAGTGGGGAGATAAGAAGGATTTCATGTATTACATGACAGAGTTTGGGTCTTTGAAGAAAATGGAAGGAGATTCTATCTCAGACTTCTCCAAAAGATTCAATAAGATGTATAATAAGATCCCTGCTGAGATAAAACCCACAGAGGCCTCTACAAAAATTTCTTATGCTAGTGCATTTGACCCTGACTTTTGTCTTCTATTGAGAGAAAGAAGAGGTACCTCCCTAGCTCAAATGAAAGATGTGACCATAGAGGTGGAATGTAATGTATTGGCAGTTGACATACTGAGGGATAAGACTGATGCAGACATGAGAAAGGGAAGATCTGAAGCCTCAACTTCTGGCACCTCTGTGCCTCACCCTCAAGTGGATCAACTGACCAAGATAGTGAAGTCTCTATCTGCAGAGATGGAGAAAATGAAGGTGGAGGGGAAGCAAGCATACATAAATCCTCAAAATTTCAAAAACAAAGGAAGCTTCAGGAGGCCAAACAATATTGCTCCCCTGACTATGCAAAGATACCAGAGAGGAAGAGATAGATAAGACCAAAAAATTCAGGCCCCTCTTCAAAATAATTTTGTGGCTGATGAGGAAGAAGGGGAAACAAACGGGCTTGATCCCAAAATCAACTGCTTTGGAGAAATTTCTCCATTCCCTCATCTCACTCAATCAACATACGAGGAATCTCTCATGGACAGTCAGCTAAATGAACTTAGTAATGGAGACAAGGCTAGCAGCAGCCAAATCAGGTATAACCTGAGATCCAAGAAAAATATAGGAGCACCTGATGTTCCTGAACAACTCACTAGAGCAGAGAAGACTGCTAAGGAAGTAGCAGACAACAATTAAGGTAAGAAGGCCCAAGCCCTCTCTCCAATGGTCTAGTGTCATGTTCCTGAAGTAAGAGAAATCCCAAAGATTACATCTTCTTTTAACTTTGAGCATGAAATTCATAAAATTAGAATCCTTGTGCCCCTCTCTAAACCGATCAAACATGAAGTGTTCAAAAAATTCCTGTTAGCGTCGGAAGTCACTCCTGGATTGCTTGCAAGAGCAAAGCCCGACACCCATCAGTTTAATGTCACGATTTGTTTATAAGGGATGATCAAATGGAGATAAAGACTCGAGGAGATATCACTCTAACTCAGGGACTGGGTCTAGCATGTATGGGACAAAGGAGGTCTTGATCTAACTTCAGCCAGGGGGTTGATTAAAAGATGAGAAGGTGGAAGACTTAACAAGAAAGGTGAACAAACAACTTTAGGCAATAGCCTTCCAGCAGTTTGTAGAGGAAAGACTCTGAATGCAAGATCCTCTTGGTTCAGGGTCTCAAGAAACTCACAGGGGACTTGACTGGATCCACCAATTCCAAGTCGCTCAGCGCTGGGAAAATCACAAGAACTGATTAGAAACGACGTAGATGTTACAATGATCCAACCTACATCATCCTATAACAGCTACAGCTCGACTGGATCCTCCAATTCCGAACTTTTCTAACACAGTATAACAAAGACGTAAAAGAAGCTAGCATTCATAAGGCAAGAAGTCTCAAAAGTCCATACATAACTAGATTAACAATGCTTCATTAAAACTTTACAACCGGGAGCTCTGCTCAACCATTGATCCTTTACCAAATGGAAAAAATTCCTACATATAGCCAAAACAAAACAACAACAACGGAAATGAGAAGCTGCATTAAAAAACTTTGTGTTTGCATGTCTTCCGACAGTCTGCGCATACAGACTTTGGATGATCGCGCACTTATGACAGATGCAATGGGACTCCTGACTGTCCTGCAGTGGTTTGACAGACGCAAACTCTGTCAGGAAAGACTATCAGTCTTCTTGTATGCTTGGTCCTTTCCTGGCCTTCTATTTATGGAAGAAGACGACATTCAACCACCTTCACGGCAATAATAACTGCTTCCTTGGGATTGGGAATGGCCTCGGTCAACTGTGCCCTCTGGGACGTGGAAGACTCCTCGCGCTTCCACCTAGAACAGTTGGACAGTATGATGGATAAGGCATGGAGGAACTTTCATGCTTGATGTGGAAGGGGAAAGGGAGGTGATGGCGTCAACACTGTGAGGGTGAGATGAGAGGTGGTGAGGTGGTAGAAGATAAGAGGGTCTAAGGATGGGTGCGGTAGCGAAAGGCTGTCATGGAAGGGAGAGGGACACATGGCAGGGGACGAGGAGGCTTGGAAAGTGAGTGGATGATGAGATGGGGGGAGGGACCACATGGAATAGAAGAGGGAAGGTGGACAGATGTCGAAGGATGAGGAAGGGCTAAAGGGAGCGAGCCTCATCGCACGTCCAGGAGGAGAATAGATGGCAAGGGGAAGGATGGTACAAAATATGACACGACAATAAAGGGGACCATGTTGGTTAAATGCAGAAAGACAGAAGGCTCTGGAATACAATGTGCTCCACTGATCCGGGTGCTCTAATCACAGTCGTCGGAGATATGCATCCCCGATTCCGGACCCCCCCCCTCAGCTTAAAGGTAGAAAGGTGGGGGGACTCCGGAATCCAATGTGTGTCGTTGATTTGGGTGCTCTAATCCCTGTCGTTCAGATCTGATTTCTATTTAAACACAGACGCATTTTCATCCCAAACTTAGGACAAGTGGGTTTTTAACCCATTCCTTTGAATTTTACCCCCCTTTAAGTCCAATGCGCCCGACTTTCACCGATGGATGGACGGCTGAGAGGACCTCGGTGCTTCCAACGTGAAAATCCCGAATGGCCCCACTCGTGGCTCAGCTATTGCGTCACGTGTCCTCCATTACCAGGATTGCTTGACATGACCAGGTGCTAGGACCATAGGCTTATCCTCAAAGGCGCTTATCGGTGTTTCAGGGTTCGGGGTTTTGAGATGTGAGATGACGAGGGAATTTTACCCTTCGAATTCCCGAATGCCGATATGCCGACATGACTAGATCTTGCGCCATGCGTCACTGGATCGGACGACCCAGGTTTAGTCTTGAAATATAGGTGCTTTCTTTGAAAATATATATCGGTTAACTTGGTAGCCCCGATATCCCGATGACCGTTGATATGTTCTTATGGAAGAATCCGGGCCATTGACAACATAATTTCACCCGCTCATTTGATTGGAAGCAGTAAAACGCGATTTTTCCATGCTGTGCTCGGGCGCTTCTCGTGTAACTTGCAGACCCCGAATGCTCTCGAGCCCAAGACAAGAATTATCGCTAACATTTGGATCCATGGGGGATAGAGTCTTCCCTGTGATGCTCTAAGAACACTTTTGTAGATTCAGTGCCTTGCTGTTGGGCTATGGAGTCATGCTCAAAACATCCCATTGCTGAAAATACAGGCCAAAAAATAAAAGAAACAAAGTAAAGATACATGCTCAAAGGAGCTTATTTATATACAATCCTAAACTAATAAAACACTTTAGATGGGGCTAGGTGAAAGAATATTTCCACCATAGCCATTCAATCAGCTTCCTGGATAGAAGCTCCTTCCTTCTATCAATGATCATCAGCAGATGGTGTAACCGTGACAGTAGAACAGTTACACTCTTCAACTCCTCCTTACAGGCTTGAGTTGAGATGAAATAGGGCGGCTCCAAGGCATAGGGGAAATGCCACTCCATGTACTTGCTGACAGGGTCATAGAATGAGTGGCCAATCCCAGAAAACTGGTGACAAACAACCACCTGTGCTACACAGTTGTCCACTTGTGGTTGAATATCTCTGATAAGAACAGGTAGGAGGAAAATTGACGCAGGCTTACTGATATCAGGTGGTGGTTGTTCATTGATTGGCTCCATATAGAACATGAAATGCACGCTCAGCTGTTCCTCGAGTTCCTCCTCCGCTTTTCCATGCACTCCCCCATCTTGTAAAAAGGGAACGGTCTCCCAATCCTTCTCTTCAATCCCAAATGTAAATACATCATGGGAAATCTCATGAAGGAAGAAAGAACGATCCTCTTCCACAATGGCTTCCTTGTTTAAATATGAGACAACAGGCTCATTGGGGGCAGATGCTAACGCATCCAAAAAATCTTCAATAATCTCTTCAAAAGAAGTGCTTAGATCATCTGCCTCGAAGACTAGAAAATCCTTTTTGCTTCCTTCAGATTCCAATTTTGCATACTGGGGAGTGGGGAATATCGCCTGCACCACTAGTTCACTCAGAGCGCCATCCTCCTCCCTAGGAATTTCATCACTCTCATAACCCCCCCCTGCTACAGACGAATGGGGAGGAGAAAGGATGGAGCTCTGATTCAGGTCCTCAGGATCATCCTCATAGCCTATGCCCGAAACAACTTCATCCGGTATAGAGTTGTGGTATCCCTCACTACAGTTATGACAAACTAACACAGAGGGATAAAACTCTTGGTAATAGGTGATGAAATTTGCATGAAACTCCGAGAGTGAAGAAATGCTAGCAGGGGGTAAAGAATGATACCATCTATGCGCATCCCTTGCTAATGAGAACATGAACATTTTTAATAATAAATCCTCATGATGTATCTCCCACTGACGCATGAGTTCATGAAACTCAGTGAGGTGCTGAGAAGGGTTTTCATCTTCACGCTTTCCAAATATGGGAAAATAATCGCCCCATTCATTCGGAGAGGGGACAAAATTAGGAAAACCTGGAATAGAAGAAAAATTAAAAGAAGCAAACCTGCGAGCAAGGATTTTCTCCATATCGAACCAGTGGAGTCGCCAATCGATCCTTGAATCATGGAGTCGCCAGGTAAAAAATGCGCAGCTTCGAATGTGTCTGGTCCTTGTTCACCATCAAAGGCCAGATCCTAACGTTGTTGTTACCCCAGGAAGCTTCTCAGGCTGAGAAAGCAGTTGCTGAAACCTTCTCGAGAAAGCTCCTAGGGTCATCTTTCAAGTGTGCTAACAGTAGCCACAGCTGAAACAGTGATGTGGAAACCTTGGAGTCGCCACAGTGGAGTCGCTAGGTGCACAGTAGCAATCTTGAAGGGCTTTGATGTATGATGCACCTTCAGAATCAAAGGGTCAATGTCGTTCTGCCCAAGGAAAATCTTCAACTTCGTCCATGACAACGATGCCAAAAATGTTAGCGTCGGAAGTCACTCCTGGATTGCTTGCAGGAGCAGAGCCCGACACCCATTAGTTTAATGTCACGATTTGTTTATAAGAGATGATCAAATGGAGATAAAGACTCGAGGAGATATCACTCTAACTCAGGGACTGGGTCTAGCATGTATGGGACAAAGGAGGTCTTGATCTAACTTCAGCCAGGGGGTTGATTAAAAGATGAGCAGGTGGAAGACTTAACAAGAAAGGTGAACAAACAGCTTTAGGAAACAGGCTTCCAGCGGTTTGTAGAGGAAAGACTCTGAATGCAAGATCCTCTTGGTTCAGGGTCTCAAGAAACTGACAGGGGACTTGAATGGATCCGCCAATTCCAAGTTGCTCAGCGCTGGGAAAATCACCAGAACTTATTATAAATGACGTAACTGTTACAGTGATCCAACCTACATCATCCTATAAAAGCTACAGCTCGACTGGATCCTCCAATTCCGAACTTTTCTAACACAGTATAACAAAGACATAAAAAAATATAGCATTCATAAGGCAAGAAGTCTCAAAATTCCATACATAACCAGATTAATAGTGCTTCGTTAAAACTTTACAACCGGGAGCTCTGCTCAACCATCGATCCTTTACCAAATGGAAAAAATGCCTACATATAGCCAAAACAAAACAACAACAGCGGAAATGAGAAGCTGCATTAAAAAACTTTGCGTCTTCATGTCTTCCGACAATCTGCGCATGCAGGCTCTGGATGATCACGCACTTATGACAGACGCAATGGGACTCCTGACTGTCCTGCAGTGGTTTGACAGATGCAATCTCCGTCAGGAAGGACTATTAGTCTGCTTGTACGCTTGGTCCTTTCTTGGCCTTCTATTTATGGAAGAAGACGACGTTCAACCACCTTCACAACAATAATAACTACTTCCTTGGGATTGGGAATGGCCTCGATCAACTCTGCCCTCTGGGACGTGGAAGACCCCTCGCACTGCCACCTGGAACAGTTGGACAGTATGATGGATAAGGCGTGGAGGAACTGGCACGCTTGATGATGAAGGGGAAAGGGAGGTGATGGCGTCAACACTGTGAGGGTGAGATGAGAGGTGGTGAGGTGGTAGAAGATAAGAGGGTCTAAGGATGGGTGCGATAGAGAAAGGCTGTCATGGAAGGGAGCGGGACACATGCCAGGGGACGAGGAGGCTCGAAAGGTGAGTGGATGATGAGATTGGGGGAGGGACCACATGGACCAGAAGAGGAAAGGTGGACAGATGTCAGAGGATGAGGAAGGGTTAAAGGGAGCGAGCCTCATCGCACGGCCAGGAGGAGAACAGATGGCAAGGGGAAGGATGGTACAAAAGATGACACGACAGGAAAGGGGCCCACGTTGGTTAAACGCAGAAAGACAGAAGGCTTCAGAATACAATGTGCTTCATTGATCCAGGCGCTCTAATCACAGTCATCAGAGAGATGCGTCCCCGATTCTGGACCCCCCCCTCTTCTTAAAGGTAGAAAGGCAGGGGGGGTCCGGAATCAGCTTGCGCGCCATTGATCCGGGCACTCTAATCGTAGCCGTTGAAGAGGTGCGCCCCCGATTCCAGACCCCCCCCTCCGCTTAAAGGTAGAAAGGCGGGGGGACTCCAGAATCCAATGTGGGTCGTTGATATGGGCACTCTAATCCATGTCGTTCAGATCTGATTTCTATTTAAACACAGACGCATTTTCATCCCGAACTTAGGACAAGTGGGTTTTTAACCCATTCCTTTTTATTTTACCCCCCTTTAAGTCCAATGCACCTGAGTTTCATCGATGGATGGACGGTTGAGAGGACCTTGGTGCTTCCAACGTGAAAATCCTGAATGGCCCCACTCGTGGCTCAGCTATTGCACCGCGTTTCCTCCATTACCAGGCTCGCTTGACGTGACCAGGTGCTAGGACCATAGGCTTAGCTTCAAAGGCGCTTATCGATGTTTCGGGGTTAGGGGTTTCGAGATGTGAGATGACGAGGGACTTTTACCCTTCGAATTACCGAATGCCGATATGCCGACATGACTAAATCTTGCGCCACGCGTCACTGGATCGGACGACCCAGATTTAGTCTTGAAATATAGGTGCTTTCTTTGAAACTATATATCGGTTAACTTGGTAGCCCCGATATCCTAATGACTGTTGATCTGTTCTTATGGATGAATCTGGGTCGTTGACAACATAATTTCACCCGCTCATTTGATTAGAAGCCGTAAAACGAGATTTTTCCATGCTGCGCTCGAGCACTTCTTATGTAACTTGCAGACCCAAATGCTCTCGAGCGCAAGACAAGAATTATCGCTAACAATTCCTCTTTGATCTATTACAATCTGAAGCCTCATTCCTTCCCACAAACTCCGTCAATTTGCAAGATGAAAATCCTGCAGTCATTTTGGGTCCTATGGTAGAAGATAGGAATGATTCATCCCCTCCCTTCTACACATCCTTGAACATACATGACAAGGTACTGCACAATTGTTTGATGGATTCAGGGGCTTCCCAGAACCTCATGCCCAAAAATGTCATGGAAGAATTAGGACTAGAAGTCACCAGAGCCTACCATGACCTCTACTCCTTTGACTCCAGGAAATTTCAATTCCTAGGATTCATCAAAGACCTGGTCATGACCTTGTTTCAATTTCCCATGAAAAGTGTGGTTATGGAAATTGTAGTGGTTGATGTCCCCCCCAAGTTTGGTATGTTTTTATCAAAATCTTGGATAAAAATATAGGGGGGAACTTTGCAGATGGACCTAACCTATGCTACTATTCCTGTGTTTGGAGGAGAACATAGAAGACTATATAGAGAAGCCCAGATGGACTATATAATCAGTGATGAAGCCAATCCTACCAACCATACTATCTTTACCCTTGATATTGATTTAGGTTCTAGTTTACTACAGCTCACTAATGCTCCCAAGCCTTTTCTAAAACTCAGAAAGCAGCCCACCACTTCTCATGAATTTTCTTCCCCCATCACCTTCGTCTGGAAAATGTTTTTTGATGGACCCTCTTCTAGGGAAGGCACTGGTGCTAGAGTATTTTTTGTTTCACCTTCTCAGGAAACCATATCTCTGTCATAAAAGCTAGAATTCGAAACAACCAACAATGTGGAAGAATATGAAGCTATTGTTCTAGGTTTAAGAGCTACAAAGGGAATGGGAATTCAGGAGGTAGCAGTGTTCAGAGATGCAAAATTGGTAGTCCATCAAATCAAAAATGATTATCAAGCCAAGCATCCTTGACTCACGAATTACAGAAAGGAGGTATGGGACCTAATCGACAGTTTCTTTTTAGCATTTAACATTCCTTTCGTCCCAAGAGAGAAAAACACAGTGGCAGATTCCTTGGCCACATCAGCAAGCAATTTCAAAGTGCCCGTGCCACCCAAATTCAGGTACGATGTAGAAGTAAAATACAGGCCCTCCATACCTGACAATGTCAAACATTGGAAGGTGTTTGAGGATGATCTTAAGATCAAAAGATTATTCGAGACTGTTGAAGAATTTTTAGAGATGCATATTGACCAAGACTTTGTTTATGAAGAAAATCCTGATGGTTGTAATTTTTTGAGTAAGATTGCAGAGCGTGACATTGTGCAGCTTCCCAACAATCATATTCCAAGAGGACTGGTTCCTTTGGAAAGGATTTTTGATAGGAATGATGTGGCATTAAAGGGGAAAATCTCATAGGATGATACTGGTACAACTCAGTGCAACATTGGCACCGAGAATGAACCCAAGTTTGTCAGATTGTCAAGGAATATGACAAAGGAATAGAGTGTTGAATACACTAAAATATTGAGAGAGATTGCTGATGTTTTTGCCTGGACCTAGGAAGATCTCAAAACTTATGACACTTCTGTCATTGAGCATAAAATATATTTGAAAAAGGAGGTGAATCCATTTAGGCAGAAGCTAAGACAAATCAATCCTATGTTGCTTCCTATCATGGAGAGAGAAGTGAAGAAGTTGCTACATGCCCAGATCATCGTACCATTGAGATATTCAGAGTGGGTGGCCAACTTGGTCCCTGTAAGGAAGAAGGATGGATAAATTAGACTCTATGTAGATTTTAGAAACCTGAACAGGAGCTCACAGAAGGACAATTACCCCTTACCAAAGATGGAACATATATTGCAGAGGGTAATAGGAGCATCAAGGATTTCCATGATTGATGGCTTCTCTGGCTATAATCAAATATATGTTCTGCCTGAGGACAGGGAGAAGACGACATTTACCACTCCATGGGGCACATTCATGTATGCTAAAATGCCTTTTGGGTTGATAAATGCAGGGGAAACGTTTCAATGAGCCATGGACATAGATTTCATTGGGGAAAAGGACAAGTTTGTGGTCATCTATCTGGATGAAATAACAGTCTTTTCCAAATCTAATAAAGAATACTGTTGTCATCTCAAGAAAGTTTTTCTGAAATGTAGGAGTTTTGGCCTCTCATTGAATCCCAAAAAATCTTTGTTCGCCATGAAGGAGGGAAGGTTACTGGGCCACATAGTATCAGCAGAAGGAGTCAAAATTGATCCTAGTAGAATTGAAGCATTCCAAGCCTTGGAAATCCCAAGATCCAGGAGAGAAGTCCAATCTTTCCTTGGTAAGATTAATTTTCTAAGGTTTGTTCCTAACTTTGTTGAGGTGGTAAAGCTTATAACATCCATGTTGAGAAAGGAAAATGAAGTAAGGTGGACCTCTGAATCTCAAAATTCCTTTGAGTAGATAAAGAAGGCCTTGACAGAAGCTCATGTGCTTATCAGTCCCAATTACTCAAAGGATTTCCTTATTTTCTCCTTTGCCTCATCTGACACAATGGTTGCTATTTTATTACAGACAAACAGGGCCGGGCTAGAGCATCCTATTGCCTATTTTAGCAAATCCCTAAGGGATGTCGAGGTCAGGTATGACATTCTGGAGAACCAGGCTTATGCCCTGGTGAAGGCTCTCAAAGATTTTAGAACCTATGTCCTGCAGTCGAAGATCATTGCCTACATCCCCTCAGCCGCTATTAAGGACATTCTTATTCAACCTGATATAGACAGGAGGAGGAGTAAGTGGATAGCCAATATCCTTGAGTTTGACTTGGAAATAAGGCCTACCAAATTAATCAAAGGTCAAGGTTTAGCCAAGTTGTTGGCTGAAACAAATTACAAATATTTGGGGGTAGGTTTCATTAATGAATTCTTAGGAAATCAGCAGAATCAACTGTCTAATGTAGACCCTCAAGCAGAACCCCCGTTAGCTTGATCTCCTTGGTATAAGGATGTCATATATTTTATGCAAGAGTTGCGACCTCTAGATGGCCTGCAAGGAAACAAGGCAAGGGATATGAAGCTCAAAGCATTCATATACTGCCTTGTCAATCAAGTTTTATATTAGAAAGACCCCCTGGGGGTGCTTTTGAAATGTATGAATCCACAAGAGGATGACAAGGTCATTGTTGAATTTCACAGTAGCCTATGTGGAGGGCATCATTTCTGGAATACCACAACCTACAAAATCCTCAGGGCTGGGTACTACTGGCCCACCTTATTCACTGATGTATGCAGAAAAGTCAGAGCCTGCATCAAATGCCAAAGATTTTCAGGAAATCAATAGCATAAATCTCTTCCTTTAAAGACTATAGTTGTTTCAGGACCTTTCCAACAATGGGGTCTAGATTTTATTGGAGAAATACACCCTGCTTCTAGTGGGTAGCATAGATGGATCCTAACTACCACATATTTCTATACTAAGTGGATAGAAGCTATTCCCACCAGGAGTACTTCCCACAAGGTAATCATTGGATTCCTGGAAAACCTTGTCACAAGATTCAACTGCCAAAGCCAAATTGTCACTGATAACGCAACCTCTTTCAAGGCTGAGCCATTAGCCAAGTTCTGTGAGAAATTTGGGATCAAACTGATTCACTCCACCCCATACTATCCCGAGGGTAATGGTTTAGCAGAGTCCTCCAACAAAAGCCTGATAAGGATCATCAAAAGACTATTGGAAGACAATAAAAAGGCATAGGATTCAAAATTGAAATTCTCTCTATGGGCCGATCGAGTCACCACAAAGAGATCTATAGGCATCTCCCATTTTCAATTGGTTTATGGAGAAGAATTTGTTTTCCCTTCTCAGCTAGCCATTCCTGTAGAAAAGTTCATCTAGGATTATCAAAAAGAGCTTGATGATATGATCAGAAGAATTCATCAACTGGTAGAGGTTCAGCAGGCCAGAGAGTAGGTAATGAACAGAACTCAAGACCATCAGCAAAAGGTCAAGCAAGATTTTGACAAAAAGGCTAAGAAGGAAGAGTTTCAGATAGGAGATCTGGTGCTAAAATGGGATTCTCCTAAACAAGACAAGGGAAAACACGACAAATTTGAATCCCTATGGGTCGAGCCCTTCAAAATATTTGAGGTATTTTCAAATAATACCTATAGGTTGCGAGATTTGAAGGATCAAGAGGTTACAAACAAACCAGTAAATGGACATTTTCTGAAAAAATGTTTTGTTTGAGCCTTATACGACTCCTTGTTTCTAAATATTGTCCTTTTGGTTCTTTGTTTATTTTTATTTTTCGGCTTAGTAAATGACTCCATAGCCGAACATCAAGGCAGTGAAACTGCAAAAGAGTCCTTAGAGCATCATAGGAATGACTCTATCCCCCATGGAGCCTATGTTAGCAACAATTCTTGTCTCTGGCATAACAATATCCAGGTTTGCAGGCTGCACGAGAAGCACCCAAGCGTAGCACAGAAAAATCTCTTTTCAGGCTTAAAATCAAGCGAGTGGGCAATTTGTTTTCGAAGGAGCAGAGAAATGGACGAAGGGTAATTACATTCAACCAAATAGTGCCAAGTATAGCGCAGAAGTTTTCAAAGAAGTGAACGGTCGAAATTATCCATGGGGCACTCGCGAAGTTACGAGGACCAGCCTCCTCCCAGCCATGAGATGTGAAGTGCCGAAGGTGCCCAGTTTTGGGCCCACAATATTACCAAGTGTTCAGAGTCGTCCGATCAGAGAGGGACACATGGTGCGCGATTAGGCTCTATCGCTTCTTCATGCATCGTAACTTTGAATAACGAGGACCAACCTCCTCCCAGCCACGAGACGCGAAGTGCCAAAGGCGTCCAGGACCCGAGCCCATAATATTGCCAAAATGATCTAGGTCGTCCATCCTAGAGGAGCACGTGGCGTGCGATCGGGCTCTGTCGCAGCTTCGCCCATCGTGAATTTGAAACATTTTTCCTCTGCTGCTGGGATCCCCGAAACGCGAAGTGTCGAAGGCGCCCAGTTTCACAACTTCAAACATCGCAATTTTGGAATGTAGGGGTCTCCCCCCTCCCATTCGTGATACGCAAGATGTGAAAATGCCTTGGGCACAGGCCCACGGTCATAGCGCAAGGTCGTATGGGGTAGAGACAAAGAAATCAAGGGACATGGAGCTAATATGTTTGAAAGAAGAGGGATTTCCAAAAAGGAGCAAGAGTATCGAAGCACCTTAGAAAAAGGCTCTAGGTCATGACTGTGGGGTACAACGAGGGAAGCCAGCCCCCGAGCTCGGGAAGTGAGCACGTGGTCATTTCTTGTGCTTGAAGTTTCGGTTGCTCACCATAGAAGGGAGCGATTAATGAAAAGAAGGTTGGTAGATGAAACTTTAGTTCTAGCCATGAATGTGAGGCATGGAGGTTTTGGTAGGCAGTCTGCCCAAGACCGTTTGGTGTGTAGGTTGACCTGAAAGGCCCATGTCAATATGATGTTCTTCTTTGATCAAAGAACCTGCACATGATAGGTTGGACTTTAATGTTTCAGCTACCCTACTGATGCCAAGGGAAGCGCACTGCTCTGAGTATATATTCTCAATTATTGTATTTTTGTAAGCATCGATGGTTGAGCTAGGCTCTCGATTGTAAAGTTTTAACAAAGAACTGGTTGATCTGGTTATGTATTGGCACTTGAGACTTCTTGCCTTATGAATGTCAGTTTCTTTCCATGTCTTTGTTCACACTGTGTTAGAACAACTCGGAATTGGAGGATCCAGTCGAGTTGTGTTGTTATAGGATGATGTAGGTTGGATCACTGTAATAGTCACATTGTCTCTAATCAGTTCTTGTTTTTCAAAACGATGAATGATTTGGAATTGGAGGATCCATTCAAGTCACCCTTCAGTTCCCCGAAGCTCAGAACCAAGAGGATCTTGTATTCTGAGATTTTCTTCTTCAATTTGTTGAAAGGCCTGATGCCCAAGGCAGTCTTGCTCACTCATCTCACCAAGTCTTTCCCTTGCTCATTTTACAATTAGCTCACTGACGAAAGTTAGATCAAGACCTCCTTTGTTCTTTACATACCAGGCCTGGTCCCTGAGTTAGAGTGATACCTTCCTGGGTCTCTACCCATTTGATCACCCATTAAATTTATTCGTGACATAAATTGATGGGTGTTGGGCTCTGCTCCTGCTGCAATCCAGGAGTGACTGCTAATGCTAACAGGGAGGATTCAAGGAGTGAAAGTTGGAGAAGTTTCATAGAATAAACTAAATAATATTATATACAGGATTAGATTATTCCAAGAATTGAATAATTGTAGAAATTAAAGAAGTCTCAGGAAACATTATCAGGTTCAATCTGATGGTTGGTTGATGGTGATGATTTAATGTGAAGTTTTATTATCTATCGTATATTCTTGGGTGGAAGGAAGGGGTAAGGATGGAGAGTTAAACTCTCTCTTGATATTGGAGGATTGTATCTTCCTCTTGGAGGTTTATCCCTCCCTTTACACTTGAAAGTTGTAGCTACCTTTGGAAGTCATTACTTCCCTTGAACAATAACTATTGATTATTTCTCATATATTGTGCATGGTGTATTGTGGTGTATTGGTGTAACTCTTATACTATTGTTCATTGCTCATCGGATATAATTGAATGGTTTAAGTATAAGTTGAAAAAGGTTTTAAATTGTACTTGATACTGATTCACCCCCCTCTCAGTATCAACATAACATAGGGTCCCAACCAATGCATTCGAAACTTCCATGGATGCTACATAAACTTACTATCGTAAAGTAATACTAAGTCTCCCACTTTAAAAAAAAATGTTTAATATTTCTATCATGCCATGCCTTTTCCCTTGCCTTATGAACTTGCTGGTGGAAGCATGTGAAAAAACCAATCTTCCTCAATATGTACTAACTGTGAAAATATCTCCTCTAATGGACTAGAGTCTGAAATATTGGTAATTGTTGTAATGTACAGGCTAGGTTGAATAAAATCCATCGACATCACTACTTCTTGGTCATAAACCAACCTAAAAGGCGTCTACCATGTCAATTTTTTGCTTTTAGTCCTATAGGCCCATAAAAATATAGGAAACCTTAAGTTCCAATCATCTCTCACTATGTTGTAGATATTTGTCAAAGCATTCTCCATAATTTTATTAAAATCTTCTACTATCCCATTGGCCTAAGGATGACACCGGGTACTCTTCTAATGATGAATTTGAAATTCCTTAGTCAATGCTACAATTATTTTATTCAATAAGTGTGTTCCTTGATCACTAAGTAGAATGTGTGGGCACCCAAATTGTGTGACTACATTATAAAATAGAAACCGAAGAATACTCTTTGCACTGTACTCTATGAATAGTGCTTCCTCTACCCATCTCGTCAAATAATCCATCGTAGTGATTATGTACTTGTCTCTTAATATTTTGGCTGATGGGTTGATTGGTCCAACAAAGTATATTGTCCATTTACAAAAAAAAATCAATGTCACCTATGGGTGTAAAGGAATCTCATCCCTCCTGGATGGATTTCCCACACTTTGACAAGCATCGCATTCTTGAAAGTATTCTTTAGCATCCTTATGAAGTGTGTTAGAGAAAGATTTGCCTCACCCTATGAAATCTTGTAGAGAGGGCCTTATTCCATTTCCCTATGCAGACTTATCTTTCCTATTGATAAAATTGAGAGGAAAAAATACAAATTTTTCCACTTCTACGCATCTTGCACCTTATACAACAAGCGAATATGCAGGCTGCTCCACTACAACTTGCATACATCGAGATTTGTGCCATAAAATCAAAATTGAATGTTGAGTTTTCATGTCACGACAAGAGATATTTGATCCTTGGCCTTCCATATACTGGAAACGTTCTGACTCGGCCCTTAATTTTCATTTTGAAGGCTATAAAGAGGTCAATTTCAAGCTATGGAAAAGGAGAAAGAATTCAACTTTGAGAGAAAAGTTACTCTGGAGAAATTATTAATTCATATTGAGTCTGCATCTCCTTGTCCTTTAAGTATGAACACAATGTTCATCCCCCAAGCTCTTCCTTTATTGATGGAGAACCTCACTGTCTCCCTTCTATGAGATTTCCTTTGGTGGAGGATTGAAGTGGTGGAGGCCCAACTGGAAGGAACTTGCTTTCTCAATTCTGAACCGTGCCGACACAAAAGTCTGTAATATTTTCTCTTCTGCTGATCATTTATTAATAGAAATACTCTCTTCCCGTCCAATTGATATCTTGAAAATATATGAGTTATTATCCATGTGCATGTTTGTTTTGTATAATAATGGATTATGATATCTAATGTGCTAACCTTTTATATTATCACTATATTCTTTCTCTGCTTGTTTTTTGAGAACTTGTTGCAGGTATAGAGATTTGGGTCAAAGTGCTCAACGGTGGACATCATAAAACATCTAGATGAGGTAGGTCCCTATATTATCTCACTTGAACATTAGTTTATACAACATGTTTTTGGGATAGAGTTAATTTCTGCAGTCATATCCGTTTTTTGTGGTTTACCCTAGCCATAGAGAGATTTTCCTTGTAACAAAGTGTGGACCACCATATCCCTACACACAATATATTTTACACAGTTGTTTTCCCTGCATAGTGTCCTCTTAACATCCCTTCATGCACTTCTGTGAGTATCATAGGCCTTTCATGCTCCAACACACATTGTCTCAATATTCCATCTTCACCTAACTTGTATACGTTCCCTGCAATCAATCAATAATTTGTTTCTTTAACTACTAATTGATTCTTCTGGAAAACTGTCATGTTTGACGGGGCCATTCCTATACTTAGAAACTACATGATGTCTATGAAATAGTCATCCACCATATTAACTGCAAATAACTATGCATTCAACAAGCTGTCAGCTAGATTCCCTACACCTTCCCTTGATAGTATGCATGATAAGTTATCAGGTATTGCATTCAACTTCCATGGTGTTAATACATATGTTTGTGGGGGGATTGTTTTCCCTTAGGAAATAACCCCATGGCAAAAAATTGATGGAAAGGGGGCTAAAAACCCTCAAAATCGATTGTATCCTAATTTTTTGATTGACCGATGGATTGGTGCATCATTATAAGGAGCGCATAGATCTGGGCATCCAATCTTAGCGTGCTCAGATCTATGACACACAACCCATATCCGACCCCC
>JZKD02S2111339.1:287737-306828 GCA_000966675.3 Picea glauca
ATCCTGTTGATGATCGAGATAAGCGCAAACCACGATACCCTTTCCTTATCTGTGGTGATGATCATTACATGAAGGATTGTCCACGACGTGCCAAGGTCACTAAGTTCCTTCAAGGAACTCCAAAACCACCTACACCGGTTGTCTTGTCCCAACCCTTCCCGTCTCAACAACAAGCTCAGTTGGTCATTCAAGGCCAACCCTCCTCTTCTACGACATCATATGTTTTGATGTGTACTGGTGATTCTAAGTAGAACAACATTGCACTCACAACTCGAGCTAAAGATTATTCTCCATCTAAGGACAAGGTGGATGATTTACCTCCTTCGTTGGTCCAACCCTCTCCCGCGACTCCACCTACTAATGGCCCTCTTCATCTTGAATGAACTAGCCTTGATATAGTTCTGTGACCACCCCAAAAAGGTTTTGTTAGGAAATCGGCTTTCAATCCTCATGCTCATGCAGCCCAGAACTACAGTATTGTTGAGGATCTGGCCCAGGCACCTTCAGTGATGTCAGCCCTTGAAGTCCTTCAGTCTTGTCCTGCACAACGGAAGGAACTGTTGAAAGCTATAGGTGGAATTGACCCGACATATACGAATTTGATAGTCTTTGACTTGGAATATCACATTCCAAGGCTACCCCCTCAACTCTCATTTCAAATACAAGTGGTTTTCTCCGACAAAAACATTTTCCGAACTGTTATTGACGAGGATGCCTCGACGTGTTTTATGTCTCTTGCTTGTTGGAAAGCCATTGGCTCTCCTCCTTTGAATGAATCCTAGAACACTCTTAAAGCCTTCAATGGATCTGGTTTTAAGCCCTACGATGTCCTTCCTTTGTTGCCCATCACGTTAGAAGGTAAGACGGTTCAATTCAAAGTGGAAGTCTTTGCCGCTCCCCTTGATTATAATCTTTTACTTGGTCATAGCTGGATCGATTCCATGCACGTTGTTGTGTCAACACTTTTCCGTGTAGTACATTTCCTTCATCAAGGAAAGGTTGTTACCATTGACCAACTTTACTTCTTCAATTCTGATAACCGTACTGGAAACGTGTCATTTATTTCTAAAACCCCATCGGGTTATGAGAACGTCGGTGTAGGCCTTTTAAAGGACTCCTCGTTAATGGGTACTTTTCCCATTCCACCACCCGATGTTCCATGCCCGTCTGTTTCTTCTATCAACATGATCTCCATCGTGCCTCATGAACTTCCTGCATCACATGACCCTTGGATTGTCCTTGACCCTGGAGATCATCTTGATTTCAGCGACGCAATGTCGTTAAGTCCGGTTGAATCTGCCTATCATGCCATTCAATTGGCAACACCTTCTACCCCCTCTCTTGATGAGTTGTCTCCCAATCCTTTTCGTGTTATTTTTCCCACTGACGAGATGATCATGTCCATCATGGAGGACACCCCTTGGGACGATGGGCATCATTGTTCCATACTCTTTCTAGAACAACACACTCTTGAGAACTATCACCGGATTTCACCTCTGTCGACCATTGTTGTCATCTCGACGGTTCCCGCGTCTACACACGATGTGTTTGCTGAAGGGAACTTAAGTAATATCTCACCCACAATTCCCATTGAAATATCTATTAAACCTGGGATTGTTGAAAATGTTCATATTGGAGATTCATGTTCTCCTCATGAAATAGTCACCTATACGACTCTATTCAAAGAATTTTGTGACATTGCTTGGAGCTACGAAGAGATACCAGGTATCGACCCTGCAATTGTTGTACATGAGATAAAGACATACCCCGAAGCTAAACCTGTTTGACAACGCCTTCATCCAGTTCACCCACGTAAAGCTGCTGCTATCAAGATCGAAGTTGAAACACTTCTGAAAGCTGGCTTTATTTATCCAATGGCTCTTACTGAATGGGTTTCCAATCCTGTCCCGATTGATAAGAAAGGAAGCAGTATTCGTATATGTGTTGATTATAGGGATATTAATAAAGCTTGTCCCAAAGACAACTTTCCTACCCCCTTCGTCGATCAGATTGTCGATGATTGTGCCAGAAGTGAAATTTTCTCTCTCATGGATGGTTTCTCCAGCTATAATCAAATTAACATTGCTCCCGAGGACCAACATAAGACTGCCTTTATTTGTCCTTGGGGTACTTTTGCCTATAGGAAACTCCCTTTCGGTCTTAAGAACGCGGGCGCGACGTTTCAACGTGCTATATCTTATGCTTTTCATGATATCAAGCACATCATTCAACCCTATTTGGATGATTTACCCGCTCATTCTATGCATAGAGTCGATCACCCTACCCACCTCCGAGCCATTTTCGTTCGCTGTCAGTTCTATCGTATACGTTTAAATCCTCATAAATGCGTTTTTTGCGTAGAATCCAGTCGTCTTCTAGGTTTTATCATTTTGTGTCAAGGGATCCGGGTGGATCCTATTAAGGTTGAGGCGATTCTTAATCTCCCTCCTCCTTCTACACTGTACCAGTTGCAAAGTTTGTAGGGGAAAGCAAACTTTCTTCGTCATTTTATCCCTAATTACGCCAAGATCACTCGTGGTTTTATGGAGCTACTAAAGAAAGATTCAGAGTTCGTCTGGGATACCATTGTCGACAATGCTTTCGAAGCTTTGAAGTTGTCCCTAACATGAGCTCCGCTTCTCTTTCCTCCTGATTACAGTCGTGATTATTTCCTTTATATTGCTACCTCGGAGTACACTATTGGCATGGTTATCGTCCAAGAGGATGATGTGCATGATGAACATGTTATTTACTACTTGATTCGAAGTCTCACACCTACTGAAATCAAGTATCAACATGTCAAAAAACTGGCCTTGGCTGCCGTTCAAGCCGTTCAACGCTTCCGGAACTATATCCTCTCACGCAAGACTACGGTGATTTCTCATTGCAACCCTATGCAACATATTTTGACACGCCAATTTCTAGGGGGAAAATACTCCAAATGGATTGTCATACTCCAGGAGTTTGACTTGGAATTCGATTGTGCCAAGTCTAAGAAATCCTTAGTTTTTGCTGAGTTGATATGTGATTTTCCTCACTCTGCAACGGAAAATGTAGCAGTTGATTCATTACCTGATGAATATCTTTTCCTTATTAGCACTGACGATCTTTGGTATGGGGATCTCCAAACTCAGAATTTTTAGCCTACTTTGTCTAGCACTGAACGACGTCGCATACTCTATCAAGCTCATCAATACATTATCCTCGGGGATACTCTTTACCGTCGGGGAATTGAATCTGTTTTTTGACATTGTTTAACATTCGATGAAGTCGAGAAAGATCTGAATGACTTCCATTCCAGAGCATGTGGTGGTCATATGTCTGGGTATGCTACTTCCCAAAAGATCTTATGCGCAGGGTATTTTTGGCCTTCCTTGTTTAACGACTGCATTACTGCCATTCAGAAATGCCATGCCTGCCAGACCTACAATCAAAAAATTTGTTCACATCCTGCTCCTCTTCACCCTGTGGTCTCAGTTGGTCCTTTTGCGAAATGGGGCATCGATTTCATGACATGTCACCCTCACTCGGCCGGGGGGCATGGTTACATTATTGTATCCATTGATTACTTTACGAAATGGGCCGAGGCGATGCTGACATTCGACAATACTGGAAATATCGCGTCATTGTTTCTTTTTAATCACATCATAGCTCATTTTGGTGTTCCTTAAGCTATCTTTACTGATCACGGTAGCCACTTTAGGAATTTTATAATGTCCGAACTTACTGAGAAGTTGGGTCTTTGTCATGATAACTCAATTCCCTATTATCCACAAGCTAACGGCTAGGTTGAAGCAATCAAAAAAGTTCTCATAACTATGCTTCAACGGATGATAGGGATTCATAAAACAAGTTGGCACATGATGTTGTTTTCGACATTGTGGGCGTACCTGACATCTGTTAAGTCCGCTACTAGGTTTACGCCTTTTCGGTTAGTCTATGGTGTGGAAGCCATTCTTCCTATCGAATGTGAGATACCCTCTCTGAAGCTAGATGTTGAACTCCTACCCAACACTTCTGTTGAAGAAGAATGTCTATTGTATCTTATGCAATTAGAAGAAACTCGACGTGACACCACTCTAGTAATAGAAGCCCAGAAAAAACATGTTAAAGCCCAATATGACAAGCATGTCAAGCCTCGCGTTTTCTTTGAAGGTGATCTTATTCTTCTTTATGAACAGGATTGAGATGTGTTAGGAGCTGGGAAATTCAAACCCATGTGGCGAGGTCCTTATATTGTTCGCCGAGTTTTGGAAAAAGGAACGTATGAGTTGGTATATTACGATGGTATCCCTTTGAGTGAACCCAGGAATGGGTTATACTTGAAGAAGTACTATGCATAAATCATCTGTGCATAAGTACTTGTATTTTATTGTATCATACATTTTGTGTGTTACTATAGTTTTCTTTTATCGTTATCTGGTCTCTTCCCTTATGTGACATTGTGTTTGATTTCCAGAAGTCGGAGTCTTCGCTACCCTATATTGGCTTCGTTGTTGGTTCTAGTCATAGTACTCAAAACCTTTCTTCCTCTACGTGGGCAATCTATGCCCCAACAAACGAACTTGTATCTTTATGAGGTGTGAGTCTCGGTCGTGCAACCAATAATATTGCAGAGTATAGCGTTGTTATTGAATTATTGGTTGATGCTATCTCACTCGGAATTCATCATTTGGTTGTGCAGCTTGACTCCCAGCTTGTATTACTACAGTTAAGTAATATCTACTCTATTCAAAGTCCTACTTTGTTACAGGTATATTTGCGAATTCGCCTCTTGGAACGTTATTTTGATCACATTGAATATCAACATATTCCTAGATGTCTAAATACATTAACAGATGCATTGGCTAATTATGTATTGGACAGACATTTGAATCATTTATAAATCAAACACATCAAAATTCACACAATATAAAGTAAACCGGTAGAAGCCATCTGTATATATAACGATCAAAAGATTTTTTTACAAAAAGTTTGTCCGAAGACCAAAATGTCAAAATTTGAAGCTCATAGCTTCTACAAAGTGACTTCATGGATGATGTTCATGGTAACACACGACTACCCTAGCAACCCTACGGAGCAGTCGAATCATAGATGTTGATACCCCTACAATATGACGTTGATCACGTCATGGAACCTCTTCTAGAGTCATGTCTGGAATGTCTGTAGTCAGGCCCTCTAGATTATGTTCCACCACTTGGTAATCTTCAACAAACTATGGTGATGTTGCTACCTCTCCTCGCCACTGTATGGGAGAAGTGCCAGGAGGTCTATAAGGTCCAACATCTGTGTTATCAACAAACGATTTTGTATTAGTCTTTGGACAAGCATATAAAACAAAAACATTTGAATATGATAAAAAATTCAAAAACTTTTAAAAAGAGAAAAATGTGTGTACTTCTTACCAAGGTCACCCCACTAAGTATCCTCTGGAAATACTAAGTCCGGATCTCCTCATAAATCCAAGCCGGCATAGGCATAGTCATCAACCATAGACATCTGGGTTTGAAGCCAGTCAAAGAAAGTATCATCGTACTTGATGATCGGTCCTGCTATGTGTCAGGCCATGAGACGATACCATCTCAACATCCTTGGATCCCTGGGACCCTTTATACTCCACTCAACCTGCAGTCTCACTACAGAAACCCTCTCAAGGAAGAAGGATACCAAAAAATATCCATACCTGGATTTCTTCAGGTCACCTCGCCTACATTTGGTCAATTGCTTTTTGATACTGTGAAGCACAACATCTGCCCAGTTGAATACTCAAGGCTCAGTACACTTGATGGCATACTGGAAGTAACTCTGCAATGCCATGTGAGGAGCAGAACTCTTGGCCATACGAGCTATGGTGAAAATGATAGTACAGAGAGTCAAGTCTTGTACCCCCTAGATAGCTACTTTTTCTTTCTTTCTCTCAGCCTCGGGAACGCAGTATAAATTACAGTACTCACTCATCTTTATCCCACCACCTCTACTACCGGTCAGGCTAACATAGTACTCGCACTTGGATAATCCATTCAAAAAGTAAATTTCCTCAATGTCTAAGGACAGTGTGTGAGCCCCCACATGAAACACCTGCTGATCAGGGTCCCACATACGTACCAGGTACTCTAATAGTCTGATTTGGGCCCTCATGCCCGGGATGCGAAAGTATTTCAAGAGCCCACAATATCTCAAAGAAGCTATGGTAGGTGGATGATTTTTGGCCATCGCATTATCCTCTTCATGTTCCCTTTCATGCCACTCAAGCACCATGTTGATGGCCAATTATCTGCATAAGGAACACAATAAGAGGATTAATAACTTCTTTCATTCTTTGGAACTTTTTCATTAGGTAAAAATTTAAAAAAAAATTGAGCTTTT
This sequence comes from Picea glauca, assembly GCA_000966675.3. Classification (NCBI taxonomy): domain Eukaryota; kingdom Viridiplantae; phylum Streptophyta; class Pinopsida; order Pinales; family Pinaceae; genus Picea; species Picea glauca. Next base: position 294,104 of record JZKD02S2111339.1, read on the forward strand.
GCAGTTCTCGCAGGTGCCCTATGTGCACAGTGCGAGAACCTTGGAGGTGGCCTTAGGCTCACCTGGGAGAACACATAATTCTCGCAAGCCCCGTATAGCATGCCTGCGAGAATGGCAGCGCACATATAGGGCTTAGAAAATAAACTTAAAACTACAAATTTAACCAATGAAATCACAAAATTAAACCATGAAAGTGTTAAGGATGAAGATCTTACCTAACTGTCACAGACGTCTCGTTGAATGGTCTCTCGTAGCTCCCGCAATCTATCGCCGAACTTGGAGGGTAAAAGAGGGGTTTTTTTAGCTCAATAGTGGAAATGTAAAAATGGTGTGGTAAAAAAATTATTTACTCCTTTTATTAACTTTTACTATGTCATTTTGGTTTTTTATGATTATTTATCAATTAAACCATAATCCCTAATGTCATGTTGAGTGTAATTCTTGCAGGTGTGATGAATTTAATGATCAAATACCAGGATACGGATAAGTTTTTCTTTGTTATCGTGAGTTTTTGATTGTTTTTTATGGTTTTTACATAAAACCTCGAGCATCATTTTTGTCCGTTCTTGTGCTCATAAATACATGAGAATGTGATCGAGCATACTTTTATCACTTTTTTGGGCTCAACAAGGTTATACGAAAAAGGAACCCCCCTGGAGTCTTCTTTAAGCTCTTTTCAAACTCTCTAAACATGAAAAGATTGTCGAGCAACCTTGCTATTTTCACACTCGATAAAGTATTTGAAGTAAGCATCTGGTGAGAGATAATTTATCTCTTTTTCAGTCTCATCCAGACTATTTTACGAAAAAGGAACTGAGAGAGTTCTCTTTTGAGTGTTTTTCCAAACTCTATAATCTTGAAAAACCTTCGAGTTTTCTATCTCTGGACTCGTTAAACAAATATTGACAGACCTGTAATGGGACCGAACCACTCCTTCTTAGGGTTCGTTAAACATACTCCGAGGGACTCGTCTAAAGGATGATATTACATCAACAAGCATATGTTATCCTCCTCAATCTTGCGTAAAAATAAAGAGGTACTCGCCAGAAATGGTGGGGAAAAATTTGGGAAAGGGATATGTTTTCATTTTCGTATTAATTGGTAGTAAGTGTCGCTCTTGAACATGACACCCGCTATTCATCATTTGAAGCCGGTTTGGGAAATCCATTTGTCTCTCATTCAATTTTCTACAAGGTCATTCTCTGTGTCGTCTTTGAGTCAATGATGCCAAATCATTGGTCATGTCATTCATATGTTCAAGAGAAGTCCATCTGAAACCTATTGAATCGACCATCTGCAGCTGTCCATTCCTTTAGTGTCGGCCTTCCCTGTGTCCAGTGCAATTCACATCATACTCTGTTTCACCTTCAAAGTCTGTTACTCATTTCGTGTCATTGATGGGGGATACATCAAGGCCCTCCTGTGACGAGTTTTGTTCCGTCAACTTCAACTCATTATATGGAATCACGACTTAGAAATTATTTGGTACCTTGGAGCTTGCATGCCTCAATGCCAGGTTTCCTTGCTTTCGACAGTGGGTTTACATCATTGACCCCTGATCAAAATATTTCATTGGATGTTCGACTTCAACTCATTTATTCACACTCGATGGATTGTACTAAGGTACCTTGGGAGTCATTGACATCAATGGTGATTTCCCTCGCACTTGTTAACGGTTTCATCAATGACCGGTAATCAAGTGGTTTCTACCATGTTCGACTTCAATACATGTAATCACATGGTTAGATTCGTACTTTGGGCGACGAGATTGAAGAAACTGGATACCATCATTGTGATCCAGGTTGAGATGGAGTATGTATAATTTGCGACACATAGATCCACTGTGTATGTCTCGTGGCTATGTCGTTTTGATTTGAAATTTCTCGCACAGATCCACAATGTATTCTGGTGGCTATGCTATATTTTGATGGCATGGATCCACAGTGTATGATTGGTGGCCATGACCCATGTCTATAATGTCATCATTTGGTGATCTGAGTATGGGAATTCCTACCTCATAATTGATATATAGGATATTCTGTAGATGCTTGGTTGTTCGCAGGTTTCCGATTAGATGTGCTCCTCGTTCCCGACACACACATGCAGCTTACAAAGTCTATCGGCTGTCACTGGTTCCAACCTCATACTTTGGGGGGAATTCTGTTACCCATGATTTTTGTCATCATGATGATGTATTGATGATGGTGTACTCAGGCTCTTCATAAGAACTTTCTCCTGAGAAAAAGTTATTTTCATCTCTTCCAGAAAACTCATTTTTGAAGACTGTTTGCAGGCTGCTAGTATATTTGCCTGCGAGAATGCATGATTCTCGTAGGCTGCCTTAAGCTAGAGTGCAAGAAGTTCACACTCTGTTGAACTCCTAGGGTGCGAACTCTTTATAAAGCAAGGAAAAAGATGAATTCTTGATGCTTCTAGAAGGGAATCTTCTAGAAGGATGAGATGGCATTCGAATGGTTATCCTAGTACTGGATTCCTTGATATTTTGGGATCATTCTTATCCAAGTAAGTAATTCAATCTCTCCTATATATTGAGGGAATTCTCATGGAAAAGGTTAAGCAAGCAATATTAAGCAAGATTCATTGGAGAATTGGTGAAAGAATTGTGTGAAGGACTGAATCTACAGCAGCTTGGAGACTCCAGCAAGTTCATCCAAAGGATTTGATCTTCTTCATGCAAGTGAGAAAGTGTGCGTGTCAGAGCCAAGGGCCATTGAAAGGAAGTTTGCAACATCAAGGCTCTGGTTGTAATCTTTACTTTCCATTAATATGATACAGTAGCATGTCCCTTTCCCATAAAGCTAATTTCACTTTACTATATAACTCCTTGATCATATACATAGATTGACCATTGAATAGATTGTGCTTTCTTCACTTTGGTTGGTTTGTGTTGTCTTGATCTTGACTGCACGAGAGCACTAGAGTGAAGTGGAAGCAACAAAGAACATAGGAAGCGATAATAAGGTATGTTCTTTATTCTTGTCTCCTATTTAATTCAATGGTTAGAATCTAGGGAAAGAGGCATGCTCTGTATTTCTTTGTTCTAGATCTAGGTGGATCTAGGGAGATCGGTTTGTGTCCGCACTTACGGATTTATCCAATAACATCCACTCACTCTCCCACTTCATGACTAACCCTCTTAACTCTTGCCATTTGTCTCCCATGTCACCTTCACATGGACTGACCATCCCAACCTCGTTTTGCCACCGAAACCTTCCCTCTACCTCCTTGTTCCCTTCATGTCCACTTGGCCATCTCTCATCCGCTTTTCCATGCCAAGCATGCCAATCACTTCGTCAACGTCCACGTCCACTGTCAGGTCCCCCCTACAAGCATCTTATTGTTCCTGGGTTTATACTAAGGCTATAAGTATAATGTCAGGGATCGAGACATGAGGAAAAATGTTTCAATGTTTTCCTTTCACCACATAAATAACAGACAAAAGTTCTTTTAAAAATGAATTAATATTATAATAGCTTAGAGGTTGTTTCTCGTACCTGAGTTAAAAATCAAAATATAGAATGAATGGAAAGAAAAACATAAAGATGCTAATCAAAGAAAAGCATCAAAAGATGAAGAATATTACTTTGTAACAAAAGAAGAAAGTGATTGACGTAATATTCAATGAAGTATAAAATATAGTATCTAATTAACATGCAGGTCTTGTATTAAATAATAGTGAATACAGAGGAAAATTTGTTTGTTAATAGATTATTGAATATAACATCACCACGATTGAGGTTGTACTAAATTTTGATTTCCATTCATCAAAGAAAACATATGAAAGTATGTTGGCAAATGAAAAGACAAAGAACACATAACTCAGAATAGAAGAGATGTAGAATCTCTGGCCTGCATTTGTATTAATTCTCAGTGAAGAGAGTCTTCTCCTTTACAATCGGCAAAAAGAAACCTCTGTTTCTTTTTCAAAATGCATATTTATACTAGATTAAAACGTTTTGAATTCTATCATTCTAAAAGTTGCGGTTACAAATGAAAAGATGAAACACTTCACTTAGTTGTCCTTTGTCTTCCTTCATGTTGGTGGGGCATTTTCCTTTCTTTGTCCTCTAGATCCAAAATAGGTTGGAATAATCAACTATATTACTAGCCTCCAATAGTCTTCCCTTTCCCATGTTCAATACAATTGACACACTTTTCTACCAACTGGACTATCAAATTGGGAAGTTCAGTTTCGTCATTTGCTTCGAAAGTGTAGTACCTCCTTTCCAACTATGGCAGTCTTTCTCCTATTTTCCTATCTTCTATAATGATAGATTATAAATATAGGTTTGGTTTTATCAACCATTTATCTATATGGGAAATATTGACTTTTTTATCTGACATAGTTCAACTTGATCTCTTTGCACATTTTCCTTGATATCTAGTAGATGTTTAACTATGTTAATTTTGCCCAAAGTTCCAGAGCTATTCTCCTTATCGAGATCCAAAAAAAAATATTTATTACACAAAATGTTTCTTCACAAGAGTCTTTCACCTCTTTAGCCATTTTTTTGTTCTCTGATATATTATGCTCCCATGATTTTAACAGGATGTTACCTCTGGTTTGTTCTTGAATGGATAATTTGGAAGCGATGACCATTTCCTCTTTTTCCATTGATATGATATCCTCCTGGAAAGTACTTCGAGCCACCTTAGCTTCTCTCTCTCTTAAGGTGATTCTATCTAAGGCTTGATCTATCAACTAAAAGTGATCCTGGATGAATTCTACTTTAGTAAGTAGACTTTGTTGAGCCCCTTCTGTCTTCTTTTGTATTTTTGTGGCTTGAGTTCGAAATGTTGCTACATCTATGACCTACATTTTAGTAGAATTTAATTTAGATTGCAGTTGTTTTATTAACTCCTTCTATTGAATTACCTGTGCTTGAACTATCTGAGCCAACTCTTGTATTTTCTCAAGATTATATTTGATCTATTTGATTTTCTATTGATCAACTGCTCTGACTTGTTCAAGGTTTTTACATGCGTCATTCCTAGTATTCGCTTCTACAATTGCCATCTGAGTTTGTAATTTGTTGATTAACATGTATTTTTTTTATTCATTCCTTGAAGGTTCCAACTGAATATTGGTTGGCCATTGCATAAGCCCCCAAGGTTTCTTCTATCTCATCGACAAATTATTCCTCTTTTAAGGCTTCTCCATCCGTTAGTATTATGTATTTCTTAGCTATTGCACCTACCTTTTGGAATATTTCTCACTTCACCGCAGCCTTCCTTTTATTACTAAAACATAAATCGCTAGGAGGTAATTCTTCTATAGAGATAGGTGTTAAACCCTCTTTAAATATTATCTCTGCATTGGGGTTCCACTTTGTAAATTGTAAGGGTGTGATAGATGGAATAGGATTGCCGATTTATTTGGATTCTTGTTTCATGAGAGCATTTGTAGTCATTTCATTTGATGGAGACAAGCGTGTGTCTCCTACCCCTTTTGAAGGGGTCTCTGTTTGATCCTTGACCTGTTTAACTGGTGTATCTATCTCTGGGAGTTTTTCCTCTCAGTTTCCTGTTCCGAGGTCTCAGTTTTCTCTGTGTTCTCATGGATTTTTTGTTTTCCAGAATTTGTATCCATTGAACCTTGGGCTTATATTTGTTGTGTACCTAGAGGTTTTGAGTTTTTTCCTTGCAAAAATTTGGGAAGGCCACTTCTCCGGTGTTCTTAGAATTTGTAGAAATTGACCATCTCTCTGGGCAACAGAGCTCGAACTCAACTTAAGACTTCTGAGTAGGATCTCACTCCTCGGAACATTTCGTCATGGGGGAATGTTCGTGCTCATATCATTTTAGACCACAACTTGCCATATGGTTACCCATGACCCTATGAGGATCATGTTTCTTAAATTAAATGTCTACTAGTTTCATTTCCTTAAAGGTCACGACCTCTACTTTGGAATGGATGAAATCTAATAAAGAATATGTACCAATGTGTATGGGAAAAGGAAACCATACCTTTTTCTGAACTCCTTTGAGTTATTTTCTTATCCCATTGAGCACAGTTTTCATAGTGATTTATCGACATACTAGCTTGTATGGTAAGAACAGAGGTAAGGAATAAGGGGGAATAGAGCAACCAAAAACCCTAATATACGAGAACTGTTCTTCTAGGTACCCGTCTGCCACGTTGTTTAAGTTTGCAACGACTTTATTTGAAATCATGGGAGATGGATGGTCGTAGATAATGACATGCATTGGTACCATTACACAGTTGAAAATATCATAGATGAATTCCTTGGCCTTATATTTCCAGAGTTTGGAGTGGTATGCATGAATAGGATCTGTGTTATTTGGAGTCCAGCTCCAACTCATTAATGGAACAGGTGTCATGGAGCAAATGGAATCCATAATGTACGTAGACAGTAAAAATGAAGTTGCTTTCCCGCTTTCCCTTTATGCTTGATATTTTGTAACTTGGTTGGACAGACTGTCTGACAACAATTTAGCCCAATCGAAAGAGTACCCCTCTACTACTGTGTGGATAAGCGGTACCCATGGGAGCAAAAAATGCACAATATTCTCTCTCCCATAAAGCCTGCATACCATCAACGCTACATACATAAATTGTGGTTGTAAAGAAGGTATTTCTTATATACCATGATTGTCTTCTCTGAACATTTCAGGGCATGAACACCAATCTTTGATCAGGTCGGATAAGGCTTTTCCAAATTTCTCTCATTCTTTCTTTTTAAAACCCTCTAGGATTTTGGAATTGTAAGTAAAATTGGGTGTGGGGGACAATTTGTACATCACCTGCAGATGCTCCAGCCTAAATGTCCCAAAAACCACCTTCTGCATGTTAAATATTGTCCTAGTTAGGACATCTACGTGGTCCAACGCCCATTTAACCATATCACAATAGGGGAAAATCCACGACCTTGTTTCTATATTTTGCAATTATGACTGACCGACCACTTTGTATTTGATATACAAGTCATTTTTCTCATTGTCGCTCGAGTCATCTGGGAAGTTTATCAGCTCGTATTACAACATGTTGAAAACTTGTGTCCATGTTTTGATTGTGTTGATCTTTCTAGGTGAGGTATCATAAATAATATTTGAATTATGACCTAAATGTTCACCAACTACTTTGGGCATTTTCTGTGGATCCATGATGTAAAATATCAAGATTATAGTTCCTGTCACAGAGGATGAAAATACAAATAATGGTTATCTCGCTAAACTCGCTCTGTGAAACTAGAATGAAATTCAAATAATGATGGTAATTATTTCTCTTAGAGTACTCGAGTTTGTGTGGGTCCTTGCTGACACAACGTTTAATTCTTTTAATAGAAATATTTTGAAATGAAGCAAGATCTTACTTTCAATCATTTCCCTAATTTGCTTATAAATGCCATAAATGTTTGATATTTTGTGACTTGGGATGATCGTAGAAACATTTAATTCTTTACCCGTAAGCTAGTTGTTTAAGATATTAATTAATCTGATTTAATCCTTTAATTAATCATAATTAGTTCTTAATCCTTTTTCAGTGTTCGTAGTCTCGGACGATTTTATTCCTAATCTTGGGCCATGAACCCCAAATTTGCAATATTGTGATTTGGTTAATTAACTTTGATCAGACTTAAGTTCTTAATTGATCGTGATTAGTTTATAAATATCATGACCTCGGGTATCGGGATTACAAAGGTGTCATTCTAAGGTAAAACCATTGAGTCGCAAAGTCATGATAATTAGATAACATTAATTATCGTTAGTCTTGTAATTAACCAGGTTTATCTTAAGTCAATTTCGCGACTTTTTACATTGGACACTCAAAGGTGGCACAAGGTGTGACTCCCGAATCGTGAAAGAGCGATGCATTAAAATGGTGATAATCACTACTCAAAGTTTCAATGATCATGATTAAACTTAACCTGACTTCCCTATTTCGCATGTCGGGACATTGGGAGCTTTGATACGTATAACCGTTATATCTGCGAAATCCCAAAATCCAAGATTTGAGGTTTATGGTTATTGTATTTTTTATTTGAAAGAATGGGCGGCTTCAACCTTTTGGTAACTGGAGAATTTCAAAAGTATATATGTGTTCCAACATAGGCTCCATATAGGGATCTCGTCTCCCTATGGGATGAGAAGAACAGTAGACCACTTGCCTTTATTGGGTAAATGGAGTCATTACTTTGTTTTTGTGAAACGTTTTCAGAAAGAGGGTACAGAGAGAATCTAAGGTTTCATCTTTATCTCTGAAATCTTTCAAAACTTAATCGTTTACTAATCTCAATTTTATGTCCTTCAATGACTTCCTCTTCCTTAAAACTGACTTTAGATCTCTTAAGATAATCAAAACAACCTTATGATTTCTAACAAGTTCTGTTGATCTTTCTTGCATCAAGCCAAAGTAATTTCAGTGTTTTTTAATCAGGGAGTCCTATGTGAACTTGGGATGTAGATCTAGTCCAAAAGAAACCTAGTTACCAGAGTGAAATATAATTCATGTATAACAACCTTACAGATATCTTAGACATTTCTTCACTGCCAGCGAGATTGTTCAGCACCCCGGTGAAGTTATTTGATTCCCTTATTGAATTTCCTTTCACCACTTCAGTTTGTAACTTTGCATTTAAATGTCGATATGAGGGAAATCATTTAATGAATTTCCTTTCATCATCTCTTTTTTGGACTAGATGGGGGCAATCATTTTGGAATTTCCTTTCACCATCTGTCTTATACTTTCTTTTTAGAACATGAAGTGGGGGAAATCAATTTGTATAAATCATACTAGGGGCGATCTCTATTAGTAATTTTGGCAACAAAGGTCTGTTAACTCACTTTGATTACTCTGGACAAGTCTTCTTTTGACCTTCAAAACATATTAGTCTACGGGAAACTTATGGGGGATTTTTTATTTATTTCTAGCGACCTTCTTCTGAGAAAAATTAATCATTTAAGACCTGTTAAAAAACTGAGAGATTTAGGATTATCCTATACATACTTTTGTTCAGTAGGAGACCGAGGAGACATGATGACTTGCCCTTTTTCTAAGGATTCGTTTGTCATCTTTCAAAGGTAAAGTGTTACCCATCCTTCCTCTGTGGAGGCTATGGGGAGGCATATGGAGTCAAGGGGAATAATACCAAATATTTGAATAGGGTGAGAGAGGGGTTTCGTATTTCATAAACGTGGGTTTTATAACACAAACCTGACTCTTGAAAAATGTTCTCTGAGTTCACTTTATTTCTTCTTTTTCCGTTTATTTTAATTTTATCCAAATGATCTCTTTTGTGATTTACTTTGACAATTTGTTCCTTTGATAATACATCTAGTGAGTATCTTTATACACATAAGATTGTTGTTGTGCCAGGTGATATTCTTTGGAAATCTAAATAATTCAAAGACTCATACCTTTGATTTTCCATTTCACTCTCATCTAAGTAAATTATTTATTTATCACCTATTTCGGGATAACCAATATTTCTAATATACAACCACGTGTTTGTCTCCTTCATAATGTTTGATCTATCAAAAAAAAGTCCTACCTAAAAACAACATGAAGAATGTCAGGGTTTTACGAGTCACAACGTTTGATGAGTAAATTATTTAAAATCACTAACTTGTTTTATTTGCGGTGGAAGTAAGACTTACCTAAAACTATAAAAGATAGAAAACACAAACCGATATATACAATGGTATTTTGGAAATCATTTATTGCATATAGTGCTTAAGATAATGCCTGTTGATAGGGGATTTGAGGATTTTACCGTCCAAATTTTCTAGCAGAAATGAGTTTCTTCCCTTCGGAGGCTACAACTTTGAATGGTCCATACTAGATATGATCGAATTTTCCATGTTTGGTTGAGTCTTCTCTCCTAGCATCCCATTTCAAAACTAGGTCACAAGGGATGAATTCCCTATCTTTAGCCTTATGATCAAACAGGGATTTCATGTTGTCTTGATATTTATGAAATTTTTCATCCACTTCAGCCCTATTTTGTTGAACTTCGATCAATTGATTTATTCTTCTTGTGACATGATTTAGTTCTTTTTTTTCATCTTTTCAAAGTTTCATTACAGGTAGATCCAAATTAATGGGTAATACCACATCGGTCCCGTATACCATTTGAAATGGAGAAGTATCGATTGATTTCTTGGTGCCTATCTGATTTTTCCATAAGGCATATTTCAAATGTACATGCTAGGCTTTCTTATTTTCGTTCAAAACCTTTTTTATTATGGTGATTAAGCTTTTGTTTGATGATTCATCTAACCCATTGCCTTGAGGATAGTACGTTGTAGAATGACCCAAAAAAATATTGTATTTTCGGTAAAAGATGACCATTGCCATAGATTTGAATGCCTAGGCATTATTTGTAACTATCTTCTGGGGACAACCAAATCTAGATAATATATTTTCCTCCAAGAAATTTATTACCACTAAATTTGTCGCTTTCCTGGTTGGGATAACTTCTACCCATTTGGTGAAATACTCTGTAGCGGTCAGGATCCATCTATGTTGTGCACTGGAGTGTGGATTGTTTTTGCCTATAAAATCTAACCCCCATTGTTGAATAAGGGCTTTTGTTTTAAACGGGACCAAAGGTAACGCCGAGAGTTTCTTCTTGCCTGAAAATAATTGGCAAGAGTTACAGGCTCTAACTTTGGCATTCACGTTTGTAAATAACTTAGGCCAATAATATCCTTCTCTTAGAATTTTATAGGTTGTTTCTCTCCACGCATGATGTCCTCCACACACTCCTTCGTGAAATTCATTTATAACTCTTTCTGTTTCAGATTCTACTAAAGAAACTAGTAGGAAACCTAGAGAGTCTTTCCAATACAACTGGCTTTCTGAGATACAATACTTTACCACATGCAATTTCAATGTCCTAGTTTTAGATGGAGACATGTCGTTTGGGCATTTTGGAGTCAGAAGATAAGATACTATGTCTTTATACCAACCCGAAGATGCAAACTTCTCTTCAATTTTGGTTGTGGCTATCAAGTCGTCGAATTTGTCTATGTCTAAATATCCTTCATGCTCTTGTAGGTTATTTATTCCAAGTGCTCTGAAATTTGATTCAGCTGGTAGTTTAGCAAAACCTTGTCCCTTTACAAGCTTTGTCGGTTTTACCTCCAGATCAAATTTTTGAATTTTAGCAAGCCACCGACCCTTGTTCCCATCACTATCAGGCTGAACTAATATATCTTTAACAAAACTAGTGGGTACATATGGAATGATATTGGAATGCAGTACGTAGGTTTTGAAATATTTTAGTGCTTTCACCATGGCATATGCCTATTTTCCCATTATGTTGTACCTCAATTCCACATCTCTAAGGCTCTTACTGAAAAATGCTATTGGTTTCTCAAAACCCTCTTCGTTCTTCTGGAGGAGTACTACCGCAATTGTATGTTCGGATGCAAACGAAAAGATAAAAAATTCCTTTAGGTAATCAGGGCTTTCCAGTACAGGTGCTTCACCTATAATTTTCTTTAACTTCGATGATGTTTTTTCTTCGGTCGTCCATTTAACTTCGATGTTATTCTTGAGCATATTTGTAATCAATTTCACAATTTCAACAAAGTTTGGGATAAATCTTCTCAAAAAAATTATTTTCCCTAAAAATGACTGGATTTATTTTACATTTCTAGGAATATTTATAGTGTCAATAGCTTTGACCCTTTTAGGATCAATTTTAATTCTGTCTTGAGATACAATATGGCCCAAGATTTTACCTTACTGCATCACAAAGTGATATTTCTTGGGATTTAGAGACAAACCAAATTTGTGGCATTTCTCAAATGTTTGCTTGAGGTGGATTAGATGTTCTTCATCAGATTTGGAAAAAATGGTCAGATCATGGAGATAAATAACGACGAATTTATCTCTTTCATCGATGAAGGCGATATCCATAGCTCACTGGAAAGTAGCACCTGCATTCATCAAACGGAAAGGAATTTTGTCATACATAAGTGTACCCCATGGGGTGGTGAATGTTGTATTTTCTCTATCGTCTTCATTTACAACAATCTGATTGTAACTCGAAAAACCGTCGATCATTGACATTGTAATGCCCAGAAATATATATCTAAACATTGTTATCCTCACAAGCAATTATTTCTTAACTAAAACAATATCTATGTAGCATAATATCGATCTTCATACCAGCAACTTCAGCAAGTTAGATTCATCAAATATTAACGAATTCATAGCAGAATAAATAAATGCATAATTCAACAGGGTACCTGGTTCTGATGCTATTTTCGTTGCTAGCTGCCTTGTTGTTGCTACTCTCCTGCTACCTGCTACACAACCCAGTCCTGTTGCAAACACAGAAAAATTGCCCAAAACTATTGTCCACCTTGCCAACTAGGAAAACAACCTAGCTCCAGGATATCTACGGACATCCTAGCCCTCCGAGCCCAAAACCTCTAGCAACTCGGTGTCTACCTGATCAATATGTCACAACCAGCAAATCATGTGCCTCAATCAGAGCACACCAATCTCACAACCCCTCTCGGCTCTCTGAAATACTCATCCCTCCAACTCATGGACCTCTTCCCGTCAAATGCCCTCCTCCTCACTCCTTTCCCCCTCTTATTCCTCCTTCACCACCTTTCCTCCTCCCATTAAATTCCTTATCTCTACATTTAATTACCCTTATCCATTCATTAAATATATTATCCATGTATTGAATACGTTATCCCTTGTGGGATACGTAACTCAATTT
>JZKD02S2111339.1:309980-356503 GCA_000966675.3 Picea glauca
GTTACCAATAAAACAGTATGACTATGTAAACAATGTAATCGGCCAGCAAGTGTGTTTGATTACTTAGGTGTATTGGGCATATACCATCAATAGAAAATAAACCTTAAACTCTGCAATTTCAACCCGTGAATAAACCCTCAAGCAGTGCAAGATTGGGTATGGCATTTGGCACTTTAGTTAGGTCGTTTGGGCCACCTTTGCATCGATTAACTTTGAAATGTTTTCGACATCATATGTAAGCCAAAACGTTGCAAAAAGGAAAGATCAAAGACAGGTCTGTTATTTGATTTTACACAGGCCACAAACCCCTGTAATCAAATTCTAAGATGAGTACATTTGCATTTAGATTCGTTTAGATGAGAGCTTTAAAGGTTAGAATGCAATCAGATATACAATATTCACAATTCATAACTCCAATCTGGAAAAGATACGATTTGAAACGAGGACATCGAGCTATAAGAATACCATCTCATTAGCTAAGTCGTTTGCCCAGTTTTGGCATTGATTGGCCTTTCTTAATTGTATAGATCATGAAGCGAGAACCAAACACTATTCAACATGTGTTTCCAAGCATAATCTAGTGAACTTTAATGAAGATGTATGAGTTTAGGCAGTCCTACAGTTCACCTATCAGATCTGAGAAAGTATTCAACTATTAACATGATCTAAGATCCTATCTATGCCAACTTCAAGATATACCACAAAATGAAATCAGTTAGCATTAATATAGACCCGAGCAAGAAAATATCCAAGCAATTTTCAGATCTATAACAAATTTAACAAATAAAATATAAAACAAATGAAATTAATTAAAATATTAATAATTATAATAGAATCGAAATAAGATAAATTAACAATGTAATAAAAATTTAGCTAACAATTATTTAAATTGGAGGATAGGAAAAAAAAGAACTTGCATGAGGTCCACGTGCCTCCCTCCCCCATTCCCTAAATAGAAAGTTAAAACCCTAACCGAACCCTAATCGTTCACTTGTTTTTTTTTTTCTCGATTGCTATCCATAAGGCAGCCTCACCCTACCTCTGCCGCCATGGTTGCTTGTTTACAGGTTGCAGGTTTAAGGTGCGGTTTGGAGTTTTAATGGAGCGGCCACATCCCAGAAATGAGGCACACTGAATGGCTACATGGAAATGCACGCATCGTGCACCATGCTTGCTTATTTCCTCTATTGGCTTGGCCCTAGACTCGGGCGTTGTTGGCTTGGACCTGGGCTCTGATGTGTTGATGGTTGGTTAGTTTTATTATCATGAACCTAAACATGGATATTATGAAACTCTATGTGGTTGATGAGTATGGTTACTTTTATTATTGTTGAGAACCTGTGGTTGTATGTGTAGGTGTTGGTTGTAAAGTGAGCTCGGTGCTGGGCTTTGGGGTTTGGTGTTGGCGTTGGCACTGGTGCTGCTTTGTGTTGATGTAGAAGTGCACTTGAAGTTTGGTTTATGTTTGGAAATATCCCCTCCCCATTGCCACACAGAGCATCCTCCCATTTTCTCTTATTTTCTTTTCTGCTTTTATCTTCTTCTTTTCAGCATAGTTGTGGATCTGTAATTTTATTTACAGCCATAGATAGATAGATATGTGATGAATATATGGATATATGGAAAATTACAGTTTCATTTGGAGGATGGCCCTTATGTGTTCGTGATCTTGAAACCTGGTTTGTCGTTGGACTTTAACGTGTTGCAACTTGTTGTGTTGTTTTATGTCGGTGTATGCTTGTGTGCTAGCTGTTGGTGCACGAAATGGCGCTTATCCCTCTCAGTTCTGAAGGCAGACGAGAAATCTCTCTTGGGAAACGACACTGCTATGTCGTCACTGGGGCTCCATAGCTGCGCAGCCGTGGCTGTCGGATTTAACTAAATGCATTCTTATCCTTTCTTTTTATTATTTTCAATGAAAAGATGTCTTTGGCCCAGCACTCGTGGTGAGGTGAGAGGTTGTATAAAAACCGGGCGGTGTTCTTCGGATTCTGATATTCCGACAGTTTCTGTTCGAATTTATGTTGTATGCAATGGGTTATGATTACATAGGATTCAGCTTGATAATAAGCAGATTCACTGTCCTAGACTAGCTTGGATGGATCAGTGATGGTTTGACTGAGTTTTGTTTTTTTGTTTTCATGTAAAAGGTGAGCTTATGCTTAACTATATAGTATAAATTGTTTTTCACTTGTTCTTCACTATTCTTAAAGGTGCAGTTGACTTGAGGATAAAGGCGCACGCATTAATGCATGTTGAGCACTCTAATTCAAGATACCTTAGGTTAGGGCTTGTTTATTTAGGTAAAGCACATTCAGTCTAAATAAAAGCACAGATCTCTGGGAAGATGCATGCTCGCATTCCTCAGATCATCTCCAGTTGAGGTGTTGTTGTGCATGTGACCCAAGTCGCTTTACCAACTATTATTCCTAGTCTATAAAGGAGAAGGCATGGATTTAGGTTTAATTCATTTAGTTCAACAACAAACAGTGAATTAACTTGTTGTATTTTTCTTGTAGCAGATTTCAACTCGGACTTAATGAGAAAGCAGTAACCGTTTTTGACATTCCATCTACTGAGTTTCTGTTCTGAAGAAACATTTCTTTCGCTCAAAACTTCCTTCTTTTGTTGGATCTATAGTGATTTTATCTTTAATAAATGACTATATAGACTCTTGTTTGTTTAATGAATTCCATCTTTAGTTCATTGTCAATTTTTTTTGTTATGTCTTGCTGGAGTTCATAAATAGAGTTATTTAAAAGAAATCTGAAAATGTGATTTTGGGCTGAATTATGTGGGCTAGGACAACTACGAGGGTTTTAAAAATTCTCCTGCTAACAATTATGAAACTTTCGACAAGCCTAAAGTCATAAGCCATGTCTAGGAAAAAGTCATATATATGATGCATCTATCATCAACAGTTCCATGATCCATTACCACATCAGGAAAATGTGAACAGATATTAGAGCTTCTTGGTTGTGAAAGAAAACAATCAAAGCTTCTATAGGCATTCAAGGCTATCAACCAGAAGCAGTTCAAGGTAAGTTCATGTCTATAGTCATTAAATGCCTTTTTCTTGTTCTGGTCCCCCTCTTTTTTTTTTTTACGCGCTTTGTAAATTATATGTAATAATTTTTTTTTTGTGTGTGTACAGGGGAGGGTGTATTCGTTACAGAAAGGAGTTGATCCGTGCCAGCAATTGGGAAATGGTATGTGGTTTAAAAAAAATCCCCTGTTGCTCTTTTCTTCTTTTGTTTCAGTTATGAAGAACCACATCTCCATACTAATTCTGTTTATGGTTGTGTATGCAACTCACATGGAGCAGGTTGGATATTGGGTAGGTGGGTAGGCCCTTAAGGCTCCAGATTGTGAACTACAATGCTCTGATACCAAATGTAATGCCCAGAAATATATATCTAAACATTGCTATCCTCACAAACAATTATTTCTTAACTAAAACAATATCTATGCAGCATAATATCGATCTTCATACCAGCAACTTCAGCAAGTTTGATTCATCAAATATTAACGAATTCATAGCAGAATAAATAAATGCATAATTCAACAGGGTACCTGGTTCTGATGTTATTTCCGTTGCCAGCTGCCTTGTTGTTGTTGCTCTCCTGCTACCTGCTACACAGCCCAGTCCTGTTGCAAACACAGAAAAATTGCCCAAAACTATTGTCCACCCTGCCAACTAGGAAAACAACCTAGCTCTAGGATATCTACGGACATCCTGGCCCTCTGAGCCCAAAACCTCTAGCAACTTGGTGTCTACCTGATCAATATGTCACAACCAGCAAATCATGTGCCTCAATCAGAGCACACCAATCTCACAGCCCCTCTCGGCTCTCTGAAATACTCAGCCCTCCAACTCATGGCCCTCTTCCCGTCGAATGCCCTCCTCCTCACTCCTTTCCCCCTCTTATTCATCCTTCACCGCCTTTCCTCCTCCCATTAAATTCCTTATCTCTACATTTAATTACCCTTATCCATTCATTAAATATATTATCCATGTATTGAATACGTTATCCCTTGTGGGATACGTAACCCAATTTAAACATTATATTTTATTATCCAATTCTTATTTAATACTTTATTAATTAATTAATTAATTAATAATTAAATCAATCATTAACCATATTAATTAATGAGTTAATTATACTTAAATTAATCATAATCAAGAATAACTAATTAATAACAAATAATTAGTTAAGGTTATTTTAATAAATAAATATAGTTTAGCTAATCTTTTAGGATTATATTGTTAAATTAATTATACTTAATAATCAAGGGTCGTTACAGACATTCTATTTGATCCGACCACTTTTTCTAGAACATGGTCCATTTTGGGTAGTGGATAATTGTCTTTGAGAGATGATTTATTTAAATTTCTAAAATCTACACACAGTTTGATTTCTCTGCTCTTCTTCCTAACTGGGACTAGATTATCTACCCACTCAAAGTACCTGAGTGGTACAATTATTTTAGCATCCAAGAGCTTTTTTACTTCTTTTTCGACCACAGGCAATAATATGGGATTGATTTTCCTGGCTTTAAATCAATCCTTGTGTTTGAAAGGTTTAACACCTGTCTTTAAATGAATCTTGTGTTTGAACACAATGGTGTCAGAGGTTCTCAACTTGTTGTAAGACCAGGAAGACACATCTTTATACTACTCGAGTAAATCTACATATTTATCTTTCATCTCCGGAGGAAGATATTTTGATATTTTTACTATTCTAGGCTTTTCTTTGGTACCTATATTGGAATCTTCGACTTCTTATGGTTGAGGTTGCAAAGTACATTTTAAGGGCATGTCGTTTTGGTCAAATATTATTTCTAAGGGGATTAGACCTTTAGGGATTTGATTGTTTTTTAGTACTAACATGCGATGATTCATATTGTTTTCTTGGAATTCTTGAGGATCTTCCCCTTCTTGCATAATCCAAGTATGGTCATTCTGGTTTTCTTGGTCAATATGCGTCTCGACAAAGTCTTCCACCATTTTGAGGAACTTTATAATCTGTTCATCATATTTGAACACTTTCCAGTGTTGTATATTGTTTGGTATGGAGGGTCTGTGCCTCATCTCTATGTGATACTTGAGTTTAAAAGTTGTAGGAGGTGCGGAAGTTGAGGTTTCTTTGGCTAATGAATCAACTTGCATATTTTCTATACAGGGAATGTGATGGACATTAACTGATGAGAAAAAAAATTCCTATAAATCCCAAGAATAGTTTCTATAAGATATCAATCTCAGGTGATTGACCTGGTACTGTTGATTTACTTGTTTCACAATTAATTCCGCATCTCCACAGACTTCCATGTTTTTTATGTTTAACTTTCTGGCAGCTTCTAATCCCAAGACCAGGGCTTCGTACTCGCATACATTATTCATGTAGTCTATGTCCCACTATAGTCTCTAGGAGAAAGTAATAATAAACTCATCTCTGGGTGCTACAAACATTACTCCTGTTCCTGCTCCTTCACATAACGAAGCACCATCGAAATACATTTTCCAAATTTCGATACTATATACACTTTCACTTATTTTTTTGGTTTTATTTTTATCTGTACAATTTTCTTCTATAAATTTATCCACTTCATCATCAATTGATAAAATACAATTTCCAAGATCCTGATTAGTGACATAAACATGGCAATTGCTAAGATTATGTGGATCACTTACCGTATATGCCAGCCATATTTCCTGGTATAATCGGGTGAACTGTCCTTTGAAAATGGGAACACTGACATACGTCATGTCTAGCTAAAGGGATCCTCCAATATTAGCATCCCAAGTCTTGTATAATAGCATACCATACTTCGGAGGTATATCAACAATAACCACATCCATCAGAACACTTTTTACTGGGATCTGTGCAAGATTTACCACTAAATCTTTGATCATGCCCATACATTTAAATTTTCTTGAATCAAATGAATGCAGGTCTCTGTATGGCCTAGTAATTTTGAGGCCAAGTCTATCCATAATATCCTTGGGCATCACGTTATGCAAACCTCTAGAATCCAAAATGCATTTATCTAGCAGATGATCATGCACATTTAGTGTAATGTAGAAAGGAGCAATGGTATCTCTGCCCCCTTCAAAATGCTGACCAAAAATTATATTAGGCTTATCATCTTCCAAATTTATAATGTCATATTGACTTCCCATATCTGAAAAATTTATCATTTTGGTGATTTGTTTTCGGTAAATGGGATTCTTTGTCAGTTCAACCAGAGGTATCGGTATTTTGATTTTGTTAATCTCATTTTCTAGGCTGAAACCTCCTATAGTTTTTTCAGTTTCTCTAATTGGTACTTTGGTCTCCTTCTTTTCTACTTTATTTGTTTGTATTGCTTTATTTTCAGTTGTTTTTGTTCCTACCATCTGTGTTTTAGTTGTATTTACTTTTGGCACCTTGTGGGTCAACTCCTTTTATCTTGGTGTTCTGTGTTTCTATTTCCTTTGGAGCCGGTTCATATACTTCGCCTCTTGGTGGGATTTTCTTTGGTTGGGTAGTTTTCATGTTTTTAGTTTTAGACCTTAGATTATACTTGTTTTGTAGCTCGGCCATTATAGTATCAATGATTCCTTGGCAAGCAAGATCCTCTGTATTATTTGTGCTACTATCCTTGTTAAAAAAATGTTATGTTTTTAAAGACCTCTCGTAATATTGTCTAGTTAATTGAGGTTGATAACAATCCTCACCGAGATTATTCATATCTTCTTCTAAATCCTCAAATTATTGCATGCCATTTCCTCCTATAAATTTTCATTTTTCAAAGGAGTCTGAAATTTTTCATATTCATTTTTAATTTGTCTTTGTTGTATTTGAGGATTGGGGTTCCTCCTGAATTTTCTCCTAACGAATTGATCTGCTTTAGATTGATCTAGTTCCATCTTTGAAATTTTATTTGGCAGTTATTTAATTATCTTTTCCATATCATCCATCCTGTCGTCTGTAGACCTCCTAGATCCGGAGGGTCCTGCTTGTTCCCTAAATCGTTTAATATCTTTGTGTCCCATTTCACCTTTGTTTTTAATTTTCTAGAAGCCGTCATATTTGACTCAATTTCTATGGTGTCATCTTGCATTCAAGTAAGTTCGACCGCTTTCCTTTCTCTCAATAATAGTGTGAAATCGGGTTCGAAATATCCGACAAAAGTTACCTTTGCTACAAGATGGGAAGGTTTAACTTCGATTGGGATCTTGTTATATAATTTATTAAACCTTTGTATGAACTCAACCACATTTTATGAATTTTTCTTCCTTTAAGCCCCAAACTCAGTTAAATAATATAAGTGATCTTTCCTTTCACCCCATTGTCTAAGAAAAGAGTTTTCTAGTGCATAGTAGGATAATATCGAACCTGTGGGAAAACTTCGAAACCAAGTTCTCACCTGTACTTTGAAAGTTTGAACAAACAACCGTGAATATACATCTTCATGCTCGAGACCGAGAATATCTCGGAATTCATAAAATAAATTTATATGTTCGACTGCGGTTAAGTCTCCTTCCCCTATAAACTTAGGTAGGTTTTTCATGTAGTTTTCAGGTAAATCATGAAGGGGTACTGGGAGGACCAAAGGAGCGTATCTGGTAGCTACTTTAGCAAAAATCCTAGGGGGTGGGGGTGGACCTTGACCACCCCCTCCTCCTCCTCCGACAACTACCATAGATATTCTAGGAGAGGAAACTGGTACATTATAAAGAGGGTTTTAAAATATGGATAGTGATCCTTTATCTTCTTCGGGATGAAGAAAAAAATATTCTGAGAATCGTTTATCAGGAAACGAAAAACCTAAAAAAGGGGGAAATGAGATACAGGGAATCAGTTCCTCTGACATGCAAGATATGTAAACGAGAGAACCTGCAAGAGTTGAATCTGAGTGTATGGTATACTCTTCTATACTTTGTGAGGTTGGGAAATTTAGTTCGAGAGCTGACGGGATATCAATCGAAACAGACTTTACTGTAGAAGTCTTACCTTCACTTACACCAGAGGTAGTCGAATGGGCTTGAGTCTTAATTTCAGGTAGGAAAAATTTAGGGTTTATGGTTTCAAGTGGAACCTTATCCTTAGACTGTGTGTATTTAGGTTGGTAAATCGTAGTAGCTTGCTTAAGAAATCCTCTTGGTTTCAGTATTTTTCAGGGTTGGAAACAAGCGAGGTTTTCTTATCATCTGGGTTTTGTCTGGTGTTACTTCGACCAGATGCCAACTTATTTAAATTGTGGAGTAGCCAAGTGAATAATAAAAAATTAGCCTTTATAATGTGTCCAGTCTATGTTCACTATCAAAGAAATAAACTTGCAAATGTCATTCTCCCAGGGAAAAATAACTTTGTTTCTTCGTCCCCCACAGCGACGCCAAAAAGATGTTGTTCCTGAGTTTATACTAAGGATATAAGTATAATGTTAGGCATTAGGAAATGAGGAAAAGGTTTCAATGTTTTCCTTTCACCACATAAATAACATAGAAAAGTTCTTTTAAAAATGAATTAATATTATAACACCTCAGAGGTTGTTTCTTATACCTGAGTTAAAAATCAAAATATAGAATGAATGGAAATAAAAACATAAAGATGTTAATCAAGGGAAGGCATCAAAAGTTGAAGAATATTACTTTGTAACATAAGAAGAAAGTGATTGATGTAATATTCAATGAAGTATAAAATATAGTATCTAATTAACATGCAGGTCTTGTATTAATTGATAGTGAATACAGAGGAAAATTTCATTGTTAATAGATTATTGAATATAACATAACCACAGTAGAGGTTCTCAGACTTTTGTATTAATGATTTTAATTACCTGAAAACACTAAATTGTCAAACTAGGGTAGGTAAACTTAGAGCTGCTACACTATATGTGCTGGTAAGATTCTAATTTCTACCTAAATGTTATTCTAAGAAGAAAACATAAAATTACTTTTATAAATTGAATCCTAATGATTATCTTAAAACTGATCATATCTTGTCTAATTAATCAATGGAAATAATTCTAAGTTAATCAAATATATTTCTATTCCTAATCCAAAGAAATCATCCAATGCTATCTACCATTAACTAAACACCTAATCATCAAAACATCTACCTTGACCATACAAGAAAGAACATTTTAAAAACCTTCTATTCAATCTAAATACCAAGCAATTCTAAATCTAGTAAGAGTGAAACTAATTAATGTCCTTCTTTACCCTACAAATATTGGAAGCTTCCTTTAACCAAACCACAAGTGAACTACCCTAAAAACAGAGTAAATCTGAGTTCAAACTAACTTCAAATCATGATTAAACTAGAAACTTGAAAACAGAGTAAATCTAAACTAATTTAAGAGAACTTAATCAACAATTGGATTATTCATCAAATTCCACAATTGGCAAGCAACTCATTCTAATATTCAATGATCTATGAGATAATACCAAACTAAGAATGAACTAAACGAAAATGATTCAAGTCGGAATTTAACAAAACAGTTTCAAGTTAAAAATAATTCACACACAGATTCTAAAACTAGAAACGAACTAACTATACTATAGAAAAGAGAAAGCGAATTGAACCTGTTGGCGGGCCCAACCAAGAGGTGAAATCGCTCTAAAATGAAACCAGAACTAAATCAAATCACTTCATGCATAACTATATCATTCCTCATGCTCCATAATTTAAAAATTAACTCAATTCATTTAATAGAAAAGATGATATAACGCATAGTTCAGAAATTGTATTATCAACAATATCGCATAACATAACATAACATGTTTCTTGAGAGAGAGATCTGAGTTTATATAGATCCTCTCTACATCTACAATCGTAAATCCCAAAAATAGACTTGGACATAGGTACATTAATTGAGCGAATCTTAGATCTGAAAATTACTCAAGGTTTGTTAAAACTAAGTTCACAACTTCATGACACGAAGTGTCAAGAAGCATGAACTATGAAATAGAGATAAGCATAATAACAAACGGTTCTATAATTTCGCTTTGAGTCATCACATTTTGTTCTTTCGAGATTAAATTCAAGATTTGAAATCTGAACTATAACTCAACCAATCATATGAATTGGAACTGTCATTCCAATCTGGCAATATCGTGCAAATCTTTGACATATCCACTAAGTGCAAGCCGATACTTGGTACTGATAAATCTATTTCAAGGAAACAAGTACCTAACTCATGCAATGTTAGTATCAATATCAGTTTAAAGTATCAAAATACATTAAAAATAACTTAAATCATATGAATACCTTGAATAGCTCCATCTAGGGAAAAATGATGTGAAATGTATCAAGGTAAGGCCAGAAAGGAATGATATTGGATATGGAATGGGGGTATATCTGGCATAATGTAGGGAAAAATATGGTCAAAATTGGAGACTAACATTTTCCCCCAAGTTGAAGACTTTGCCTATCCTCAGGCAACAAAAAGTCAAAAACTAAGATTCATTAGAGTGTTTCAACAGCTGCAACCAACATTTGCAATCTCTCATGCTTCTTTATGTTTCTGATTTCCTTCTTAAGAACCTAATTAATGGTAATGTGGTTCCTGGAAATCCTCTACAATCTCTTATTCTTCTGCAAAAGAGATCTATTTTTCCATTTTAATCGCTCAATATTTGCTGAGAAGTGATCTTTTCTGAGCTCACAAGTTCATTTTCTATTTTTATATGGCGATCCAGTATGGCATATTCATGTAACTCTTCTTTTAACCTGTGATTATTTTTTTCCAATCTGACAACCATTGGTTGCAAAGATCTACTGGAATATATTTCACAATACGATTTGAATGTCTTACAACGACCTTGTTGTGTTTGAGGGCTGTATTCATGAGTGAACTCATCGGGTACTTGAACAGGGGTATCGACAGGGATAGATTCATAAGTGAAATCATTAGGTACTTGAACAGGGGTATCGACTGGTATCTCAACTGGTTTGTCTTACACAATTTCTTCTGGCACATTCTCTTGCTGATTGACTTCACGAACCTTTCTAATCAATTGAGAGAGAGTCCATGTCATCTCAGAATATTCTGAAGCATCCTCATGATCAGTCATACTTTTCATTCTTTCTTGTAATGGATAACTAGGCACAGAGTTATCCATATCTGAAAATGTGCATTTACGTTTAAGGTTTCTTCTAGGTTTGACGATTAACTCCTCGAGCTCTTCCAAATCAATAACATTTTTAGCAGTTGGAGAAGAAATATGAGCTTCAACATTTACATCTGTATAGGCAATATTTTTTACTTTTTCATGGCTAGTTTCCACACCATCAAAACTATGGACATCAAATGAGTGTTCAGTGACAGGATTATCATCATTGGCCTCAATATTACAATCTAGTGTATACTCGGGATCATTACAGACTTTGTCTAGGGTTTTAACAACTTTCTTCTTAGAACTCGACTTCTTCTATGTAGCAATTGACTCGAGGGTTTTATCCTTAGCATTTTCAGAAGCTAGGGTTTTTATAACAAACATATCCTAGGATTCATGTTTGTGGGATAATGTGATCTTAACCAGAATTTTTACAAGACCAAAATGAAAAAGACTGCCCCTAAAATATTTTTCTTTGCGAACTTGTTCTGACATTCTCTTCAAACTTTTCAACAGAAAATAAGGGATGTTCACCAGATGGTTACCTTTAAAATGTAGTAAGAGTTGAGAATGACAGGGGAACACAATCGTGTACCGACCTTCATAGGTGAGGTAGCGTTGAAGTATGGATAGAAGCTAATCCCATTTCGGCTCCAACCACGACCTTGAGGTGCCTTCTGACCATTGTAATTTTTGATACTAGGGTTGCAGGAGTTGTGTGCAAATCCTTTTATCTACTGGTTGTCCCTTCGTCCATTTCTGACCAGTATTGGGTAACTGTATTGCTTCAGAAATGAACTCCTTTGTGACTTCAAATTCCAACTCACCTACTTTATATAGTCCACCATGAAAGTGCAGAGTGAATTGAAGTGTAATCTTATCATCATACCCGTCAAATTTCTTGAAGAACGAATCCCATCCAGCCTTCTGAAAAATGTGTTTGGTGGATTCATACTCAGGAAGAGCCTCCAAATCTACATAAGTCTTGGGTTCATGGAGATTCGCCACCATGATTCTACTCAGTATACCAGGAAAGTTTCAAAGGTAACAAAAGGAATTAGATGAGGGAAACAAAGGAGTAGATTATTATGTATGAAATAGGTCCTCTAAGGTATTATGGAAAGATGTTTTAAGTGTCGTGAGGATCAGTACCATGTAAAGGAATGATGACGGTTGTACTTCTTTGTTAAAATATCATTTCACATGAGTTGTGTCAAATTCAACCATTATAATGTAGTGTATTCTTCATGACATGAAGTGTCAAGAAGAATTGAACTCAGCATTTAAGTACAAAATATAGAAATGATGAATTAACACACGAGGAAAAAATGACATGGAGTACCGAGGTAGTCATAGTTCAAGTTATTGATATGTATTTTAATAAATTAAACTAACATTAAACTATACTTCCCTGAGCTCGATTACTTACTCCTTGTTATGCTGTGTTTTCGTACTGCAGAAATTTTGAAACCAATTCTGAATCTGGAGAACACCAAAGATGTAACTGGAATCTGTGTTGCTGATAGACACTATTACTAATTAATTATGTCTGGTATTGACTGGTACTAAGAAAATAAACCAAGATCTGCAAAGAAATCTAAACCAAAAATTACTGCAGTGAAGACATCTTGAACAAGATAGAAAAAAAGCCATATGTCAAGCTTCAAGCCTTGTACTTGGAAACTACTGTAGCTAGGCAAGTGCAACAGAACCTTGCTGAGATAAAAAAGATTTCCTATTTTTGAAGAAAATTAACTGTTGGCTATCCCTGAACCTGTCTCCTGTTTATTCCTGAAAGGAATCAACCAAAATTATGTCTTCTACAACAACTTCAAAGATTTAACCCATGGTACAATTCTTATTTGTCTGAATAAATGTTCTCAAGTTGAACACAAAAAGAAATCATTGGATTACTGAGCATTAATGAATGTCGTTAACCAATGCGAGATGACCCACCATTGATTTCAATGGGCCTCAAGGTACCTATAGTACATCCTACTAGGTACGAATAAAGGTCTTGGTGTCAAGTCACCTGTAGGATATATCAACCAAGAGACATTGATGTATTCCCATGGTTGTTAGCAAGGAAATCTGCCATTAAGGCATGCAGATTCTAGGGTACTAAATAGTCTCTAATCTCAACTCTAGATAAGGTGTTGATGTCGATGGAGTGAGACTTGTTGGAAGGTGGACCTTAATGTATCCCACATCATCCAACATGAGTGAAAATATAAATTTTCCAGAAAATGAGTTTGGTGGAATAGTAATTACTTACTTGTGGATTTTACGAGCCCAAGTTAGTATATGCTCGTTGCTTTCTCATGTTTTGAGAGTCTGAGAAAATGCTAAAAGAAAACTCTAGGGGGGTTTCTTTCCCATCATAATCTATCAGGTCTGGTAAAGAATAATCCTATCCCTGATAAATTCCCCTTTCATACTTTAATGATCAATTCAAAGGGAGAAAACAAGCTCAAATTTTTTAATTTTAAAACAAGACAGTATATACTAATGACATATTTTCACAAAATAAAATGATTTTACCTTCTTACCTGTTGCGAAAAGCGATGAAATTCAATTATGTACCTACTTCAAAAATCCTGTAAAACTGAAAACAATATGTCAACATATCCAAAAACTAAAAAAAAAATATTTATTATTATTATTATTTACAAAATTCTAAAACAAAAAAGGATCAAGCATTAGCAGGAGGAGAAGACTCTTCTCCTACTATCTTTATTTCTGGTTGTTTAGACATTTCCTGTAGAAAATCATCTCTAGACAAGTGTTTGTGATATAATTTTAATCGATGTCCATTTACTACAAAGGAATTTTGAGAATCATCTATAGTCTTGATTCTAACAAATCCATTATAAAAAACAGTTTCCACTTCATAAGGTCCCAGCCATCCTGTCGTAAGTTTTCCTTTAAAAGTTTTATAATTGGAATCAAATAGCAACGCCCAATCCCGTGGTTGAAAATGTTTCTTCTTAATGTATTTATCATGCCATTTGCTACATTGATTTTGTATGAGGATTGTTCTTTGAACAACATCTTGCCTAATTTCTCCCAATTCATTTAATTGCATAATTCTCTGTTTCTGTGCCTCATCCAAATTTAAACCCAATTCTGATTCTATGTGGAAGGTATGAATCTGAAATTCTATGGGAAGGAGAATTTTCTTTCCATATACCAATTCATAAGGGGTATGACCAGTGGTATTTCTCCACGTAGTCCTGTATGCCCATAAATCCTCTAGAAGTCTATCCGCCCAATCTTTGTGATGTAAATGTATTTTCTTGCTCAAAATAGCTTCTAAAACTTTATTCGTGGATTCCACTTGCCCATTGTCTTGTGGATGGTATGGGGAAGACTTACAGTGTTTTATCCCATATTTATCTGTGAGCTCCTTCATCAGTTTATAGGTGAATTGAGCACCTTGATCAGTAACAATCTCTCGTGGAACACCAAAGTGGGTAAAGATATCTTCATAAATAAATTCAACCACTGATTTCTTAGTTGCTTGATATAAGGATTTTGCCTCTACCCACTTGGTCACAAAATCTGTACAAACCAAGATGTACTTCTTCTTCCTAGACATTGGGGAAATTGGTCCTACAAAATCAAGTGCCCATTTATCAAATGGGTCAATCACAACCTGCGGTCATAAGGGCATCTCGTCTGCCATGGTAGGCCTCCCCATCCTCTGACAACTAGCACAAATTATTACATATTTTGTTGCATCTTTAAATAGTGTTGGCCAGTAATATCCTGATTGTAATACTTTATATGCCGCTCTCTTATCAGAGAAGTGTCCTCCACATGGCCCATCATTACAGGCCTGAAGGATATCATGAATCTCATCTTCTCGAACACATCTCCTAATGATCATATCAGGACTTGTATAGAAAAGATCACTTCCTGCCCAAGAGTAATAAGCACTCTGCTGGACAATTCTTCTCTTTTGTGGTGATGACAAATGATCCGACAGTCTCCTTGCAGCTAAATAGTTTGTCAAATCTACAAACCAAGGGGTATTAACGGCTACTGCAAATAGATGTTCGTCAGGGAAATTATCATTCACTAGAATGTCAGTACCGTCTTGAGGAATCCGAGAAAGAAAATCCACAACTACATTTTCTTTTCCTGGCTGATCAATTATAGTGATGTTAAATTCTTGAAGTAACAAAATCCATCGTGTGATCCTTCTGGTAGTAACTGGTTTGTTCATCAAAAATCTATTAGCAGAATGGTCGGTATGTACAAAAAATTCATACCCAGTGATGTAATGCTGCAATTTATTAATGGCATGAGCTACAAACAAAAATTCCTTCTTTGTCACAGTGTAGTTCATTTCAGGAGGAGTAAGGTTTTTTCTAGTAAAGTAAATAGCATAATTTTGTTGGTTTTCTTTTTATCCGAGCACTCCTCCTAGAGAAATGTCTGAGGCATCAGTTGAAATATGGAAGGGAAGAGACCAATTTGTCCCTCGTAAAATTGGTGTCATGGACAATTTTTCTTTCAAAGTTTCAAAAGCATTTTGACAATTGTTATCCCAACAAAATTCTGCATCCTTTTCTAACAGTTTAAACACGGGGCTAGCTGTCTTTGTAAAGTTTTAATAAATCGATGATAATATCCAACATGTCGCAAAAAACTTTGCACCTCTTTTTGGGTTTTTGGAGAGAAAAGCTTAACTATTACTTCAAGTTTAGCTGGATCAACTTTAATTCCTTCTCTAGACAAATGATGACCCAACATTATTCCCTGAGTTAATAGCATTTTACATTTTTCATGACTAAGGGATAAATTTGATTCCTGACAATGAATCAAGACTTTCTCAAGATTATTTATGGCTTTTTTGAAAGTATTTCCATAAACAGTAAAATCGTCCATGTACACTTCCACACAATCATGAATTAAGCCAGCAAAAATCCCAAGGACTGCTCTCTGAAATGTAGCAGGAGCATTGCATAATCCAAAAGGTAGCACTTTATAAGCATATGTGCCCCAACGACATGTGAATGTGGTTTTGTCCTAATCTTCAAGAGCAATTTGAATCTGATTGTATCCACTATACCCATCGAGAAAGGAAAAGTATTTTTTCCCGGCCAAGGTATCCAAGACCTAATCTATAAAAGGCAAGGGAAAGTAGTCTTTCAGGGTTGCCTTATTCAAATCCCTAAAGTCTACACACATTCTCCATTTCCCCGTGACTTTCTTAGGTACCACAACAAGGGGTGAAACCCACTTGCTGTCAGAAATTGGATAAATGAATCCCATGTTTAATAATTTTTGTAACTCTTCTTTCACAAAATCTTTCAGGATTGGATTCATACGCCTTTGTGGTTGTCTTATTGGTGTTATATATGGTTGTATATATATGTGGTGAATACAAGTATCAAGATGCACTCCTCTCATATCAGTGTAATCCCATGCAAATTCTCCTGATTGTTCTTTCAAAAGATTTGTAACTGCTCCTGTTGGTTGAGACTTAATTCAGAATTGATGTATAGACATTTGCCTGGACTAATTTCTACTGGAATGGTATATGATCCTGAATGCTCATCAATGGTGAAAACCATAGATGGTGAAGACAAGAAGAATGACTCACTTCGTTCTTGAAATTCCTCCCTAAAAATTTGATCCTATTGAAAATATGTTTGTGGAAATTCGACATTTTCTGTCACAGAAAGAAATTGTCTTAAAATATCATCCTCTGTTGGTTCTTGTAACGCGTGAAATTCATAAACAGAGAATAAAAGTTCTTCCTCATCATTCTCGTGATATGGACATTTTACCCACCAAAATTCTTCTGTAACCGGTTGAGCAGGCGGAAAAAGAGTAAGCTTCTGTGAAGAAATGCCATTTGAGAGGAACATATCCCCACCATGACATCGTATGAAAGCATTGGCCATAGCCAACCAAGGTCTTCCTAAAATTATTGGATGACCTTTCATGGGATATTTTGAGTGAATAATCATGAAGTCGACAGGATATTCCCATGAAGCTAATGTAACAAGAATGTCATCAAGGACCCCAACAAGTTTTATAGTTGTTCTATCAGCAAGTTCAAGAGCTGTAGGGGTAGGGCGAAGGAATAGACTTAGTTGTAACAACTCAACTGTATTGATGGTCATTATATTAATGGTTGCACCCAAGTTGACTAAAGTATTACCAATAGAAACATTATTGATAGTAACTGATACTATTGGGTTCCCAGGGTTGGCATACTTCACAATCTTAGGAGCTTCAGATATACAATTCGATAATTGGCCTACCAGGTGTATCGTGGGTGGATCTTTTTGTTTCCGACCAGGTTTGTTAATGCAAAGTTCTCTAATGGTCTTGGTGTATATCAGAACATCTATGATTTCCTGTAACAATGGGATATTAACATAGATATTTTTTGGTTCATTCATGATGTCAAACTCAGATTGAGCAATTGGTTTTTCAATAAGAAACCTCTCAGGAAAAGGACGTGTCCGCGGAACCTGAGTTTGTATGTTTTGTTGTGATTCAAATAATTTATTCTTTGGAATGATGCCATCTTTTAAAGATACTCTGTTTGATAAATCATCTACAGGTTCTTCTTCATGTTATTGGATAATTACCTTCGGTGATGTTCTTTTTACAGGTTGAGTTTTATTTAAAATTTTCCCAGATCTCAACTGTATTTCTTGTATGGAAATGGGGTTTATGGTGTAAGCTGGGAAGTTTTGAAAATCAACATTATGGAGTGGCAGAGGTGGTATTTTATTAGGATTTGGAATGGGTTGAGAGGGTAATATGGTGGGTCAAGGTGGATTATGAGGTTGTTGAGTAAATCCATGCAATAACTGATGCATGTTTGGAGGGTATTGAGTACATGGATTCTGGGGAATTGGTACCGCATGTTGTTGTTGGTTATTTCCATAATTATGTTCTCTCCATCCTTGATACCAAGGTTGAGAAGGAACATTTTGTGGTGGCCAATTTGGCCAATTCCATGGCTGTTGTTGCTGTTAAGGAAAAGGTGGATAATATCCGGAAGGTTGTGGGGATGGTTCTTGATGCATATTTGGGTTCCTAGGTTTCCAAGGCCTCTTAGGTGCAGATGAAGTTCTTGGAGCTTCCCCTCCCTTGTATATATCTTGCATTATTGGTAAGGATGGAAAGTCTTTTGTTTTATGATTTTCAGTACAAATTGCACATACAGAAATACTATCGAAAGGACATTCCCGTAAAGGATGCCTTTTTCTACATTTCGGGCAGAATATGATTAATACAATGTTTTCCTCTTCCTTCTTTTTATTAATCTTCAAAGTTTCTAACTGAGAGCCAATTTTTCCTAAAATATCTATTTTAAAATTTTCCAAAAGGTTTCCCAGTTCAATTCTAGTAACTCCACCAGATGTGGGTACTTTGGTGTTTTTGTTGACAGGTTCTCTCACGCTTTTTACCGTTTGCTCCCTACTTCTTGAATAAGTTCTACTTAGTTCACTGAGTGCTTCAAAGTCTTTATGATAAATGTATCCTGAATCCATTAGGTTGAGAGTGTCAATGTATTCATCTAAAATCCTTTTTAAGAAAAGAGTTTTGATTGCTTCATCTTGGAGACCATTATATTTGGATTTTTGAAGAGTATATGTAAACCTTTCTAGAAAATCTTCAAGGCTCTCATCATTTTGTTGTTTCATCTTAAAAATATCATTTTGAGAATCCTTGGGTCTACAATAGTCTTGGAACTTATTTAAAAATGATGTCTTCATATCTTCCCAAGATCTAATGCTATACCCTCCTAAACTCATGAACCAGCGTAATGCAAAAATCCTTTAGGGTAGCAGGAAATAACTTCAGCTTATGTTCATCCTGGAGATAATTATAACTCCTACACAGGATATCAAATTCGAAAAGAAAGACATCTGGGTCTTCACTACTTCTCCCATAAAAGGTTGGTAGTGCCGAGGGTGGGATACTTTTCATATTGACATTTTGGACCAAATCCAAAATTGGAAACCCAAAAGTGGTTTCTGGTCTTGGCTCATTCTCTACTTGTTCTTCTTCTTCATGTTCAAAATGAATTTCTTCCCTCTCTCTTCTATCTATTTCCCTTTCTCTTCTCTCCAATTCTCTCTCTTTCCCTTTCTGTTATGTTAAAAGGATTACCAAAAATTGTGTATGCAATCCGATCTTTCTTTGGTGAGGGTATGAAATCCCACCTCTCTAGATTCTTTTTGACAGAATAACTATCTCCTATTGGCTCTTTTGAGGATCCTATTATCTCTGATTCAATAGTTGTAGTTGTTACTTGTGAAACTATAGTGTCAGGGTTCCCTAAAATAGCTTGCACTTTTTTTCGATTAACTATGTCGACTGAGTTTGGATCACCAGGAATTTGAATTTGTTGGTATGTAGTGTTTCCTGATTTTGGAGGGGAAATGATAAATGGTTCAAGTTCTTCTTGTGTGGTATTATCCCCTTCTAATCCAATTTCATTTTGTTTTATTCCCGATTCTATGTTTTGCTCTATGGTTTCCTCAGCTAGAGTTGTAGACTCAGTTTCTATTTCTTTTTGGGTGGAGGTTTCTTATTTTTGTTGTTTTGAGTTTCCCCTAAATTTACCTCTATGATCTCTATTTCTCCTGAAAACATACTAAATAAAATAAAGACTAAGATTGAGTTTCGGAGGAACATGTGATAATAGATGTGTAGGTTCTTACCCCTTGTCTTATAGCTCCTCTTTCGTCAACATGCTAAACATACCACACCAAACCAAATGCATTTAAAAATAACCAAATCAATTATCTAACTTACCTTCTAAACAGCTCCCCGACAACGGTGCCAAAAATGTCAGGCTTTTGTATTAATCATTTTAATTACCTGAAAACACTAAATTGTCAAAACAAGGTAAGTAAACTTAGAGCTGCTACACTATATGTGCTGGTAAGATTCTAATTTCTACCTAAATGTTATTCTAAGAAGAAAACATAAACTTACTTTTATAAATTGAATCCTAATGATTATCTTAAAACTGATCATATCTTGTCTAATTAATCAATGGAAATAATTCTAAGTTAATCAAACGTATTTCTATTCCTAATCCAAATAAATCATCCAATGATATCTACCATTAACAAAACACCTAATCATCAAAACATCTACCTTGACCATACAAGAAAGAAAATTTTAAAAACCTTTTATTCAGTCTAAATACCAAGCAATTCTAAATCTAATAAGAGTGAAACTAATTAATGTCCTTATTTACCCTACAAACATTGGAAGCTTCCTTTGACCAAACCACAAGTGAACTACCCTAAAAACAGAGTAAATTTCAGCTCAAACTAACTTCAAATCATGATTAAACTAGAAACTTGAAAACATAGTAAATCTAAACTAATTTAAGAGAGCTTAATCAACAATTGGATTATTCATCAAATTCCACAACTGGCAAGAAACTCATTCTAATATTCAATGATCTACGAGATAATACCAAACTAAGAATGAACTAAATGAAAACAATTCAAGTTAGAATTTAACAGAACAGTTTCAAGTTAAAAATAATTCACACACAAATTCTAAAACTGGAAACGAACTAACTATACTATAGAAAAGAGAAAGCAAATTGAACCTGTTGGCGGGCCCAACCAAGAGGTGCAATCTCTCTAAACCGAAACCAGAACTAAATCAAATCACTTCATGCGTAACTGTATCATTCCTCATGCTCTATAATTTGAAAATTAACTCAAGTCATTTAACAGAAAAGATGATATAACGCACAGTTCAAAAATTGTATTATCAACAATATTGCATAACATAACATAACATGTTTCTTGAGAGAGAGTTACGAGTTTATATATATCCTCTCTACATCTACAATCGTAAATCCCAAAAATAGACTTCGACATAGGTACATTAATTGAGCGAATCTTAGATCCAAAAATAACTCAAGTTTTGTTAAAACTAAGTTCACAGCCTCATGACACAAAGTGTCAAGAAGCGTGAACTATGAAATAGAGATAAGCATAATAACAAACGGTTCTATAATTTCTCTTTGATTCATCACATTTTGTTCTTTCGAGATTAAATTCGATATTTGAAATGTGAACTATAACTCGATCAATCATATGAATCAGAACTCTCATTCCAATCTGGCAATATTGTGCAAATCTTTGACATCTCCACTAAGTGCAAGCCAGTACTTGGTATTGATAAATCTGTTTCAAGGAAACAAGTACCTAACTCATGCAATGTTAGTATCAATATCAGTTTAAAGTATCAAAATACATTAAAAATAACTTAAATCATATGAATACCTTGAATAGCTCCATTTAGGGAAAAATGATGTGAAACGGATCAAGGTAAGGCCAGAAAGGAATGATATTGGATATGGAATGGGGTGATATCTACCATAATGTAGGAAAAAATATGGTCAAAATTTGAGGCTAACAGAGGTTGTACTAAATTATGATTTGAGTTCATAAAAAAAAATATATGAAAGCATGTTGAAAAATTAAAAGACAAAGAACACATAACTCGAAATAGATGAGATGTAGAATCTTTGGCCTACATTTGTATTAATTCTCAGTGAAGAGAGTCTTCTCCTTTACAATCGACAAAAAGAAGCCTTTGTTTCTTTCTCAAAATGTATATTTATACTAGATTAATTTTTTTTGAATTCTATCATTCTAAAAGTTTCGGTTACAAATGAAAAGATGAAGCCCTTCACTTAGTTGTCCTTTGTCTTCCTTCATGTTGGTGGGGCATTTTCCTTTCTTTGTCCTCTAGCTCCAAAATAGGATGGAATAAGCAACTGTATTACTGGCCTCTAGAAGTCTTCCCTTTCCCCTGTTCAATACAATTGACACACTTTTCTACCAACTGGGCTATCAACTTGGGAATTTCAGTTTGGTCATTTTCTTTGAAAGTGTAATACTTCTTTTCCAATTGTGGCAGTCTTGATCCTATTTTCCTATCTTCTATAATGATAAATGATAATTGTAGGTTTGGTTTTATGGACCATTTATCTATATAGGAAATATCAACCTGTTTTATATGAGATAGTTCAACTTGATCTCTTTCTAGATTTTCCGTGATATCTAGCAGATGTTTAACTATGTTAATTTTGCCCAAATTTCGACAGTTATTCTCCTTATCAAGATCCAACAATTTTTTATTTATTAGGCCAAATGTTTCTTCACA
Organism: Picea glauca; assembly: GCA_000966675.3. Taxonomy (NCBI): domain Eukaryota; kingdom Viridiplantae; phylum Streptophyta; class Pinopsida; order Pinales; family Pinaceae; genus Picea; species Picea glauca. The sequence continues at coordinate 332,263 of JZKD02S2111339.1, forward strand.
AGAGTCTCTCACCTCTTTAGCCATTTTTTTGTTCTCTGATAGATTATGCTCCCATGATTTTAACAGGATGTTACCTCTGGTTTGTTCTCGAACTGATAATCTTGAAGCGATGACCATTTCCTCTTTCTCCATTGATATGATAGCCTCCTAGAAAGTAATTTGAGACACCTTAGCTTCTCTCTCTCTTAAGGTGATTCTGTCTAAGGCTTGATCTATCAACTGAAATTGACCCTGGATGATTTCTACTTTAGTAAGTAGACTCTGTTGAGCCGCTTCTATCTTCTTTTTTATTTCTGTGGCTTAAGTTCGAAATGCCACTACATCTATGACCTGTCTTTCAGTAGAATTTAATTTAGATTGCAGTTGTTTTATTAACTCCTCTTATTGACTTACCTGTGCTTGAATTGTATGAGCCAACTCTTGTATTTGCTCAAGGATAGATTTGAGCTACTCTATTTTCTATTGATCAGCTGCTCTGACTTGTTCAATGTTTTTACGTGCCTCATTCCTGACATTCGCTTCTACAGTTGCCATATGAGTCTGTAATTTGTTGATTAACAAGTCTTTTTGTTTGATTCATTCCTTCAAGGTTCCAAATGAATATTGGTTGGTTGTTGCATAAGCCCCCAATGTTCCTACTATCTCATCGGCGAATTATGCCTCTTCTAAGGCTTCTCCATCCGTTAGTATTTTGTATTTCTTAGCTGTTGCACCTACCTTTTGGTATGTTTCTCGCTTCACCACGACCTTCATTTTATTGATAAAAACGAAATCGCTAGGAGGTGATTCTTCTATAGAGATAGGTGTTAAATCCTCTTTAAATATTATCTCTTCATTGGGGTCCCCCTTTGTAAATTTTAAGGGTGTGATGGATGGAATGGGATTGTCGATTTCTTTGGATGATTGTTTCATGATATCATCTGTGGCCATTTCATTTGATGGAGACAAGGGTGTGTCTCCTACCCCTTTTGAATGGGTTTGTGTTTGATCCTTGACCTATTTAACTGGTGTATCTATCTTTGGGAGTTTTTCCTCTTGGTTTGGGATCTCAGTTTCCTATTCCAAGGTCTCAGTTTCCTCTATGTTCTCCTGGATTTTTTTTTGGCAAAGATTTGTATCCGTTGAACTTTGGGCTTCTATTTTCTGTGTACCTGGAAGATTTGAGTTTTTTCCTTGCAAAACTTTAGGAAGGCCACTTCTCCGGTGTTCCTGAAATTTGTAGAAATCAGTCATCTCTCCAAGAAACAGAGCTTAAACTCGACTTAAGACTTCTGAGTAGGATCTCTCTCCTTAGAACATTTCGTCATGGGGGGAATCTTTGTGCTCATATATTTTTAGACCACAACTTGCCATATGGTTACCCACGACCCTATGAGGATCATGTTTCTTAAATTCAATGTCTACTAGTTTCATTTCCTCTAAGTCCATGACCTCTGCTTTGGCATGGCTGAAATCTAATAAAGAATATGTACCAATGTGTATGGGAAAAGGCGGTCATACCTTTTTCTGAACTCCTTTGAGTTATTTTCTTATCCCGTCGAGCACAGTTTTCCTGGTGATTTCTCGACATAATAGCTTGTCTAGTAAGAATAGAGATAGGGCATAAGGGGGAAAAGAGTATCCAAAAACCCTAATATATGATAACTTCTCTTCTAGGTACCAGTCTGCCACGTTGTTTAATTTTGTCATGACTTTATCTGAAATCTTGGGAGGTGGATGGTCATGGATAATGACATGCATTAGTACCATTACACAGTTGAAAATATCATAGATGAAGTATTTGGCATTATATTCCCATAGTTTGGAGTGGTACACATGAATAGGCTCTGCGTTATTTGAAGTCCAGCTCCAGCTCATTAATGGAAAAGGTGTCATGAAGCAAACGACATCCATAATGTACGCAGACATGAAAAATGAAGCTTCTTTCCCGCTCCCCCTTTATGCTTGATATTTTGTAACTTGGTTGGCCAGTCTGTCTGAGAACAATTTAGCCCAATCGAAAGAGTACCCCTCTACTACTGTGTGGATAAGAGATACCCATGGGAGCAAAAAATGTGCAATATTCTCTCTCCCATAAAGCTTGCATACCATCATCGCTACATACATAAATTGTGGTTGTAACGAAGGGATTGCATATATAACATGAGTATCTACTCTTAACTTTTCAGGGCGTGAGCACTAATATTTGATCAGGTCGGATAAGCATTTTCCAAATTGCTCGCATTCTTTCTTTTTGAAACCCTCTAAGAATTCAGCATTGTAAGTAAAATTGGGTGTGGGGGACAATTTGTACATCGCCTGCAAATGCTCCATACTAAATGTCCCAACAACCACCTTTTGCACATTAAATAGTCCTAGTCAGGACATCTACGTGGTCCAATGCCCATTTAACCATATCACAATAGGGGAAAATTCATGGCCTTGTTGCTACCTTTTGCAATTCTGACTGAGTGACCACTTTGTATTTGATATACAAGTCATATTTCTTGTTGTCGCTCGTGTCGTCTGGGCATTTTATCAGCTCGTATTGAAACATGTTGAAAACCTATGTCCATGTTTTGACTGTGTTGATGTTTCTAGGTGAGGTATCAAAAATAATATATGAATTCTGACCTGAATTTTCACCAGTTTCTTTGGGCATTTTCCGTGGAGCCATGATGTAAAATCTTGAGATTATAGTTCCTGTCACAGAGGATGAAAATACAAACAATGGTAATGTCTCTAAACTCGCTCTGTGAAACTAGAATGAAATTCAAATAATGAAAAAAATTCTTTCGCTTAGAGTACTCGACTTTGTGCGGGTCCTTGCTGACACAACGTTTAATTATTTTAATAGAAAGATTTTGAAATGAAGAAAGATATTACTTTCAATCATTTCCCTAATTCTCTTATAAATTCCATAAATGTTTGATATTTCATGACTTGGGATGATTGTAGAAACATTTGATTCTTTACTCGTAATCTCCACAGGTTTAAAGTTGTTTAAGATATTAATTAATCTAGTTTAATCATTTAATCAATCACAATTAGTTATTAATCCTTTTTCGGCATTCATAGTCTTGGATGATTTTATTCATAGTCTTGGGCCATGAACCCCAAATTTGCGATATTGTGATTTGGTTAATCAACTTTGATCAAACTTAAGGTATTAATTGATCGTGATTAGTTTATAAATCTTGCGACCTCGGGTATCGGGATTACAAAGGTGTCATTCTAAGGTAAAATCGTCAAGTTGCAAAGTCACGATAATTAAATAACGTTAATTATCGTTATTCTTGTAATTAACCATGTTTATCTTAAGTCACTTTCATGACTTTGTACATTGGACACTCGAAGGTCGCTCGAGGCGTGACTCCCAAATAACGAAAGAGCGATGCATTAAAATGGTGATAATCGCTTCTTAAAGTTTCGATGATCATGATTAAACTTAACTCGACTTCTCTATTTGTCATGTCGGGACATTGAGAGCTTTGATATGTATAACCGTTAGATCTGCGAAATCCCAAAATCTGAGATTTGAGGTTTATGGTTATCATTTTTGTTATTTGAAAGAATGGGCGGCTTCAACCTTTTGATAACTGGAGCATTTGAAAAATATATATGTGTTCCAACACATCCAAATCAGATCTAGATGGTAGAATGTAGAGGTTGCAAAGTTCTACAGGTGCAAAGTTGACTTGTGCCTTCCCGATCCTGAGAAAGGCAGTTATTGAAGTAGGTGGTGGCGGTTGAACATCGTTTCCACCATAAATAGAAATCATGGGGAAGGACTTTCAGCAAGTCGGCTTCCTTGCAGCTTCATTCTGAAGCGCAATTGTGTCTAACCAAAGCTCACGTCTGACAGGAGACTGTAAGCACAATCTTCCAGAAATCATGTAGACGTAATGCATTCAACACAAAGGCTTGAGCCGGCTTCTGTTTCCTTTTCTCCAAGTTTATAGGAGTCATTCTCATATTTTATAGGGGGTTGATGGTTGAGCTAGGCTCCCACACTGTAAATTTTTAATGAAGCTCTGGTTTTTCTAGTTATCTATCTATATTTGAGAATTCTTGTTTAATGTAAGTTATCTTCCTTCCATCTCTCTGTAACAGATGTGTTAGAACACTCAGGCATGGATGATCTAATCGAGGGTAGTTATGTTTTTTTGATGGAGGTTTGATCACAGTGGCATAACGACCATTTTTAATCAATTTCATGTGTTGTCTTTTCCCCCCTTACATTGGATGGCCTAGGAATGGAAGATCCAGTCGAGTTGTTGAAGTTGCACGGTGATGAAGGTTTGATCACCAAGATGTTGCAACTTTGGTGCTTTCATCATATTTTAGTGTTTGGATTCAAGCTCAAGAGTTCTCCTGATTTTGAAATTTTCCTCTTTGAGTTGCTAGAAGGCCTGATGCCCATAGCACTCTCATTCATCTTTCTCACCAAGTCTTCCCCCTTTTCACACTTAAGCTCAACTTACTGACTAAATTTTAATCAAGACCTCACTTTCTTGTGCATGCTAGCCCAGTTTTTTGAGTTAAAGAGATATTTTCTTGAGTTCTCCTCCATTTGACAACCCTTAAATTTATTCATTTTGACATATAAACTGATGGGTACTGGGCTTACCTCTACTGCAATCCAGAGGTGACTTCTAGTGCTAACACATGGTTTCACAAAAACCTCAAAATTGTATTCTTGAAACATCAATAACCACCTACATATACTCCCCCCCAACACTGGCTTGTTCACTAAGTATTTTAGTGTAGAATGGTCTATATAAATATTAAAATGATAACCCAATAAATAATGTCTAAACTTTTGCAATGCATATACCATTTCTAGTCCTTCTCATTATGTAGTGTTATAATTCTTCTCTTCTATGGAAAAATTCCTACTTGCAAAAGAAATTGGGTGATCTATGTATCCTTCCCCCGGTTGAGATAGTACTGCGCCCAAAGCTATGGATGACACATATACATGAACATGGAATTCTTTGTTCCAATCTAAAAAGATCAAAATCAACATAGTCACTAATTTATGTTTTAAGGTTTTCAAACCCTTCTGACATTCCTCGTTCCATTGGAACTTCACTTCCATCTTCAAAAACTTCTCCATAGGTGTCGTAATCTATACATAACCTTTGATAAACTTCCTATAATATCATGTGTGACCCATAGTTTCCCTCATCTATCTAAGTGATGTAGGTGGCTATAAATCCAGAATTATTCCAATCTTGGCATCATCCACTAATAATATTTGCTTGTAGACCACATGGCCCAACATAATTCCAAAATGTGTGAAAAAGATACACATATTAAAATTCAACAAACTTGACATTGTTTACACCTATCCAACATTAATCAGAGTACTCCTATGTGATCCTTCAGTAGACTAAACATAGTCCAATCATCTAACTATACTTCAAGGAACTTATGAATAAATTCCTTAAAAGATGCAACTACAACTCTTGAAAAAATTGTAGGTTCATTCTTCAGTCCAAAGGGCATCACTATGTACTGATAACTTCCCCACTTTTTCACACAAAAGTAGTCGTATACCTCTCTTTCTATGTAATTTTGATCTGATGGTATCTTGAGAATCTATCCGTGAAAGAATAATCCTCCTTCCCTCCTACATTCTCTGGTACCTCATTTGTGAATAGTGTTGGAAATGGATCTTGTAAGCATGCATCATTCAACTTGATTAGGTATACACAAATCCTAATTCCACTTGTTTTCTTATCTTGTACCACCATTGGACTTATCCACTCTGATTCCACAACTAGTTCAATGATCCCTGCATCCAACATCCTGTCTATTTCTAATTTCACCTTCTCTTTGTACTTCAAATTTAACATGTAGGGTCTATGTCACATTAGTTTAGAACATGATTTCAAAGGGATATTCATATTTCCTAATTCCCCAACTATCCATTTCATTTTTAAGAATGTATTTGGGAATAGATCATGATACTCGCATAGTAAATCCACAATCTTGTCCATTGTTTCATCGCTCCAATAATGGCCTATCTGCGCAAACTTTGGATTCTCTGTCATCCCAATGTTTACCTTTCACGTGTTTATTGGTTGTGTGTACATAACAAACTCAATCTCTATCCCTTATACTCCATTTTCTCCCTCGATTTGAGGTACTTTCACATTCTTGGGATCTTCCTCATCATGTTCTTCTTTAGCAACATTGTAACACTCCAACAATTCATGGACAGTCATAGAAGATCTGTGCACAGTGCTCATTGGTTCTACCTCCATCAACCCTTATTTTGAGAAGATATTGGTTTGAATAGCATGTAATGTTGCATCTATTGATGTATATTCATTTTCAAAATTAAATTTTATCTTGAACCTCTGAGTGAACTCGTCCTAATTTATTGTTTCTTTGCACATTTCCAATTGCAAATACCATTTCTTCGAAATTGTATCCAGTGTATGTAGAAATATATATATATCCATTCCTCCTTCAGTGTCAAATTCCATCTGTTTCTACACTTATCCACATGATATGGTTGGTTTCTTATCCCTGTATTCTTCCATCCCCTCATTTTTTTCATCCTACCATCAGGTTGGAGTCTCTTTTAGGAAAACATCTAGTTTCAACAACCTTTGATGTCCATGTACCTACAACTCAAATTCCTTTACAAATGAGATTATCACAGTGAATCCATCATACCTAGGTGGATCACATATCTTTATTCCAACATAGCGTAAGGATCGAGTTAGGAATGCACATGGTCTAGTTGATACTTCATGCATTTGTTGCTGCCAATGTTCCTGGCCTTCCTATGAATCTAATGCACACAAACTAATAATTATCCAACTTAGCACACCATCTGTAGTGGGGTTAATATAATCATCCATCAACGCAATCATATTATACAAGTTGTCAATTGGATTCCCTCTTTTTGGCTCTATGTACCTCTTCTCTTCTGTTGGATCCAATGGTGTAGTAACCTTCAAGTCTCCTACCTCAAATATCATTTCCCTCCTCTTTAGATTAATGATTGTCTAATTGTCAAATTCCCTTTCAAGTCCCATCATTGTTGTATATGGTTGACTATCATCAACAATATCAATGAATTCAAGGCATGTTTTACTATTCACTCCATCTATATTCACAGGTACTCCTATCAATTGACCAAATGGTACTATATTGTGTTGGTGTTCCATCCTTAACTAAGCAGTAGACCAACTTAGCTTGGGTTTCCCTATCATCTCCTAGGTCTTCTTTATTAATACATTCACATTAGATCCCAAGTGTAAAATAATGTTAACCACATCATATTCCCTAATCTATGCACTTACTCTGAATTCTCTATCGGTCCTCATTTTGTGCAGTACCTAATTCACTACCCTCTATGCAATATGAGTTTACCTTCCTTGTGTGCAATGATCAATCATTTCACATAATGAATTCAAAACAGTTTCATATTTCATTAACTCTATGCAACTTCTCAGGAATTATCTTATAGTACTTAACCTCTTAAGTGGCTTCTCTAGAAAATCACATACATGAGGTGCATATGATGTTGAGGATACCCAATCTAGTCCTAGTATTTCTTTTATTTCCCTCTGATACATCTCCTTTTCTTGTTGAGGGTCGAATGTTGGCATGTGTGATATATATTTTCTTACCCATTTCTCAACATTCTTCCCTCCATTTATCGCATATTCCCCTGTTCTAGTTTCTCTTCATGTAACAATTGCTTCTAAGTCCTTCATTGCATTTTTTGGCCAATATTTTCTATACATTATGATTTCAGTTCTGGTTAAGATTCCCTCTTTCCTTCCATTTCGCAAGTAGTTGAGGACAATATTCTCTCACATGGTCCAATTCTCTAAAGTATGTGCAGGTTGTAAATGGGTTTGGGTAATCATGAGATAAATTTGTTGGTTCATTACAATTGTAACATATTATCTATCCTCTACCTCCTCTACCAAAATTTCCCTTTGCCTTGACCTCTGCCAAAATTTCCTCCTTTTTCTGGATTAAAACCTCTATCATTATTATAATATGTACCACCTCCTTCTATCACTATAGTATCCTCATGAATCCTATACATGTTTGACATGCGCTCCCTCATTAAATCAAATGCATGGCAATCCTTCTCTTCACGTCTGACTAACTTGTAGAAGTTGCAAAATAATTTCCTTTGAGTACTCTGATATCTCTGCAGTAATAGACACTAAGTCAAATTATGTCCCCAATTCTTAGATATTTCACAATATCCCTCTATTGGTAATGGATTCAGTGCTCCAGTCACCAAATACTGTGAAAATCTCAGGCATTCATCCTTATGGTTTCCTTCAGTCCTACACTTAGTACACTAGACATTTTCCCATTTATCCTTTCCTTTTGTAAGTTTTGTCAGTTGAATTTTCAAGGAACCTAGATACACCTGGACTTGTGCCATCCCTCCATTGTCTCCTATAGGGGATGCTTCCAATTTCATTGCATTCTCCAAAGCTTCATGATGTGAAACAACATTCTTTTGAATCAATGGCTTGTAAATGTGTGGGGAAAGTCCTACAATAAAAAATTCTTGATGTTGTTAATCAAGGATCTATAATGTTAGTCTACCCATAATGTCCTTAAAACATTGGTCATAACCCTAGAATTATTCATTCTCCACCTATTTAATGTCCTTCAACTTTGTAATGTACCGTGACTCAGAATTTGGCGTCTTCAACTCTTTCAACAATGCTTGTCTTATTTATGCCAAAGTCATGGCTTCTTCTATAGGCATGGTACTCTGCAGTTTCATGTACCAGACTAATGCACGACCTCTAAATGTTGTTTCCAACTGCACAATACTTACAACATCATATTTTTCATTCTTTACAACCCAAATTGTCTCGTAGACAAATAGATGTTGTTTTGGTTCCTCTGACCCAACTCCTTGGAACTCAAGAAGTCTGAGGGTGTTTTCTACCCCTTCCATGTTTCTTTGTGTAGTACCTCCCCTAGGTAATGTTGATTGACTCAGACTCATTGTGATGCCTCTGCTTCTATGACTATCACTATTATAATTTTCCCTGCTAACTACAAGTGCTTTTGACAAATATTCAAATATTACCTTAGATTGTGGTGATGCACATGGGGTCATGGATTCGACACAGGATCCAGTCTGAGTAGAAATTAAGGAATATTCTATTATAAAACTAGACTAGAACTCCTCTTCCTTGCCTTTTGTGTGTGGTATATCTATGATATGGATTATTGCGTAAGGTCCTCTCAACTCAGGCTCACTGCATGGCTCTCCTTTATCATACCCATTCTTTTGCATCTTGTACCTCCTTCCACTATGCAATACTCTGATGCAGGAGCATCTCTCCATGTCAGCCAGCCAGCCACACCAACGAATTCAAAATCATGCGCTGAAGAGAGGCGCAGCCTCATTTTAAAATCTAAATTGAATGTAATTAATGTTTTAAGCTGGTGAGCTGTAGAGTCGTGCCTTTGTGCAGGCATTAGATAGATCAGCCTTAGTGTGTGTAATGGTTCATATCTAGATTCGATAGCAGACTAGACAACCCATTCAATGTAATTGAATAGAGTAGGTATATCTAGAGGGAAGCGCTCTAAGAGACGCACAGGTAAAAGATATTTCGAGATATCATTTTGAGAGAGATGAGTAGAGGTTGAGTTGTAGAGCCATAGAGAAAGAGAGAGCTCGAGAACACCTTGTAATTATAGGCATTTGCCATTTTAATATAAACAAACAACTGTTTTTCCTGCATGAGTTATGTGTTATATGGATGTCTGTGAGTGTTCTTTTATATGCTGTGAATGTATGTATGTTAGGCATTTGCAGGGAGTCTGTTTGATTTCATGGATGAGAGTCTTTGAGGTTTCATTCCAGGAGGGCGTGACAGAGTGTTGTGGTCTCTGAATACCAGTGCACAGAGGATGCACTTCTGAACTCTGTGGAGTCAGAAAAAGACGTGCTGTGGCACAAAAGATGAAATATTAACTCAGAGAAGACCTGTAAGGTTTCTAAATACCTTGGAGGCAAGGCTATGTGGGAGAAGACACAGTTGCAGACAGAATTCTGCTAAGGATTCAGTGAGAGCTCTGCCAGGTGGGCATTGAACATATGCGCTGCGGTGCATTGGTGGAGGAACTCTGCTGAGAGTTGGAGAAGAAGACAGAAGCTCTGAGGAGTTCTGTAGAGATCTGCCAAGTGGGAATTGAGCATGTGCACAGTGGTGCATTTGAGGAAGGAACTCTGCTGGGAGTTCAAAGGAAATAGAATCACTGAGGATTCCGAGAGCTATGCCAGGTGGGAATAGAGTGAGTGCAGAGGTGCAGAGAGAAGGATAGAACTGTTGGATGTTCTGGGAGAAGATACTCCACCAAGAGGGCGTCGAGGAAGTGTACAGATAGGCACAAGAAGAAGGGAACTCTTTGAGATATGGAAGTGAGGAAGAGTCCACTGAAGGATCTTCACTGGGTTGTTGAACACCCAAAAAGACTCAGCAAAGAGGTTGCTTGACCCGAGAGATTTCCAGGAAGGAATTTTATTCTCCATCTGTGGGAGAAGAAGAACAAAATCCCTTAAGGGGTCTGAGCGTTTGTAGAAGCTCAGGAAGGACAACACCATTGTGTGCATGAGGAGACTCTGCAAGGAGTGCAGAAGTTGAAGGATCCTCCAAGGATTCAAAGATAAAACCTCAGGAGGGCCAATGTTCACATATGCGCAACGAAGCTCAGGTGAAGGAGTTCGTAGGAGAAAACAGACGAAGGTCCAGGCCATCTGGATTATTTGAAATTCTCCCAGGGTTGGGAAGAAAGTGCGCAGAATCTCAGGAGGAGAAACAACAGGCCGTCGGATAGGTGGAAGAGTTAGATCTGGACTGTTGGTTTTTACGTCTAGGAGGAGCTCAGGAAGAGCCTACAAAAGGAGGAGAGTGAAAGCCATCGGATCTCCCTCAGATACTCTTCAACCGTTGGATCAGGTAAAGGTGCGCAGAGTTTAAGCCCAGGAGGAGCACACAGGAGGAATGATCTGAGCCATCAGATCTAGAGAAAATATCCCGTCAGCCATCGGATTGGGCAGGAGCTTTACAAGGCGTAGCCATCAGGATAGCAGTCATCGAGAAATCGAAATTCTCGAGGACAAGAAAATCAAGGCACCTCAAGTCTCGAAACAGCGACAGGATCTCAACCGTCCGTTATCAAAGACACGTGGTGGAGATCGAGTGTCCGTCGGTACTTTGGTGCATCGGGATATCGGCATTCCCGTGAACATGAGATATGGAATTACCTGGAATAATATGAGCCGTTAGTTGGGGAGACAGGTGTCATAGATCTGGAGGGAGTCAGGATATTGGGTCATCGGGAAATCGGAGTTCCTGAGTACAAGAAAGCCGGGACATCATAAGTATTGAAATCCTGGAGAGATCGAAACCGTCCATCAGAGAGGATGCATGCCAGCGATCAGAGCCATCCGAAAATGTCTCGACCAGGAAGTTGTCCATTGGTGTTTTGTTCATCGGGATATCGGAGATCCTGGTGATGAGTTGTTTGTGCATTTTGGAATCACGAAATGCGATACCCCGATGAGTGGGATCCAACTGTTAGCACAGTAGAGGAGGAGGACAGTGCCATTATGAGGGCCAACTGTCAGCATATTGGAGAGTCAGGATTCGAGGAATCGGAAAATCTCGTGAGAAAATGTTTTTGACATGTGAAACCCCGTAGCCCCGATGGGATACGGGACTATGGTCACAGGGACAACATTCATATTGGCCAGGAGCTAGCTAGGAGAGCTAACGAGGGAAAGGCACGTCGAGAATCAGAGGATCGTGGATCCAAAGGGCATATGCATTGTGGCATGAGAAAGCTCGAAACCCCAACGGAAGGATAGACAACAAGGCTGCGGTCTTGTGAGGTCGTCATGTGGACCAGGGCATATCCAGGAGGGGCTAAGGCTGGGCCGAGAGCCATCAAAGGTCGGGGAATCGAGAGTACAGGAACTCTTTACAGCACGAATCACGAAACCCCAAACCTCGAAACTGAGTCGGGGACAACCACGGTAAAGTGATGAAGGTCGTGTGGAGGTGAGAAAGGACCTGTGGACTGGGTCAGCTTTTCTCAGTGATTCCCGAGGGAATCCAAGGAGCCTCTTCGGCTTAGAAGAAGGGGGTTTTAGAATGATCCTGTGAGAAGGAGAGCACGACGGAGGTGAGGTCGCGTCTCTACTGCGTCAAGTGGTATCAGAGCGGGAAATTCATCTCTATATTTCAAGTGAAAGAAGACAGAGTTGTTGAGGACTCTGTAAAAGGTTTGTTTGTAGGTAGGAAATGATCAAGGAGGCAGTCAGGGAGGACTGTAAGTGAAGCTGGAAATACTTAGGATGCAGAGTGACAACAGGTTTTCTAGGAAAGGAGACAAAGACAACACCATGGTTACTGAAGACCATAGGCATGCTAGGAGGAATAAAATCAAGGCAGAAAATCTTGCAGAAATGGATAAAGAGCTATATGAATTAAAGGCAGACATAGAGAAGCTCGAACTGCAGATGCGGCAGGATAGGAGATCAAGACAAATGCGTGAATTGCCTATGAAGAAGGCAAAAGAAAAGTGGCCAGTCAAGCAGTTGATTGTCATAAGACAATGTAGGCTTTTAAAAAGATGGTTGAGGTATGCTGAAAACCTCAAGGCCACAGAGGAAAAGATGATTTATGTCTGTAAAACAGAGATTGGGAGAGGTCTCAATGATGTTGACAAAGAGAATGAATTGGGATCGGCTGAGGATCTCAAGAACTACTAGGAGGGAAGAGAAGGAGAAATTCCAGATTTCCAAGAGGGAAACGAGTTGAGATCAGCTGAAGATCTCAGAGACTGTCATGAGGAAAGCCAGGGAATTTCACATTGCTAGGAGATCAATGGATTGAGGTCACTATGGGATCTCACAGACTGCCAGGAGGGCAGTGAAAGGTTTCCAGTTTTCCAGGTGGGAAAGGAAATAGAGATGGAATTGGTTGATTCCATGGACTGCCAAGTGGGCAGAGACGAAAATTGGAGACTATCTGAGGGTATCATAAATTCAGAGATGAACTTAGATCAGCATGGGCAACTGATAGAAGAGGAGGAAGATCAGGATGATATTCTGATGATTGGGGGAATTTGAGTATTCCTACCATTTTCCCGAGAGGAGGCAAAAATTTGTGTTGCAGGTGCAACAATAGAAAAAGAATAGTCACAGTTGTCGATGACTGTTAGGAAGGAAGAGGAATTGGAGCAGGTATTTGAGACTTCCCAAGCACAAGTAGAAGCAGAAGAAGAGAAGCAGCATTCTGAGGAATGGATCAATGATTTCATCCAGGGAGCTAAAAGGAAAGAAGATGTAGCATTGAAGCTAGCAGCAAAAGAAGACGAAGAGCGAATAGGCAGATTTATCACTCCATGGGAGATGGAGCTAGAGATGTTGGAGGATTGGTTGAACAATCCAGGGCCAGTCGGAGAACTGGAAAAAGTAGAGTTGTCAGAGAAGGTGACTGAATAGAAAGTCAGTCAGGAAGAGATTGCAGAGCTGAAGTCTGCATCAGAGTGGCAACTTGAGGCCACAGATGAAGATGAAGAAGATGGCATGGGAGATCATAGTGATCTACCCAATTGCAGAAAATTTTTGCAGCTGAGGATACTGCAAGAGAAGAACCATCCATTGGAGCAGCTGGACCAAATGATAGAAGATATCAGAAGGATGATGGTAGAGTCAGTAGAAACTGCCAGCAAGGAGCAGCTGAGCAGAAGGAAGGAACTAGAAGTAGCATCACAGAAGCAGCATCAACAAGTTGGAGAAGATGAACAACTCCAAAGGATGATTTGGGATACAGGGGGATTTCCAACAGCTTAGAGGGGAATCACATGAGAAGGAGCTCATGATTTTGCAACTGAGGAGTTTGATGCAGGAGCATCTCTCCATGTCAGCTAGCCAACCACTCCAGTGAATTCAAAATCGCGCATTGAAGAGAGGTGCAGCCTCATTTTAAAATCTGAATTGAATGTAATTAATTTTTTAAGTTGGTGAGTTGTAGAGCCGTGCCTTTGTGTAGGCATTAGTTAGATCGGCCTTAATGTGTGTAATGGCTGAGATCTAGATCCGATAGCGGACTAGACATCCCATTCAATGTAATTGAATAGAGTAGGTAGACCTAGAGGGAAGCGCTCTAAGAGCCCCTCAGGTAAAAGATATTTCGAGATCTCATTTTGAGAGAGATGAGTAGAGGTTGAGTTGTATAGCCATAGAGAGAGAGAGAGAGCTCAAGAACACCTTGTAATTACAGGCATTTTCCATTTTAATATAAACAAACAACAATTTTTCCTGCATGAGTTATGTGTTATATGGATGTCTGTGAGTGTTCTTTTATATGCTGTGAATGTATGTATGTTAGGCATTTGCAGGGAGTATGTTTGATTTCAGGGATGAGGGTCTTTGAGGTTTCATGCCAGGAGGGCATGACAGAGTGTTGCAGTCTCTGAATACCAGTGCATAGAGGATGTAGTTCTGAACTCTACGGAGTCAGACAAAGACGTGTTGTGGCACTGAAGCTGAAATCATTAACTCAGAGAAGACCTGTAAGGTTGCTAAATACCTTGGAGGCAAGGCTGTGTGGGAGAAGACACAGTTGCAGACAAAATTCTACCGAGGATTCTGTGAGAGATCTTCCAGGTGGGCATTGGTGGAGGAACTCTGCTGAGAGTTGGAGAAGAAGATAGAAGCTCTGAGGAATTCTATAGAGGTCTTCCAAGTGGGCATTGAGCGTGTGCACAGTGTTGCATTTGAGGAAGGAACTCTGCTAGGAGTTCAAAGGAAAAAGAATCATTGAGGATTCTGAGAACTCTGCCAGGTGGGCATCGAGCGAGTGCAGAGGTGCACATAGAAGGACAGAACTATTGGATGTTCTGGGATAAGATACTCCGCTAGGAGGGCGTCGAGGAAGTGTGAATATAGGCACAAGAAGAAGGGAACTCTTTGAGTTCTGGAAGCGAGGAATATTCCACTGAAGGATCTTCACTGGGTTGTTGAACACCCAGAAAGACTCAGCAAAGAGGTTGCTCGAGCCGAGAGATTTCTAGGAAGGCGTTTTATTCTCCATCTGTGGGAGAAGAAGAACAAAATCCCTTAAGGGGTCTGAGCATTTGTAGAAGCTCAGGAAGGAAAACACCATCGTGTGCATGAGGATACTTTGCAAGGAGTGCAGAAGTTGAAGGATCCTCCAAGGATTCAAAGATAAAAGCTCAGGAGGGCCAACGTTCTCATACACGCAGCGAAGCTTAGGTGAAGGAGTTCGCAGGAGAAAACAGATGAAGGTCCAGGCCTTCTGGATTATTTGAAATTCTCCCAGGGTTGGGAAGAAAGTGTGTAGAAGCGCAGGAGGAGAAACAACAGGTCGTTGGATAGGCAGAAGAATTAGATCTTGACCATTGGTTTTTACGTCCAGGAGGATCTCAAGAGGAGCCTACAGAAGGAGGAGAGCGACAGCCATCGGATCTACTTCAGATACCCGTCAACTGTTGGATCGGTTAAAGGCGCACAGAGTTTAAGCCCAGGAGGAGCGCGCAGGAGGAATGATCTAAGCCGTCAAATCTGGAGAAAATATGTCGTCAACCATCAGATTGGGCAGGAGCTGCACGAGGCGTAGCCATCGGGATAACAGTCATCAGGAAATCAGAATTCTCGAGGACAAGAAGATCGAGGCACCTCATGTATTGAAACAATGACAGGATCTCAATCGTCTGTTAGCAAATACACGTGGCAGAGATCGAGTGCCCATCGTTACTTTGGCGCATCGGGATATCAGCATTCCCGTGAACATGAGATCGGGAATTTCCATGGGGAATTACCCGGAATAATCTGAGTCGTCCGTTGGGGAGACAGGTTTCAAAGATCTAGAGAGAGTCAGGATATTGGGTCATCGGGAAATCGGAGTTCCTGAGGACAAGAAATCCGGGACATCATAAGTCTCAAAATCCCTGAGAGATCGGAACCGTCCATCAGAGAGGATGTGTGCCAGCGATCAGAGCCATCGGGAAAAGTCCCGACAAGGAAGTCGTCCATTGGTGTTTGGTTCATCGGGATATCAGAGATCCCGGTGAAAATTTGTTTGTGCATTTTGGAATCATGAAACGCAATACCCCGATGAGTGAGAGCCAGCTGTCATCACAACAGAGGAGGAGGGAAGTGCCATCGTGAGGGCCAACTGTCAGCAGATTAGAGAGTCGGGATTCGAGGAATCGGAAAATCCCGTGAGCAAATGATTTTAACATGTGAAACCCCATAGCCCCGATGGGAGACAGGACTATGGTCACAGGGACAGCGGTCATATTGGCCAGGAGCTAGCTAGGAGAGATAACATGGGAAAGGCGCATTGGGAATCAGAGGATCGCGGATCCAAAGGGCATATGCATTGTGGCATGAGAAAGCCCGAAACCCCGACGGAAGGATAGACGGCAAGGCTGCGGTCTTGTGAGGTGGTCGTGTGGACCAGGGCATAGCTAGGAGGGGCTAAGGCTGGGTCGAGAGCCATTGGAGATTGGGGAATTTAGAGTACAAGAACTCTCGACAGCACAAAGTGCGAAACCCCGAACCCCGAAACCGAGTCAGGGACAACCACGGTAAAGTGATGAAGGTCGTGTGGAGGTGAGAAAGGACCTGTGGACTGGGTTAGATTTTCTCAGTGATTCCTGAGGGAATCCAAGGAGACACTTCGGCTCAGCAGAATGGGATTTTATAACGATCCTGTGAGTAGGAGAGCACGATGGAGGTGATGTCGCGTCTCTACTACGTCATACTCCAAACTTGTCTTCTTCTTTTGATAAAACATATTAAGTTTTATGCATCCTCAGTCCCTCCCTTCCTTCTTCATTTCTTCCTTCATGCTTTCCTACCTTTAGACTATCCTCTTATCATCCCTTGATTCCCCTATGTGAACAAATCCCCTTAGCAATTAGACTCCATTGTCATCACACACTTTTCACACAACATCTTTATCCACGTACCCAATGATTTCATGAACCTTTAGCACAGACCTTTGAATAAATCCCTCTCTGTAACACTATATGATTGGGTACAATCCATTGAAAATTCTATAATATAAACTTACAATATACTATCCAACCAAAAATAAACTAAGAGAGAAGTTTTATTACTTATAAAATTCACCTTCATTAACAACTCAGGAGACCAATTCCTCGGTGCTATAGTTTAGAACCTTCCAGTGTTCTCGACTAATATTTCTAACCACTAAGTCAAAGTAATTGGAAATTCACCAAACAAAATATCATGCATCCCTATGTACACATACCTTTGCATCCATTTCTCATCACTCATACGAGGGTTTCTATTCTCTTTTCAAGAAAATTAATTTTCCTTCCCTTCTATCCATTCTGATATTTCTTTCTTATTCGACCTCCAAAACATTCCCTTAATCACAGATTTTGGGTCTCGACAACAGAACCATTTGTTGGCATGAAGTTATAAAACACTAGGTTCAAGTTATCTTAACCAACAAAACCCTTCAAAAATTATCCCTTTCGACATCACCTGTATGCAAGTGAAGTCTCACCCGAGGAAACTATTGGAGCTGTAGGAACCAAGTTTCTATGGTAGTGAGGGAATGGGAGGGGATCTTCCTATTCATTCGTACTTATTTGTTCTGTGTGCATTATCCTATATTTTGTCTTCCTTGGTTACTTAGTGAATTGATTTATATAGTACCATTATACTGTAGATTGGAATATAAACCATTTAATGTAACATTCATAACTATTGTGTAGTGGTCGTATAGTAGAAAAATCTAGTCTAACATGCATAAAGAGAATATTCATGATCAATAGCATAAAATACAAGCAGGCACAATAATTAACATGGTTCATGATGTAGGAGCATCATAAGCAAGCACAAAGCAGAGGGCAACTAGATATGAACCAACGTGTATTTTGGAGATATTTTGAATTTGAAAAGATCAGACATTAATGTAATATCTGGAAGGGATATGTTTGCATTTATGTTTTGGAAATTGTAACATAGATCTTGAGTGGTTTCTCTCATCTGTTCATTGGAGGCAATTAATTTAATAAATGTAAAGTAGATGTAGGCTTTAATTCGATTTGGTAGCTTAGATATGTAGGAGGGAAAACTCTAGGAAGATCCCTCCTATGTATTGTATTGGATTCATTATTCTCAATTGTAAGAGTAAGAGTTGTAGAGAAAGAGAATAGGAGAGCAGAGGAGAAAAGAGATTGTAGAAGTTGTATAAGCAGATAGTTGTTTCTATAGAATCCATGTACAAAAGAACTTGAGTTAATATTTGAATTCTTTGACTCAATTTCATGGTGTTGTGATGAATATTGTTTGCATCTATTGAATGGTATGTTTACAATTTGTTTATATACACTGTTATGCATTTGTTTCAATGCTTTGCATGTATGATTTCATGTTGAATGTATGAATTCTATGAGAGGGAGAGTATGAGTTTCAATGTTTTCTCTTCCTGAGAATTCCTCCAAGGAGTGCAGTGAAAGTCCGCAAGGCATGCGTTGACAGAAGTGAAAGTATAGAAAAAAATCGTGCAAGGTGTGTGCAGGTAGGTTGAAGTCTTAGAATTTTCCAACCAGGTGAGTGGTTGAAGGATTTATATCATAAGAAGTGCATAGGATTGGAGAGTTCATATAATCAATGATTATTGTGAATCCGCAAGGAGTGCGGGAAATAATTCCATAGAATCCTTGATTTTTCATCAATAACCAAGCTCAAGAAGCATAGAGGATTCGAAGAGTTCGAAGGGAAGATGAGTTTCGAATTCAATTCACAGAGGGAAAGTTCAGAAGTAAGGGTGCCAAGTCATTTGGAAATATTTGTCAAAAGTCTGAACGGATAGTTGAAATTCTCAGAGGGAGAACTATTGATTTTCCGTGGACCATTGAATCCAGTGGATCATCGGAGAAGTTAAGGTTGAGTTTATTTCAACACTCTCAACCTCAGGAAGAATATTTTTCGTCAGAATGTGGAAATTTCAGGACCGTTGATCTGTAGAGAGGAAGTTGCGAGTTCAGACTTCGGGACAAGGAGAAGATTCACATTGTGAACTCACGATACACGAAATACTAATGCACTTAGAGGTGGTCCCTGGGACTTGACTAGAGGTCATATGGTTGAGGCATAAGTGAGGAGATAAAGATTCGTTATCCATTTTTTTGGTTTCATGGATTGAAGAAGTCGAAGGGAATCACAATGGGAATCATGAAGTCACGAAATCTGAAATACCTTTTCGAGTTAAGTCGGTGGTCACGTAGGGTGGTCACGTGGAGTGGAGGTTGGTGCCTAATGCTTGTTCACGCAGGCATAACTTCTAAGAAGGAATTGTGGTATTATATGCATTGAAGGTTCCAGTGGGAATTAAGGAGCCATCTCAGCTCAGGGGAATAGAAATATCCAAAGACCAGGGGGTCATGTAGAACCTGTTGTGGTAGGGGTGTTGCGTCAAGTGGTATCAGAGCCTTAACTAAGAATCGTTGTTTTCTGTAAGAAAGAGAAGACATAAGGCAAGTGGGGATTTTAATTATGTGTGGAACAGATTGAAACAATGTCGTCAAGGAGACATCAAGAGAGACCCATGCTTGATCCAGCCATGGAAAGGGAAATGAGAGAACTTTGTGCTCGATTGGATGCTATGGAGACAAAACAAAGGTGAATGTATGATACTGGAGATATCAGTGAGGTTGAAAGAGAAAATGAAGATGGAGCCGAAGAAGAAGTTGTAGCTGAAGATGCTGTAGAGGAATGTCTATTCAAATTTGTTGCAAGAATAGGGGCTAGGGAAATAATGGACATCTTGATGTATGAATGCAACTTAGATGTTGAGGAGCTGCTAGATTGGTTTAGAGCCCTGGATAAATACTTAGACTATGGGGATATCAAAGAAGATAAGAAAGTAAAACATGGTGTCACTAGACTGAAAGGGAATGCAACACTGTGGTGGGATGAACTGCAGGCTGACAGGAATTGCAAAGGAAAACAAAGAATCAAAAGTTGGGATAGGATGGTTGCAAAGATGAAAGCCAATTTTATACCCAGAGATTACCAATTTAATCTGTTTCGAAGAATACAAAATTTGAGACAGAAAGGGATGACAGTGAAGGAATACACTGAGGAATTTTACAGACTCAACATCAGAGCTGGTCATCATGAGAGTGATGATGAAAAATTCGCCAGATACATGAATGGCTTGAGATATGAAATTCAATATGAGATGAGGATGGTGCAATGAGGAATTTATAAGATTCTTATCAAATTGCTTCAAAGGAAAAATTAAAATTGGCCCGAAAGAAAGGTCAAAGGGGCAGAGGTAGAAGTCAGACCACAGGCAAAGTAATTGCCCAAGATAGAGTATAGCAGCTTGAGGATAGAGAAAAGAAACCTCATACTCACCCAGAAAGGGGAGGAATCTCACAAGGAGGATAGTATGCCAATAGGAACACTTTTCCTTGAGCCAGAGGAAGACAAAGAGGCTGAGATGGTGAAATAAGGTGTTTTGTCTATGGAAAGATAGGACAAAAATATTTTGAATGTCCTGATAGAAAAATGGATGGAGGAGGTGAAGCTCACATTTTATAAGAACAAAGGTGAAATGTTGAGGTAGAATATGCAGAAGGCGAAAGATCCTTAATGATGAGGAAAGTTATCTTAAAGCCAAAGAAGGAGATAGAGAATCCATTCCAAAGGAACAGTTTGTTTAGAACTGCTTGCAAGACCAAGGATAGGGTATGCAAGGTAATTTTTGACAGTGGAAGTACGGATAATATAGTATCAACATAAATGGTGGAGAAGCTGTAATTTGAGACAGTTGCACATCCGAGCCCATACAAGGCTTCGCGGTTGCAAAAAGAACACCAAGTAATAGTCACTAAACAATGTTTAGTTGAATTTAAGATAGGAGGATATAAAGATGAGATCTTATGCTATTTCATTCCCATGGATGTCTGTCATCTTTTTTTGGGGAGACCGTGGAAATATGACAGAAATTTCTTTCATGATGGGAGAAAGAACACATACACCTTGGAAAAGAATGGTAGGACACATATTTTGTTTCCAATTGAAGACAAGAAGGTGAACGAAGAAACAAGCAACACTATACTTCTCATGAGTGGGAAGGAACTTATGGATGAAGTCAAGAAATATGAAGAAATCTAGTTTGTTGTGGTGAGAAAACCTAGAGTCATCTTAACCAGTACCTCATTAGATGATCTACCTGAGGAAATTCAGGAAATGTTGGAGAGTTTCACTGATATAGTGTTGGACGATTTACCTTGTTCGTTGCCGCCCATCAAAAGTATAAGCCATCACATTGACCTTATATCAGGAGCGATTTTACCAAAGAAAGTAGTGTATAGATTGACGACGTAGGAGAATGAAGAAGTTAAGAAGAAAGTCTTGGATTTGATGGACAAAGGGTTTATCAGAGAAATATTGAGTCCATGCATTGTGCCAAAAGTGTTAAGTCCAAAGAAATATTGTGGATGGAGAATGTGTACAGACTAGAGGGATATAAACAAAATCACCATCATGTATAGATTTCCTTTACCCAGGATGGATGGCTTGATGGATTGCTTTAGTGGAGAATTATTGTTTTCAAAAAATCATTTGAAAAGGGGATATCATCGGATTAGAATGAGGGAAGGTGATGAATGGAAGAAAATATTCAAGAGGAATGAAGGGCTATATGAATGGCTTGTCATGTCGTTTGGTTTGATGAATGCACCAAGTACTTTTATGAGATTAATGAATGATGTATTGAAGTATTTCATTGGAAAATTTGTAATTGTGTATCTTGATGATATACTGATATTCAGTAAGACTGAGGAATAACATTTGAGACACCTAACTCTAGTGATGAAGAGGTTGTAGAAAGAGAAGTTGTTGATAAATATGAAGAAGTCATCTTTCATGAAGAAGGAACTCATTTATTTGGGGTTCGTGATCTCTTTGAATGAGTTGAAGATGGATCCTGAGAAGGTAAAAGCAATCAAAGAATGGCCATCGCCAAGGAATATCTTTGAAGTCAGAAGCTTCCATGGATTTGCCAGTTTTTATAGGAAGTTCATAAAAAAATTTAGTGGAATTTTTGCATCAATGATAAACACAGTCAAGAAAAGACATAAATATTTTCATTGGACACAAGAAGCCAAGAAAAGTTTCAAGTTGTTAAAGGACAAGATAATTGGACAGCCAGTTCTGGTTCTGCAAGATTTTAGTAAGACATTTCAAGTGAGATGCGATGCAAGTGGATTTGCAATTGGAGCAGTCTTAAGTCAAGAAAATAGAATGATTGCATACTTCAGTGAGAAGATGAATGATACCAAGATGAATTATTCCATGTATGATAAATATTTGTATACAATCATATAGGCGCTGAAGAAATGGAGGCATTACTTGGTTCCGAAAGAGTTCGTTTTGTATAGCGACAACCATGCCTTATAGTTTATAACCAGACAGGAGAAACTGAACCAAAAACATATGAAATGGGTTGAATCTATCCAGAACTTTATTTTTGTTATAAAGAACATTTATGGAACTACTAATAAGGTTGTTGATGCATTGAGAAGGAAATGTTTGAGTCTGCAGGAGTTTCACGTGAAGACCTTAGGTTTTGATATCCTTAAGGAAATGTACAGAGGTGATTCAGATTTCAAGGATCCTTATGAAGAATGTGAGAATCTCATTCTAAGAGACAAAAGCCAATGGATTGAATACATGATCCAGGATGGACTGTTATTCAAAGGAAATAAATTGTGTACCTCGAAGAGTTCTATGCGAGAAAACCTTCTGAAGGAAAATCATAGTGGAGGATTGGCTGGACATTTCAGCCATGACAAGACATTTGCACAATTGAACAATTTGTATTATTGGCCAGGGATGAGGATGGATGTCCAGAAGTTTGTGAACAGATGTAGAATTTTTCCAGCACGCAATGGGGAAAAGAGAAAATACAAGATTGTACCAACCATTACCAATACCAGAGAGGCTATGGGATGCGGTAAGCATGGATTTTGTGTTAGGACTTCCGAGGACACAAAGGGGTTGTGATTCCATATTCGTGGTAGTTGAAAGATTCTTAAAAATGACACATTTTATTCCATGTTAGAAAACTAGTGATGCAACACACATTGAAAACCTGTTATTCAAAGAAGTTGTTTGACTTCATGGTTTACCAAAGAGTATTGTTTCAGACAGAGACACCAAATTTGTTGTTCATTTCTAGAGGACACTATGGAAAAAGATGGGGACAAGTTTATCTCTTATCTCAACATATCACCCTCATACGAATGGACAAACTGAGGTAGTAAATCTAAGTTTGGGAGACTTATTGAGGAGTTTAGTAGTTGATCATAGTTAGTGGGATCAGATTCTATCACAAGCATAATTTTCATATAACGACTCACCTAACCAAGCACAGGACAGATCCCATTCCAAATAATGTATGGAATGAAGCCAAGGGGAGTATCTGAGTTGAGATACTTGGAGCAGAGTGAGTTCAGAAGTGTTGGAGTGGAAGATTTTGTAGCAGAGATGCAAGAGCTCCATAGTAAGATTAAAGAGCGATTGTAGAGTTCCAACCAGGATTATAAGCGCAAAGAAGATCATCACAGAAGAGATTTTCAATTCAACATGGGAGATATAGTTTTAGCGCACCTAAGAAAGGAAAGATTCCCAAGGTCAATGTATAACAAGTTGAAGATGACAAAAATAGGGATGTGTAAGATTCTGAGAAAATTTGAGGCAAATGCTTATGAGATAGAATTTCTAGATGATGTGGGCATATCACCCATATTCAATGTAGGAGATATGTATCCTTACAGAGAAGATCAAGCAAGAGGAGCAGAGACTCAGAAGGAAGTTCAGTGGGTCAAACAATTGCCTATAGTTGAAAAGCCGCAGATGGAAAAGATCATTGATCAGAGAGATGGTAAGAAGACCCAGAGAAATACATATTTTGAATACTTGGTGAAATGGAAAGGACACCCTATTGAGGATTCTAGTTGGGAAAGTGAACAAGATATCCAAAAACATGGACAGACGATGCAGGAGCTCATGGACAGGAGTCCATGAAACTTTATGTTAATCCCTAATATTGGCTCATTACCCCTTAATTGGGGCATATTATATTATTAATGTTATTTTATTTATGTCGTCTTTAGGCCATTAGTTGTAATTATACCTCCTAGTCTCCTATATATA
>JZKD02S2111339.1:361098-389320 GCA_000966675.3 Picea glauca
TACACCCAGTTTTCCATGTTTCATGCTTAAAGAAGGTTATAGGCGACAAGATCCCAATTCAAACTATATTGCCAGAACTTGACGAGGAAGGAAAAATCATATTGGAGCATGAAGCGATCACTGACACAAGAATTCACCAGCTGAGGAATAGATCCATTTCAGAGTATCTCATTAAATGGAGGAAACTATCAGCTAAAGATTCCACTTGGGAAGATGAGTCTTTTATACAAAATCATCTAGAGTTACTCAAGCGTTGTAGACAACACTTGTCTCGAGGGGAGGAGCATGTTAAGCCCTAATATTGGATCATTACCCCTTAATTGGGGCATATTATATTAGTAATGTTATTTTATTTATGTCGGCTTTAGGCCATTAGTTGTAATTATACCTTCTGGTCTCCTATATATACCAAGGAGAAATTTTCATTTTGAATCATCTTGTACTTGAACATTTAAGTGGGATAAAAAGAGGTTGCCCCCTCGAAGAGGCTTATTATATGAAATTATCTCTTTTTGAAGGCGTTGAGTACTTTTTCTGAGGTTTTTCTATGCTATATTGATATTTGGTTCTGAACACTTTCAGCCAGAGGAGTATGATGTAGGAGCATCATAAGCAAGTGCAAAGCAAAGGACAGCTGGATATGCACCAATGCGTATTTTGGAGATATTTTGAATTTGAAAAGATGAGACATTAATGTAATATCTGGAAGAGATATGTTTGCATTTATATTTTGGAAATTGTAAGGCAGGTCTTGAGTGGTTCCTCTCATCTGTTCGGTGGATGTAATCAATGTAATAAATGTAAAGTAGATGTAGGCTTTAATTCGATTAGATAGCTTAGAGATGTAGGAGGGAAAACTCCAGGAAGCTCCCTCTTATGTATTGTATTGGATTCATTATTCTCAAATGTAAGAGTAAGAGATATAGATCAAGAGAATAGGAGAGCAGAGGAGAACAAAGATTGTAAAAGTTGTATAAGAAGATAGTTGTTTTTATATAACCCATGTACAGAAGCACTTGAGTTAATAGAGGAATTATTTGACTCAATTTCATGGTGTTGTGATGAATACTCTTTGCATCTATTGAATGGTATGTTTACAATTTTCTTATATACTCTGTTATGCATTTGT
The DNA here is from genome assembly GCA_000966675.3 of Picea glauca. Classification (NCBI taxonomy): domain Eukaryota; kingdom Viridiplantae; phylum Streptophyta; class Pinopsida; order Pinales; family Pinaceae; genus Picea; species Picea glauca. Next base: position 362,228 of record JZKD02S2111339.1, read on the forward strand.
TTCAATTCTTTGCATGTATGATTTCATGTTGAATGTATGAAGTTTGTGAGAGAGAGAGTATGAGTTTCAATTGTTTCTCTTCCTGAGAATTCCTGCAAGGAGTGTAGTGAAATTCCACGAGGAGTGCATTGACAAGATTCTGATTTTTATCTCAAAAATATCAGGAGAGATAGTGTTGTTCTCATATCAACAAAAGTGCATGTATAGCACCATGCAAGGTGTGCACAGGCAAGTTGAAGTATTATACTTTTCTAATCAGGTGAGTGGTTGAAGGAATTTTGTCACAAGAAGTGCATACGATTGGAGAGTTCAAATAATCAATGATTATCGTGAAGCCACAAGGACTGCGGGAAAGAATTCCATATATTCCTTGAGTTTGCATCCAGAACCAAGATCAGGAAGGATAGAGGCTTCAAAGAGTTAGAAGGGACGACGAGGATCGAAGTCATTTCACAGAGGGAAAGTTCAGAAGGAGGGGTACCAAGTCATTTGGCAAGATTTGTCAAAAGTTTGAATGGAAGGTTGAAATTCTCAGAGGGAGAACGATCAATTTTTTGTGGACTGTTGGATCCATTGGATCATCAGAGAAGTTAAGGTTGAGTGTCTTTCAACACTATCAAGCTCAAGAGGAATAGTTTCCATCAAATCATGGAAATTTCAGAACCGTTGATCTGTAGAGAGGAATTTGCGAGTTCAGACTTTAGGACAAGGAGAAGAGTCGCATCATGAACTCACGATACGAGAAATCCTGACGCACTCAGAGGTGGGCCCCAGGACTTGTCTGGAGGTCATATTTTTGAGGCATAAGTGAGGAGCTAAAGATCTATTATCCCTTTTTAGGGTTTAGGGAATCAAAGGAGTTAGAGTGACTCAGAATAGGAATCGCAAAGTCACGAAATATGAAACACCTTTTCAGGTTAAGTCGGTGGTCACGTAGGGTGGTCACGTGGAGTGGAGGTTCGAGCCTAGTGCTTGTTCATGCAGGCGCAAATTATAAGAAGGACCTATGATATTATATGCATTGAAGGTTCCAGTGGGAACTAAGGAGTCATCTCGACTCATGGGAATAGAAATATCCAAAGACTGGGAGGTCACGCAGAACCTGTTGAGGTAGGGGTGCTACATCAGTTCACCCAAATTTGGTCTATCTCCACAATAGTTGTATTATTTATTATTCTTTCTATAATTGTCTCAAGCTTTCACCTTGCACTTACAAAATAGATATCATGATATCCCATTCTCCACATTTCCTAGCCTCTTTGCAGTGCAAGCCTCTCTCTGCAAATCTCTTTCTCCACTCAGACATAGACTTCCTCCCTCATACTCAGTCTACTCTCTCACTTTGTTCTCTTGGTATCAACAAATTAAGGAACAAAACCTGAATAGATAATTTCAATAGAATTGAACCCCTATCTTCCCAACCCATTACATATATATACATGAATTCTATGGCTCAAAACCCTACTTTTCTTATCCCCAAAGCCTTATTATGACTTAGTATAACACATGACAACTCATGTTGACTTCTTGTTCAGGATTACTTTTCTTGATTTTACGTCTGCATCTTCCTTTTTCACTCATGACTACTGTTATTACTACTTTTGTGTGTCTTTCTTCTTTTGGCATGTCGCACTGCTATCCTTCCTTTTCTCCCACTTTATATTCCTTCTTTATTCTCCTACTTTATTCTCTACTTTATTCTCTTATTTATTATCTTTTAAGTATACTTTTTTTGCACACTTATAAGTCTACATATGCCTTTACTGCATGCTCCACTTCTTCCTTGTCTTCTATTTTCTGTTGTTGCACATATCTTCCATACTTAGTATTTTTCTTAAAACTGTTTCCAAAATGACTGTCGAACACCTCTCATTTCTAATTTTTTTTACCCCATGGACCCATACCATTCCTAACAACCTTATTTTCCAATTATCCCATTGGTCTCCTCTCAATGCACTGATCATCTTGGTATATAACACTTCTTCATTTTATTTTCCATGGACCGACCCCTCATCCCCTCATGGATCCCACCCACCAAGAAGAAACCAATCTGAAACTGAATATTGAACTTATTGAACCCTTCAGGCCCAAGTAAATAGGGACATTCTAACCATTCATGAAAAAATAAACCACATCCAAGCCAACCTCAATAGCCAAATTGTTGAAATCCATTCCTCTTTCAACGAATTCATGAACAAATTCCAAATTCCTTCCTCCTATGACCCACCTTTCTATACTAAAGGTGTTGACTCCATCCAGCCTATACACTCTCATTCCAAATACCTACCTCATGACCCTCGTCTCCCCATAGTCAAGCTCAATTTTTTTTTATGGATTGAATCCACAAGCCTGCGTTACATAGATGTAACATTGTTTCTCCCTGCATGGTATCATTGGTGAGTTAACCAAGATTCATTATGGAATTGTCTATTTGGATCCAGAAATATGGAAATGGTCTAAATAGAATCACAATGCATGTCAAGGGTATGTTTCTTTGTCATAGTTTATTGTAGAGCGACATTAACATTTTGATGGACACTCACCATTTAGGACGTTTGACCAAGTTGAAACATTATGGAACAATGGAATATTTTGTTGCTACCTTTAAGCACTTGTATTTCTGAATAGAGGGCATGACATATGGTTTCTTCAAGGAATCATTTATCAGTGGCCTCAAGGATGAAATTCTCACCCAGGTCATCATGGCTCGTCCTCAAACTTGGTTGGAATCCACTAAGCATTCCAAGGAGGTACAATAGGTCATATTTCCAAAGAGAAAAAAACCCACTTTTGTCTGCCAACCTAAACCCAAAACCCCTACCCCTAAAGCCACTCCTCTCAAGTTCCACAAGTTCACATGGGAAGAAATGAATGAATGCCAACTCAAGGGTCTTTGTTATAATTGTGATGATAAATACTTTCCAGGGCACAAGTGTACATAAAAAAAACTTTTTATGGCCATTTTTCGAGGATGTTTCTGATGAATATGTTGAGGTTTCACCTAAAGCAATTCTACCCCAACCGATGATATTACGCTTCCCTCTGATACTCCCAAATTTGAACCACCAATTTCACTACATGCTCTCATTGGTTTTTCTTCTCCTCAAACCCTCTAATTGATTGGTTACATTAAGCACATGAAATTCATCATCCCAGTTGATAGTGGAATCACTGATAATTTCATTCATTGTCTCCTTTCCCAAGAATTCAATTGCTATATCCACACTCTCAACAATTTTTTAATCATGATTGTGAATGGTGGTTCCATGAAATTTGAAGGGCATTGTGAAAATGTGCGCTTGCAAATTGGTTAGTATAACCTGCAATCTCACAAGTTTTATATTAACATGGGTGGTTATGACATTGTACTTGGTGTAGAATGCTTACACACTCTAGGACCCATACTCATGGATTTTAAGGAGTTAACCATGCAATTCCAATAGGAAGGAAAAAAACATAAATTCACTAGCATTACTGCAAGATCTCCATAAGATCATCAATTACCACAACATGGAAAAGTTACTCAAAAATTCATTCTGGCATATGACGCCCAACTACATTCCATTCAAGTAGTTGAGACACCCTCGATACACCCTATCATTTCACACCATCACACTATTTTCCAAACTCCCCGTGACCTCCCCTACTGCGATGACCATGATCATTCCATTCCTTTAATACAAGGAAGTCTTCCTCCCAATGTTCTCCCTTATAGTCATCATTTTTCTAATAAAAAACTGAAATTAACAAAATTTTCCATAAATGATTAGAAGCCGGTGTTATCCGTCCTAGTACCAGCCCCTATTCTTCCCCTATTTTCATGGTCATCAAGAAGGAAGGAAATTTGTGCATGTTTCCTAATTTTCCCACCCTCAACAAAATTACCATCAAGGACAAATTCTCCATTCCCGTAATAGATGACCTTTTGGATGAACTTAGTGGGGATCAATACTTTACCAAATTCAACCTCCGTTATAGCCACCACCAGATAAGTATGAAAGAGGAAGACATCCCCAATATGGAATTTCACACTCATTAGGGTGACTATGAGTTCTTGTTCCTTTGGTCTATGTAATCCCCCCTCCATTTTTCAAAGCCTCATGAATCATTTCTTTCGTCCTTTCCTCCATCACTTTGTGTTATTTTTATTTGATGATATGCTCATATATTGTAAAAAGTGGCCAACCCATATCAACCATGTAGATCAAGTTCTCCATCTCCTCTACAGGAACACACTTTTCCTCAAATTGTCTAAATGTTCTATTGGCATCTCCGAAGTGGAGTAACTGGGTCATATTGTTGTAAAAGATGGTGTAATATTAGATTATAAGAAAATTGAAGCTATGCAAAATTGTCCTGACCCTAAAACTCTTAAAGTCTACATGGTTTCTTGGGTTTAACAAGATATTATCACAATTTTGTTCAAAATTATGTCAAAATTGCAACCCCCCTAAAACATCTCCTTAAAAATTATTCCTTTAGTTGGACTCCAACAACAAACCAATCCTTCCAAGACTTGAGTAAAGCTATGTTCACTACTCCTGTATTGGACCTACCTAATTTCATCAAGAACTTTGTTCTGGAATGTGATGCATCAGGGAGAGGAATTGGGGCAGTCCTCATGCAATATGGACACCCTTTGGCTTTCACCAGTAAATATTTGTTAGAGCGACATTTGGGCCAATTGATCTATGAAAAAGAAATGATAGCTATTTTACATGTAGTGGATCTATGGCACCCTTATCTATTGGGACAATGCTTCCAAAATAAAAAATACCATCAAATCCTCAAGTACTTCCTAGAACAACACATTTCATCCTTGAAGCAACAAAAATGGGTGACCAAGTTGTTTGGATATGATTATGAGATCATTTACAAAAAGGGTAAAGAAAATGTGGTGGTTGATGAGCTTTTCAAGAAATATGAAGAAGAAGGGCCCCTTTTCTCCCTCTCATTCTTTATCGTCGACTTGATTCATGCTATTCACCAGGAATTGTTGCAAAACCCCAAAATCTCCAACTTCATCCAAAAACTATTGATTAATTGGGTTGGTTGTCATTTATGTCAACCCTTGAAGCAAATTTAGTAGAAAATTTTAGTAGCCCAAGGAATCTGGTTAAGGTACCCAATTTAGTTTGAGGTATAAAGGAATGAATATTAGTGAATATGTAGGTAAGACTATTCTATATAGATAGTACATGTTGTTTTTTTTCTAGTGATATGTGGCACATCACATAAATCCTCATGGTTAGGGAGTTATGAATTTGGGAAGTTGGAGAACCCTCATGAGTTATCTAGAATCCCCTAGAAGGTCAAATAAGTAAATTTCTTCTAGAAGATCCTACAAGAAGTTTAATAATGAAAGTGGTTATAACTAGGAGTTAATCATGAGTTAAGTTGTTGCAAAAATAAAATAATTAAAAATAAATTAGTTGCAACTAGAAGTGGTGAGTTTACTATTTGTGGACAATGTTGTTAGAAGTGGGTTAGCCCTAAAATAAGGAAGTTGGGCAAAGTAGTTAGAAGATAACCCCTACAAGAAGCTACTTGGATAGTATAAATAAGAGAGAAAGGTTCTCCCATTAGCACCTATTGAGCACATTGATATCTATTATTTTTTGAAATGTTTATTGTAGGTACTCATTGATACATATGAAGTTACTCAAGTATGAGGTAGCAAAGGAGTGTTGACGACGAAAGTTTTGGAGTTACAAAATTTCTTAAAAACCCTATTTTTTGAGGTGTACACAGGCTGTAGTGTAGGAAGGCACATACATACGTGGTCTATAGTGGAGGAAGGTGCATACATACATGGGATATATAAGAGGAAGTCATGTATAGATGGAAAAAGCCATGAAAAATTGAGCAGATATGGATGCCAGGTCTCTAGAGTCTGAAAGGAAGTTGTCAGGAAGGTCTATAGTGATCAGGTACAATAGATCTATCTACAGGTTCAAAAGGTATTTCACACTCTTATGTGTAGTTGGATATTGTTTTCTACTTGAGATATGGTTATAGGATATTGAGGATCTTCCATAGAGAGGTTGTTGGTTGTATGAAACGTATTGTATGAGCTAGATCTACATAAATATGGTGTTGATATGTCTGGTATTTATTATTGGTACATATTGTTGGTTTGAGTGTTGAGGCATATCTTGTATTTCTTGGTACATGGTGTTAGCACCATGATTTTCATAGCTAGAGTAAGAGGTTTTTCCAAAGTTTTCAAAGTCATGACACGATCTTGGGAAAATCAAGGCATTCCTAGATGAGTCATAGGTTAGGGTGAATATCATGTCAAAAGTTTTATGGTTCATCATCACCTTTCATGAGGCTATAGAAGGAAAAATAATGACACTCCATGTCATTGGTATCATTGAAAACTTCAAAATCATACTCATTGGGCAGAAGAGTTTTCTATGAAAAGGCTTTTGTTGCTTTCATTTGTTGTGCACTGCACAGAGGATTTCATCTCACAAAGAATTTTCTCATGCATAGGATTTTGTCGCACAGAGGATGTTGTCACACAAAGGATGTTGTCACATAGAGGATGGTGTCGCGTAGAGGATGTTGTCGCATAGAGGATTTTGTCATGCATAGGATTTTTTCGCGTAGAGGATGTTGTCGTGCATAAGAGTTTCCTACGCACAGGCTACAGGGCGTGCTGCATAAATGACTGGTTTAGTGGTCAATTTCAATATCACGTTGTTGAAGAATAGCACTTACTTTTCCTTTGTTATCCATGAGTACACCACCAATCATTAGCTCAATATGTTAATTTCATAACTTGACTCCATTGCCCAATGGTACATTTTCCTTGTTTGTCCTACCAACCCTTAAAAAAAAAAAAAAACCGTCTTATCATAGAATATGACCTTTGTGGCCTTATTGATGAAACCCTTGAGCTATTACCAGTCATTAGACATCTAAGAGAGATCTCTCTTGTTTTATAGGTCAGAATACAATCTAAAGTTGGTTGAAACAATTACCTTCGAGTTTTCTTTGATACAACCCAAAGAAATTCCTCAGTGCTAACACATGGTTCAGGGTTTTTTTGGTACATAGTTGAGTGATTTTGGTTATGATGTGTTGCTGAAGTTATTGGTTTAGTTTGAGGTTGGATATCAGTGAGATTTTTATGTCTAGTTGATCTGAGGGTTTATTACACATGATTATGATTGTATGCACATGTATGTCACATGACTAGAGAGACATAGAGTCACATGGTTTGCGTGATATTATTTTTATATTGGGTATGCAATCTATGCTATTAGATCTGATATATTGAGGACATTATTGGTATAGTTTGTTGGTATATTTGGTATATGTCGTTACATGTTATTGGTATAGATTGATTACAAGTTATTGGTACAAGTTGATTATAGGTTATTGGTACAGGTTGACTATAGGTTATTGGTACAAGTTGGTTATAGGTTGTTGGCACAGATTGGTATAGATTTATAGTGGTATATTTCATAGTGACAATGTGGCAGTGGTTTCACTAGTTATTTGACACTTATATTTCAAGGTGGTTGGATGGGGCAAGGATAGGTGGCTATATCCACCTTCCGGTTGTAGCCAAAAAACATAGGGGGTTGTACCCTCCTTCTAGTTGCAGATAGCAAATTGGGGATTTGGAGCTTCCCTCAAGTTGTATCCTACTTCTACTTAGATCCATATAATCAGGGAGTTGGAGCTTCCCTCGGGTTGTAGCCTGAAAATATAGGGGGTTGGATCCTCCTTCCATTTGTAGCTGGAAAACAAAGGAAGTTGGTGCTTCTAATGAATGTAATTATTAAAGAAATATAAGAAACAAAATTATGTGGTTTTCTCCCGCATTGGTTTTCCATGTAAAAATATTGGTGTACAGTGTATGTGTATGATTTATCATTGTTCATGGTTTATTTATTACGCTCTTTTTGAATGATATTGGTAAATTGATCATAAATATTAAAAAAAATTATATATTGTGGTTAAAAAGGAATAAAAATCTCTATTATTGATTCACCCCCCCTATCAGTAATCCAACAAAAACTGCAACAACATCCCCAAGCTGCTCCATGGTACTCTTGGCACAATGAAGAATTTTTCTATAAAGGTATCGTATATTTAAGAAAACATTTGGCTCTTAAATCCAATGTTCTCTCTGAGTTTCATGCTTCTCCTATTGTAGGGAATTCGGGTTTTACCAAAACCTATGAATGGGTCAAACACTCTTTATTATAGGATGATATGAAAAAGGAAGTCTTCACCTTTGTGGTAGAATGTGATATATGTCAATGTAATAAGGGAGAGACTATCAAAACTCTTGGCCCACTCCAACCGCTTCCGATTCCATCTACTATTTGGACATATATATCTATGGATTTCATTATGGGATTACCTAAATCATGAAATAAGTAAGTCATCAAGGTGGTAGTGGATCATCTCTCCAAATATGCTCATTTATGTTCTCTTCAAAACCCATGTTGGCATGTTTACATGCAGAATGTGATTGCCATTGATGGCAAGAACAACAACAAGGATTGTATGTTTATAGGAAAGAAAAGAAAAAATGAGGAAAGAAACAATGATGGAAAATAGGAAAGCATAAGTTCAGGAGAAGAAACGAACAATATGAAATCAAATCTCAAGAGGAATAATGTTGAGTTGCACGAAGAGAGAAAGTGTGAGCCAGAGACGAGGTTAATTCCATTACCAAAGCTCAGGAGAGATAGCATTCTCAGAAACGCAGATGAGACCCAAAGTCATCAGAACTTGCAGAAACTTTGACACTTAGAAATTATTCCAAGTCGGGAGGATGCACAAGCTCAGGAGAAGGAGCAACAGTGGTCATTGGATCACCAATCCTGAATACCCAATGCCTGTTAGATCAAAGTCCAGTGACCAGAGAGAGAACATAGGAGAATTACATATATGATCCATTCGATCTGAGCGTCGCAGACCAACAGTCGTCAGATCCAGCATAATTGTGAAGAGGATAATGGTCGAGAGCCATCCTCCAACTTCGAGAAAGAAGTCTCGATAATATCTGGACTTTTATATCACCGAGGATCGTGGGCTATTGATCTAGATTATTTTGGATATAGGGAGTTGGAAGAGTTAGGCTTGTCTCATGTTCAAACACCCAACATGCAAGGTCGAGATTTGATCTCAGTCGTCGATCAAAGGGAGAGCGTGGACCATTGATATAGCATGACGAAGAACAAAGTACGATTTCTCGAAGAAGATATATCAACCATTGGATCGAGGACTGATCTGAGTCGTCATATCAACTTGAGTGGAAGGACAAGATAAGGAAGGAAAACGATTGAGAATTCGATTATGCGAATTCTTGTTAGTCGTTGGATCTGTTTGAAGTGGAAGGACAGGACAAGCTAGTAGAAATAAAATGCTGACAGATAAAGCTATTGATCTAAGATCCTAATCGATGAACAAAATTTAGTTCGGGTTTAAATATACAATGAGGTTATGCTCCATAAAGTTTGATATTGGAAAAACACGAAGATCGAAAATATGAAAAGAATCAGGACCATCGGATTTGGAGGACATACGAGGACCACTGAATCAGTGTGTTGGTTAGCAGACCACGTCTGAAGACCACATAAACAGATCACATGAGTAGTCTATGACAACAAGGACATGTGGCACAGTTAGAGAACGACAAGTGTCAAGTTGAAATCAACATTTCATGTACGTGCAAATCATGAATCAGAGTGACGCATGGAAACTGCTCAGCTCGTGACACTTCATCAAGTGACGCAAGAGTTACATCACTCTAGGAGTTTTACTTCGAGATATTTACCACTAGAAAATGAAAAAATATTTGAATTCCTAAATGTCGAAGTCCAGAGACACAAAAGGATCATGACCGTAGATCCAAAAGGGACACGCATCATTGGATCGTGGACTTTGGGTGAAATGCTCCAAGAGCAAGTGGAGTTTGAGAATCAAAACTCTCGAAGCCCGAAAGGTGAAATCGATCTCATCTGTTGGTTTGGAGGGACACATGTCACCTGATCATTGACACTAAGGATCATGTGTGGATAAAGGAAAGAAGGTAGAGCCATCGATTGAAGAGGATATATGTCAATGGATGTTCCATTCCATAGGATATCCAGTCAGCAACAACACGGTTTGAGATCTGAAACTCCCGGAGCCCGAATCATGAAGTAAATCTCAACTGTTGATGTAGTAAGGTGATATTTGGTCCACATACTTGAGAGGACAGATATGAACCATCCATTTAGAAGCATTTTCAATATCGTGAGATCGACGGTCATTCTCCATGGCGGGGCTAGAACATGCTCGTGTCTTAATTTTTCATGAGAGGGCGACAATTGAAACCATGGCTTAGGAGAAAGGACATGTGGAGGATCGTAGTGAGTTGAGGGAAGAAAAGAAGGTTGCCCTCAAACCACCTATGTATGCACCCGCAATCACATGGTCACATGAATCTCATAGCCCAAGGTCATATCGTGAAACAGAGCCAGATCTCACTAGATGGAAATCGAGAAGCACCTTTTGAATAGGCCTTTAGTCACTGTCAATGGTCAGGTGAAAGGAAGGGGCTAAGTAAGAAAATCTAGCGCCCACTATGATTTTTTCTCAGGAAGAGAAAAGGCCCTAAAGGGATGAGCATGCAGAGGTTCTCTCTGTAACTTTCGAGACAGACTGATTGTAACTGTAGAAAATGGTTGATTGCATCTGCCAGAGCATTCAAAGAATATTAGGGTGATCTCTAGAGGAGCTCAAGAGTCTCGAGGTAACTTCTAGTGGAATGAAGTCTCATCATAGAGAATATGATAGATGGAAAAGTGTCAAAGTATGTAACTACAACATAGAGGATAAGCTTGAATGTGACAGAGAAGACGAAGAGTCTCACTGCCAGAGAAGGAAAAGAGTCTCAGGATAAGCCATTGATGAAGAACAGACTCAGGATGATCGCCAGAGAGGATGAAGAGTTGAGTGTATGCCCTGGCAGAGGACTTGGCATGATAAATATGCATAGAACAGAGAAGATATAGTCTCTTATGGTGGGATTTATTCATGCAGGTAGAAGCATGTTCTCTGTAAGAGATGAAACACGTAGAAGAGGCATATCACATTGAATGGAAATAATACAAAAATCATAAAGCGCAGAAGAAAGAGATGGGAAAAATATGCTTATCTGAGAGAGGAAGAGAAAGTTGAGGTGCACATGCAGATATAGAGAAAAAAAATAGAAATATTAAGGAGATGTGAGTAGGAAGACACTGGTGTAGGTAGAGCAGAGAAGGGCAATAGAACAATGATGAGACAGGTAAGACTTTTGACAAACACTGTATCATTGTAATAATTTTCAGAAAATAAAAGATGTATATTTCAGGGTGGTAGGGAGGTGTCAGGGAGGACATTTTTCCTCAAAGTTTCAAGTGGGTGCTTGAACATAGGGAGTTGTAGCTTCCATCTAGTTGTAGCTAGAAAAACCAGGGTGGCAGGGTGGTGCAAGGGAGAACTATTGTTCTCTGTTATACAGGTTGGTTCCTATGTAACTGGAAGTTGGTGCTGTAACACTCAGGAAGTTGGTGATTCCTTCTAGTGGGTGGTAGAGAAACTAGGGAGTTGGTGATTCCTTCTATGGGTGCTAGAGAAACCAGAGAGTTGGTGCTCTCAGCAGGTTGGAGCTTGTAAAACAGAGGTTGTATCCTCAAGAGGAGTTGGAGCTCTCAAGAATGATAATGTACATAAAATAAAGATTACTTATCATATCAAGAAGAAGAGGTTTTTCCCTTTTTGGGTTTCCTAGGGAAATATTTGTCTCTGTATATTTCATGTGTGTGATTGATGTTGAGTAGTATATTGTTTACCTCACTCCATTATTGTGATCGTCATTGAGTGTTATGTAAAGAGTTTGAAATGTTCATAATTGTTTAAGCACAGTAACAACAGATTCACCCCCCCTCTCATTTGTCCAACAATTGGTATCATAGCAAGTTCCCTTTATTTAAGAGTAGATCCTAGATATTAAACATGACTAGCCATAAAGGAACTTCAACCAATAAGGTCCCCCTATTCAATGGAACAAAGTTTGTCTTCTAGAAAGTTAGTATGAGAACCTACATAATAGATTTAGGTGCAGATGTCTGGGATTTGGTAGAGACTGGTTATGTAAAGCTGGTTGTACTAGATTCTAACGATGAAAATATAGAATTCAGCTTCAACACTAAGTCTATGAATGTTATTATGAGTGGGCTTGTAGAAGCAAAATTTGTAAAAGTTTTGCACTTAGAATCTGCCAAAGAAATGTGGGACAAACTCATTAGCAGTTGTGAAGGCAATGAAAAGGTAAAGGATGCCAAGTTTCAAACCTACAGAGTACAGTTTGAACATCTACAAATGAAAGAAGATGAAACTGTTGGGAATTACTTTCTGAGAGTTGAAGAACTAGTAAATGCAATGAAAGCTCTTGATGAAAAAATTGAGGAAGCCTCTCTAGTTCAGAAAATTTTGAGATCTCTGCCAGATAGGTTCAAACCAAATGTCTCTGCTATAGAAGAACTTAATGATCTAAAATATTTGGATTTTGATCAACTTCTAGGAATATTGAATGCATATGAAATGAGGATAGGTAAAGATAAATCCACCAGTAGAGAAGTTTCTTTTAAAGAAGATAAGAATGAAGAATCTGAGCCTAATGAAATTGAAGAAAAATTTGTGAGAAGACTAAAAAAAGGATGAAGAAAGTATTAAGTAAAGTTTCCCTTCAAATGTTTTAACTATGTAAATATAGGTCATTTTTCATCTAAGTGTCCACACAGAAGGAAGGACCAAAACTTTGAAGGTGAAGAGAATTACAAATCCAAAATATTTGATAAAAAAAAAAGTTTATGTGTAAACAATGATGACTCTTCAGAAGACACAAATATTGACTCCTCCTCTGAAGATAAGGTGAATTACTTTGTGCTTATGGCCAAAGAGGATTATGATAATAAAATCACAAGAAGTGATTTTAATGATGAAGAATTTGTGGTTTAATTGGAAGGAGAGATGATTAGCACTTTGGAAGAGATTGATAGACTCAGACTTAAGAAGAGAAAGAAAAAATAATTGTTGATACAGTTCGAGAAAGGAAATAAAAAACCCGATGAAGACTTTTCCCTGCTAAAAGTGGAATTAGAAGAGGAAAACAAAATAGAGGACATTCTGAAACATCAGTTATCAACAAAGAAGGAAAGATGTGAAACTCTGGAAGAAGAAGTAGTGAAAACTAGAAAAGCGTTCGAGAAGTTTCAAGCCTTGTATCACCAAAATATGTCAAGCATCAAATCCTCAGAAGGATTAACCACCATTCTGAATTAGAAAAGGAATCCAAACTTGAAAACTAGTTTGGTTTATGAAGAGGGATCAAGTATTGGTCATCCAAACAACAAAGAATCCATCAAGTTTGTCAAATCTATAACCAATGACAACAACAAACCTGCAGACACAAAGGAAGATAATCAACCATCAAGGAGGAGTAAAGGAAAAGGTGTCAGAACTGAATATGTAGATAAAAAAATAATACACCCTCTACTTAAGGAAATCATCAACATGGAAGAAATCGACATGCTGAAAGAAGACAACCATTTCCTAGGTACAAAGATTTTTTCTATGGATATTGTTTCTACTGTTCTAACTTTGGCCACAAAGATGTAAATTGTTCCTTAAGATTTAGACATGAGAAATCAAGACACCCAAGGAATAATTATCTACCATAACAAAGAATGAGACAGCCAAGTAACAAACAACCACAGATTACAAATTGTCAAATTAAGTTTAGAGATAAGAAACTAAGGAGGTCAAGAAATAATAAATAGTCAATGAGTAGACAATGTTGCAACAATCACTTTGACCTATTGAACAATGATCTTGAATGATATAACTATCATAACTTCGGCCACAAAGTTGCAAACTGTCATCTGAAGAATTACAAATCATATACAAAGATAAATCTCTTTGCTAGAAAAGCCAACACATGGAAAAAGAAATATGGTGAAAAATGTGGTCTATTACTTTGAACTCAAAAACAAAAGGACTCCTGGAATTTAGACAGTGGATGTTCCAAGGATATGACTAGAGACAAGGATAAGCTTTTGTCTATGAGTAAAAGCAAAACATGAAATGTGATCTTTGAAGAATATTGTAAGGTAAAAAATGTAAACTCAGAACAAGTGGTGGCTAAAGGCATAAGGACATATAATGATGTTGATATTGAATCCTCACATGCAAGAAAAGAAGAAGTAGAAGAAGAATGGGGGACAAGGTCCCTTGATTCCTGGTTGGTATCACTCTAGAGGTAGGTGAGGGACAAGGTCCTTTGATTCTTGGAATATTCATTTCCTTAATGGGCTCAACATGCTTTATTGATGCTACACATATTATTTATCAAATACATTAGATAAAAAAACGGTACTATACACATTAAATTTGACCTCAAAAACTATTCAATTAAAAAAACACAAAAGTACCCATGATTACTATTAAACTTGGTCAAACAAAAGAAATTATTAGTCATAACATGGTGAAATTGTGCCTATGATGGGACTTATTGATAAGAAATATTGAGGCCCATTATCACCCCTCAACTGAAATGATGCAGACCCCCCTTCTCTCCTAAGGGTTCTGTGACCTCCCAATCAAGGATCTTAATCACTTGACATGGGTCAGATCTTTCAGACCTTAAATATACATGGGACAAATTTCAAAGGCCCCCTTTTCCTCCTTGGGTGTAGGTCTTATGGAACCCGTAGGCCCCCTTCCTTAGCACTTTTTAAAATCTTAAAAGTTTGGATGTTAGCTACTTTCCACTAGCCCTCTGCCCAAGTGACCTCAGGCTATGACCCGAGGCTTAACCTCTTGGGCACTTTGGACTTTGGATCTTGGTTGATTTAGCAACAAAGACAACACTATTCCTCGAATCATTAAACTATGAACACTCTCAGACAGATATACGGTCCTCGTTCCTCCCTCAACCAACGGTTGTGATCCGTTCAAGCTACGACCTCTGGGGATTTTGAATGCCTCAACCCTCCTTATCCCCAAAGTATTATGTACTTGGAACCTCAGATCAAGAAACACGTGTCCAACCAAATAAACACTCAAGTCCACTTCGGGACCTCGAAATTTGGGTGCTTTGGACGTTACTATAGCCTTTTCTCACAGAGTGTCAAACCTCCATAATAAATCTCCACGCTCCACATGTCTTGTCCAAACATGCTTCTATGATGGTTTTCAACACCTCGGCCTTCGACTGTTTTCAGATGTTCTATCCTTTCTAAAGGGATCTTCCTTCGAAACTTGTGGATATTCTCCATGTATCCTGGCCATAAACAACGACTCAGATCTACTTCGCACTTCATGATTTCACAAGGATCGTTATCTTCTTGGCGCAAATTCTCTAAAGTTGTTCTTTCCCAAAAATTTTTATCCACTTCCATGTCTCAACCTTCTAGCTAATGACTAGGATCTCTTCACGGCTCTGGACTTTGGTGATTTTCACCCTTCTACACTCCAAATCCTTCAGTTCATGAATTTTCAAAAGGACCCATGGCTAACCACCGTGCAACTTCACCTAGATCTGATGCCCTGGAATGATTATACTTCTCCTGGATGGATCCCGATCATTTATCTTGTAAAACCTTAAAAGCTCCTCCTTCCTGAAGGATTTCTCCTACTAACCCCTATGTACTTGTCCTTTCTTCGAGGGTTGATTTCCTTAAAGTATTTCTTCGACACTTAGTCATATTTTTGGATATGTGCATGCCTTGCAATAGATTCTTATGTGAGACTTAGCTTCTTGCAGGCGACTACGCACACCTTGTAGTAGTCTCTTTGCACTCCTTGAAAATGGAAGTTTAATGCTATCTTTTTGGAGCTTCTAAGTCAAAACAGAATCCATCAATGCACTCCTTTTGGACTGTATGCACACCTTGCATGAACTCAACAAAGAAAAACAATTGAAACTTATCCAAACACTTCACAGTTTCATATACTCAATAACAAAACTCATTCATTTGTGAAAACATAAAATAATAGGGAACTGTAAAAACTAGCAACACCATGCATTGTATCAATTTTCCTCTGTTATATTCATTCAAATGTAAATGGTTACAACTATGAAAAAACAATAACTAAAAATTCAGCAACAATTAAATCACAATAATCTCCTACTAATTTGCAGCAGCCTCATTCAGGCATACAACAATTCTATGTTTCCCAGAGGGCTCCTAGGGTTCCCTCCGACTACTCATTTTTTCAAAGAAGAGAAGTTTCCAAAAAAAAAATAACTACTCCTTAAGTTCTGTTACATTAAAGTCAGAGAGTGAAATTATGAGATCTCACTCATCGTGTTTACTTCCAAGTCATTTTGATCTTCTTCTAATTACCAGCATTTAAGATTCCAAAATAATTCAAAAGGCACATTATGGCGCTAAGTTTTCTCTCCATGTGTGTTTTGCTGATGATTCTCTTGCATCATACTCCTCTGGGGAAACATTCATGGACTCCTATCCATGAGCTCCTACACTGTCCTTCCATGCCTCTGAACATCCGCTTCACTTACCCAACTGGAATCCTCTATGGGGTGTCCCCTCCACTTTAATAGATACTAATAGTATGTTTTCCTTTTGGTCTTCTTTCCAACTCTTTGATCAATGATCTTCTCCATATGTGTATTTTCGTGTACAGTATTTTTCTTTTCCCATTGAATCTCTTTCTGATCTTGTGTTTCTCCTACTTCATCTTCCCTGTAAGGATACAAGTCTAATATGTTGAATATGGATGATATTCCCACATCATTTGGTAGCTCAATCTCATAGGCATTTGCATCAAACTTTCTTAAGATCTTACATGGCCCTATCTTATTCATCTTCAACTTGTTATATGTTCCCCTTGGGAACCTTTCTTTCTTGAGATGTGCCAAAACCTAATCTTTGACTTCAAATTGAAGCACTATGCGACGTTGATCAACTCTGCACTTGTACTCTTGGCTAGAGTTTTTCAACTACTCTCTAATTTCTTTATGGAGCTTCTTCATTTCTGCAGCAAAATATTTTGCTCCAACACTTCTAAACTCACTCTGTTCTAAGTATCTCAACTCAGATAGTCCTCTTGGATGCATTCCATACAGTATTTGGAATGGGGTCTTTCCAGTGCTCCTATTTTGTGAGCCATTGTATGCAAATTATTCTTGTGGCAGAATCTGATCCCACTGACTATGAATTTGATCCCACTTTTGTTCACCACTTTAGTCTTTCCATCTATCTAAGGGTGATAATCTAAGATGAAGGACAAATTTGTCCCCAAATTCTTCCACATTGTTATCCATAAATTATCGACGAATTTGGTATCTCTGTCTGAGACAATACTTTTGGGTAATCCATGAAGTCGAACAACACCATTGAAAAATAAATTTGCCATATTTGAAATTATATCCACCACTAAAAATATGGAATCACATCCTCTTTGTGTTTATGGAAGTCCCAATACAAAATCCATGCTTATTTCATCCCAAGGACTCTCTGGTATTGGCAATGGCTAATACAATCCAATGTTCTGTCTTATTCCTTTTGCATGTTGGCAGATTCTACATCTATTTACAAACTTTATCACTTATTTCCTCATACTTGTCCAACAATATGAACTACTCAACTGTGAAAATGGTTTATCATGGCCGAAATGTCCAACCAATCCTCCATTATGTTTTTCCTTCAAAATCTTATCCCTCATTGAGTATTTTGGTATGCACACTTGATTTCCCTTGAACAACAATTCCTCTTGAATCATATACTTTGTCCACTAAATTTTGTCTCTCAACACATGATTTGCACATGCTTCGTATTCTTCTTTGAAATCTGGATCATCATTGTACATTTCCTTAAGGTTTTAAAACCCTAAGGTTGTCACTTGAAACTCCTGCAGAATCAAACATCTCTTTCTTAATGCATCAACAACTTTGTTAGCATTTCCACAAATATGATTTATGACAGCAATGAAATTTTGCATAAACTCAATCCACTTTGCATGTCTCTAATTCAATTTTTCCTGTGTAGTTATGAATTGTAAAGCCTGATTATTGCTATACAAAACAAACTCTTTTGGAATCAGGTAGTGCCTCCATTTATTCAAGGCTTGAATCACTGCATAGAATTATTTATCATATGTGGAGTACTTTATTTTGTTCTCATTCAACTTCTCACTGAAATATGCAACCGGTTTATTGTCTTGACTCAATACTACTCTAATTGCAACTCCACTTGCATCACATCTCACTTGAAATGTCTTTCCAAAATTTGGTAAGACCAGAATTGGTTGTCCTGTTATCTTTTCCTTCAATATATTGAAGCTCCTCTCGGCCTCTTCTATCCATTTAAATACTTGTTCCTTTTCTTCATTGTATCCAATATCGGTGCACAAATTCCACTAATATTTCTAATGAACTTCCTATAAAAACTTGTTAATCCATGGAAGCTTGTCATCTCAAATATACTCCTTGATGATGGTCATTCTTTGATTGTTTTCACCTTCTCTGGATCCATCTTCAATTCATTTGAAGATATCACAAAACCCAAATGACTGAGTTATGTATTCATAAAAGAGGACTTCTTCAGATTTATCAACAGTTTTTCCTGCTGCAGTCTCCTCGTCACTAATGCCAGATGTCTCAAATGCTCCTCTTTAGTATTGCTAAACACCATTATATCATCCAGATATACAACCATAAATTTACCAATAAAATATTTCAGCATTTCATTCATCAACCTCATAAAAGTACTCGGGGAATTTGTTAAGCCAAATGATATAACAAGCCACTCATACAACCCTTCATTTTTCTTAAAGGTTGTTTTCCACTCATCACCTTCTCTCATCCTTATCTGGTGATATCCAATATTCAAATATATCTTATAAAATCAATTGTCTCCACTTAAAAAATCCATTAAGTCATCCATTCTTGGCAAAGAAAATCTATACCTGATGATGATCTTGTTTATGGATCTCAAGTCTGTACACATTCTCCATCCTCCATCCTTCTTTGGACTTAACACAGTTGGTTATGCGCATGGACTCAAGCTTTCTCTAACCAAACCCTTGTCTAATAAATCTTGGACTTGTTTCCTTACCTCCTCATTCTATTGAGGTTTCAATTTGTATGTTTCTTTGTTTGGCAGACTTTCTCTTGGTATCAAATCAATATGGTGGTTGATACTTCTGATGGGTGGAAATGAGTTAGGAAACTCATCCACTACTATGTCAGCAAAATTCTCCAACAACTCATGAACTTCTTTAGGAAAATCATCCATCGAAGTACTTGTAAGGACAACTCTGGGTTTCCTCACCACGAAAAACTACATCTCATGTTTCTTCTTGACCTCAGTCAGGAGTTCCTTCCCACTCATGAGAAGTATGATTGTGTTGGATTCTTCCTTTACTTTCTTCTCTTCTATTGGCAACAACATGTGTGTTCTACCATTATTTTCCAAAGTGTAAGTATTTCTTCTCCCATCATGAATGGCATTCCTATCAAACTACCATGGTAACCCAACGAAACATGACATACATCCATGAGAATCACATCACACAAAATATCATCTCTATATCCACCTATTTTAAATTCAACAAGGCATTGTTTAGTTACCATTACATGTTGTCCTTTTTGCAACCATGTGACTTTATATGGACATGGGTGTGCAGTTGTCTCCAGCTCCAATTTCTCCGCCATCTTTGTGGATACTAAGTTATCAGTGCTCCCACTGGAAATTATCACCTTGCATACTCTATCTTTAGTCTTGCAAGTTATCGTGAATAAATTGTTCATCTGCATTCGCTTTTCAATTTTTGGCTCTGGTTTTAAGATAACCTTCCTCAACATCAAAGATTTCCCATCCTCTACACCTTCTGCTTCAACATTCCTTTTCTATGCTTCTGAAATGTGAGCTTCAACTCCTCCTTATTTATTTTTCTCCAGACATTCCCAAGACATGTGTCCTGTCTTTACATAGGCATAACACCTTACTTCTCCTCCTTTGCTACTTCCTCTTCCTCTAGAATAATTTCTTCCACCACTTTGTCTCCCTCGGGAACTTCCTCCTCTTTCTAAGTGACTGTGTGGTTTCTCAGTCTCATTCTTGGTTTTATGTTCCTCTTCATGGTCTACTCCCTTGCCTTTGTTTTGGATTCTGCCTCTGCTTCATTGACTTTGTTTTCTGGCCAACTTCTCCTCTACCTTCAGAGAAATATGATAAGCATCCTCTATTGTCCTTACTGGCATCATGTTGATCTCATCCTATATTTCATATCTCAAGAAATTTATATATCTAGCAACTTTTTCTTCATATTTTTCTCTTTGTCCAGTCCTGACATTTATCTTATAGAAGTCTTATGTGTACTCTTTCACTGTCATACCCTTCTGTCTCAAGTTCTGCAACTTCCTGAACAGATTTATCTAATAATATTTGGGTATAAATTTAGCCTTCAGCTTGGATACCATTCTATCCCAATTCTTTATCTTCTATTTGCCTTTGCTTCTCTTCCGAGCCTAAAGTTCATTCCACCATAGCGTTGCATATCCTTTTAACCTAGTGACAACATGTCTCACCTTCTTCTCCTCATCAACATATTCTTAGTCGAAATATTTGTCCATGGATATTATCCAATCTAGCAGCTCTTTAGAATCCAAATTTCCTTCATACATTTGGATGCATATCTTTTCTCTAGCTCCCAATTTAACAACTTCTCTCAGCAAGTGTTCCTCGGAAACATATTCCCCGACAGCTTATTCAACTTTTTTTTAGTTCACTTTCTTCATCACTGATGTCCCCAGCATCAGGTTCCCTCCTCTGGGATGCCTCCATCGCCTCTAATATTAAACGAAGATCTCTCATTTCGCTTTCTACAAAGTTATTGGCTGTAGGTGGTTGCACATGTATCCTCGGTGGCATTGTGTTGATTTTTTCTACAAAGTTATTGGCTATAGGTGGTTGCACATGTCTCCTCGGTGGCATTGTGTTGATTTGTTCTCACACAAATTTATTTCAGGCTCTGATACCACTTGATGCAAACCCCCCTTCTCTCCTAAGGGTTTCGCGTCCTCTCGATCAAGGATCTTAATCACTTGATCTAGGTCATCTCTTTTGGAACTTAAATAGCCCTGGGGAAAATTTTATAGGCCCCCTTTTCCTCCTTGGGTGCAGGTCTTATAGAACCCGTGGGCCCCCTTCCTTAGCACTTTTTACAATCTTAAAAAGTTTGAGCATTAGCTCCTTTCTGTTAGCCCCTCTCCCCAAGTGACCTCAAGCTATGAACCAAGGATTAACCTCCTGGGCGCTTCAGACTTCGAATCTCAGTTGATTTAGCAGCAACTGCAACACTATTCCCTAAATTGTCGAACCATGAACTCTCTCGAACAGATCTATGATCCTCATTCCTCCCTCAGTCAATGGTTATAATCCGTTCAGGATTTGGCCTCCATGGATTATAAATACCTCAACCCTCCTTATCCTCGAAGTATTATGTACCCAGAACCTCAGATCAAGCACCACGTGTCCACCCAAATCAACACTCAAGTCCACTTCAGGACCTCAACGTTCAGGAGCTTTAGATGTTCCTATAGCCTTTTCTCACGAGGTGTCAAACTTCCAGAATAAATCTCCATAATCCACATGACTTGTCCAATCAGGTAGCTAAGATGGATTTTGGCACCTCGACCTTCGGTCCTTTTCAGATGTTCTATCCTTCCAAAGGGATCTTCCTCCAAAACTCGTGGATCTTTTTCATGTATCCTCGCCACAACTAATGGCTCATATCTACTTCGTACTTCGCGATTTCATGAATATCACTATCTGCTTAGCGCAAATTCTCTGAAGTTGTTCTTTCTCGAACTCGCTTATCCACTACCATGTCTCAGCCTTCTAGCCAATAGCTAAGATATATTCACGGCTCCAGACTTCGGTGTTTTTCACCCTTCTACACTCCAAATCCTTCGGTTCATGAATTTCCAAAAGGATCCATGGCTAACCACCATGCAACTTATCCCAGATCTAATGGTCTGGAATGATTCCGCTTCTCCTAGATGGATCTTGATCGTTTATCTTGAAAATCCTTAAAATCTCCTCCTTCCTGAAGGATTTCTCCCGCTAACCCCTCTATACTTGTCCTTTTTTTGAGGGTTGAACTCCTTAAAGGGTTTCCTCGACACTTAGTCAGATTTTTGGATCTTTGCACGCCTTGCAACACATTCCTAAGAAATACTTAGCTTCTTGCAGGGGACTATGCACACCTTGAAACAATCTCTTTGCACTCCTTGCAAATGGAAGTTTCACGATATCTCTTCTAAGATTCTTTGTTGAAACAAACTACGTCAACACACTCGTTGCAGACTATATGCACACCTTGCATGAACTCAATGAAGAAAAAAAACTGAAACTTATCAAAACACTTCACAGTTTCATATACTCAATAACATAAATCATTAATTCATGAAAACAAAAAATAACAGGGAACTATAAACAATAGCAACACCATGCATTGGATCAATATTCCTTTGTTATATTCATTCAAATGTAAATGGCTACATCTATGATAAAAAAATAACTAAAAATTCAACAGCAACTAAATCACAACAATCTCCTACTAATCTGCAGCAGCCTCATTCGGGCATACAAAACCTCTATTTATCTGAAAGGACTCCTAGGGTTCCCTCCGAATACTCGTCTTATTGAAGAAGAGAAGATTACAAAACAAACTAACTAACCCTTAAGTTTTGTTACATTAAAGTCTAAGAGTGCAACTCCCATATATGACTGATCTTGTTTGCTTCCAAGCCATTTTGATCTTCTTCTAATTATTCATTCAAAAATATTGGCAGGAAATGCCAGCATTTAAGATTCCAAAATAATTCAAAAGGCACATTATGGAGCTGAATTTTCTCTCCACATGTGATTTCCTGATGATGATCTTGCATCATGAAATATTGCACATCCTTGTGCAACACAATTTGTCCTTCTATTCTCACCATTTTTGTTAGTTATATGTTGATTTCTTGCCCATTGCTAGGTTATTTCTCTGTATCCATATGTTGTTTCCCAACATCCTACCATTGTATAGTTGCATGATGATCACTGTGTTTCTTCCTTATATCCCATGCTATATATTTGGTGGTGGAATGTTTCTCATGGTATTACTTGGCCTTCACTATCTTGGCCCATTCCTCCTCTTCCCTTTCCTTTTTGATGTCATCCATTGGTTCTACAAGCATAAGAAGAGGAGGGTTCATTCTTAGTCTAATCCACTTTGTTTTAAATTCCCTTAATGTCTCTTTGTACCAAGGTGTTCTTATGTGAGTAACCTATAGAGAATTGAGATAATGGGGTTCTTTAATCTGTAGTTTGTGAGGCAATGAGTGCCATGTCTTGTGGAAATCTTCTGCTACCTCCTCACCCAAGAGTCTCATTGTATCATCTAGGTGAGATATTTATTCTATTTGCTTGGTTGTCCATATTGGATCTATTTCTTGGTCTATGGATAAGTTTTTATTTCTTTCTATTACATATCATGGCCTAGTTTCTTAAGTTATAATACATAATGGAATCTAAAATTCATTATCTTTATAATTTTTTATCTCTATTTCCCTCATCTATTTGTTTCTTAACTAGGATGTGAAGGAAATAATTTGAACATCCCCTACATATGGATTTGAGTTAAATTTGTAGGGGTGTGGGAGGATGTTGTTCTGTAAGTAGAACCCACATGTCCTTCCCTTTTCTTCCATGTTGCAATATTGGTAGGCATCCAAGAAATATTTGGGAGTGTCAAGGTTGTATCTCACTAGTTGGGTCAGGTTTGTAATTTTACTTTTGTGTCATTTATCCTTAAGGAACAATGTATATACCCTAACAGAATGCCTGCACTCCAACATCTATAGGGAAACCTTGGATATGGTATTTATTGTTGCTTCCATGATATCTATTCGCTCATTCTTTTCATCCAACTCTCTCTTTGCTTCATCCAAATTCTATTTTAGTTTTTGATTTTCCACCCTTAGTTTTTTATTGTATTCAATTTTTTGCATGGTCATTATCTGAAATTTCTCTTGCAGATGTTGAATTTTCTTCTCCATTTATTAAGGGAATTCTTCTTTATACTTTCCTTTGTTTCTTTCCACATCCTCTTCCATTTTATAAATTCAACTTTGGATTTCTCCAATTCTACCAGGGAGGAATAAATATGTTTTTCCACTGGTGTCTTAATTTTGGAAGTCACTTCAATTGATAGTGGCTTCTATTTTGTGGTTGATGTTTCTCCTTGGGGTGATTTTCCATTGGATCCTTGCAATCCTCTGGGATAGGGGAGTCTTTATCTTCCTCAACTTGGGTTTTAGTGGAGAGTGGTGTAATTAGCTTTGGGATACCCTGGTTTTGACTCTTTTGACCATGTAGGACCTTCTCCTCCTAGGCTTAACAAGTTCAAAACTTGTGGTTTTCAATGGGCTGACAGAGGGGGTTATTAGTGTTTTCAAAGTGTCAACCAACTCCTTGTTTTCATATTCTACCTTTTGTTTCTTTTTTTTCTACTTCTTTGAGGGATTAGGTATAGTTATTTTCTTAGGGTTATCACCCCTTTCGTTTTCTTCTTGACTCATATCTATCTATACCTCCAAGAATTATTGATGTTCCATGTACACAAAATCTTCCCATATAATTCTACGTTTCAGGTTTCTTAGAGAATTTGATATCATAATCTCGATGAGCCCATGGTGGGACATGAAATCTTTTTCCCTGTTTTACCCTGGTTCTCATCTCATTCAAAGATTGAAGGAGAAAATAAGGGAGACTTAAGTTGTTGTATAGTTATTGGTTGGAACAATGTATGAGTTGATGGATAAGTTTGAAATGATATGCATACACTACACTCATTCTCCCCTCATAGGTGACATATTTGATTATGGGATAGGAAAATTTTGTCTAGGAGTAAGGGAGGATTTGCCTCTAAAATCTTGATGTCATTTTTATCATCTTGTGGATCTTTATTTGGGTGAAAAAATGACCTTTTTCCATTGATATCCTCTTTCCTTTCCTCCTTATCCCAAGGAACACCCATTGGCAGGATAGATACCTTGCTAATAAATGTGTCATTGAACTTGATCACTAGACCTTTGACTTTTTGTACATATTCTTATTCTTGGATGTTATTAAAATTAAGTGCAAACTCAAAATCAATTTCATCATCAAAACCCCTTAGTCTCTCAAAGTATCCAAATCAATTACTTCTCTGAACAAATTCCACAATTTAGGGATTATCATAAATTTTTGATGGTTCAATTTGTTCCCTTTTGTTTAAACCTACTCCCATGGTTACTCATTTATATATAGAATATGCATGTACAAATATTATTTCAAAGGGAGAAGAGATTTGAAAACAAAAGTTTGGGCTATAATTTCCTATAGGAGGTAGTTTACATGGAAAAGAAACAAAAACCCAAGATTTCTTCTTCAGGAAAATTTAATGGTTTAGAGCCAAGGATTTGCAACAACAATTATTGATAAACTTAGGGCATCAACAAGGTTTAGAGAGTGAAATAAAGGGTGAGAGGGTAGTTTCTCAAGGTGTTTCTACAAGATTGTGTAAAACAATCTCTATAGAACTGTGCAGAAAGATTTCTACGGGATTGCAGACCATTACCTTCCTGTAACGAAACATGTTTCTCTAGAGTGAACCTTTTTCTCTGGTTAAGTGCTTTCCCATCTATCATGATATATTGGCTCACTTTCCTCTGTCTTCTCACTACTTAGAATGCCCCTTTGTGTGTTGGAAGAAATTTG
Source organism: Picea glauca (assembly GCA_000966675.3). Taxonomy (NCBI): domain Eukaryota; kingdom Viridiplantae; phylum Streptophyta; class Pinopsida; order Pinales; family Pinaceae; genus Picea; species Picea glauca. The sequence continues at coordinate 388,063 of JZKD02S2111339.1, forward strand.
AAATGGTGACTAAAATTTACTGACTTTCACTTATGCCTGAATTTTGGGTTTAACTCTCATCGTATCCCAAGTTGTCGATATGATGGATGTTTTCCTCACTAACCCATGTGGACATGAATTTTAGTTTATTTGGATTATTATCCAATTGAATGTTTCATGTCTATTGAATTAATGCATATTTCTGGAAATTCCTTGCAGGAACATGTTTATGTTGTTTTTCTTCCCTTGTTGATTGACCCTTGTTAAGACTTATGTAGTCATGGAATTCCTTTGGATATCCTTGAGTTTCTTGCTGTATTTTTTTATTGTTGTTGTAATAATTTCTACATGATATGGGGGATCTTGTAGAATTCATTTTATGCAGTCCAAAGGATGGTATGATATTGATGTTGGTAGTATTGATGGTGATGGTAATTATGTTGATGTTGATAGTGATGATGTTGGTGTTGATAGTGATTTTTTTCAATGGAAAAATAGCTTCCATTTATTAGGGATGGTCCTATATGAATTGATGTAATAATGTAGATTTTGCTATAGAATATTTTTCTTAGAACAAAGGGATACAAATGAAAACTTGGGAAATGGAAAGTGTAAATTAATGAAGGGAAACATGGATAATTTTTGTATGATAGGATGGAATGTGTTAGGTATGAAAAATGATGAGTGTAATTGTATCGATCTTTGTTATCCACAAATTTGGTCATTGTGATGATGTCATGATGATATCATGATGATAGAAGATCGAGCTCTCTACCAAGAACACTTTCCTGAGAAAAGTTACAGTTGTCTTCTTCCAGAATTCATACTTTGAAACATGTTCGCAGGCTGCTTATATATTCACCTGCGGGAATGCAAGTTTCTCGCAGTCTACCTTAAGCTGGGGTGCGAACTTCTCGCACTGTACTCATGGTTAGGGTACGAACATGCTCTTAAAGAGGAAAAAGATAAAGATCTTGAACCTTCTAGAAGGGAATCTTCTAGAAGGATGAGTTGGCTTTCGAGTGGTTACTCAAGTACTGTCATTCCAGATATCTTGGGATCATTCCCTATCCAAATAACTAATCTATCTCTTCCTATATATTGAGGAGATTTCTCATGGAAAGGGTTAATAAGAAGTTAATCAAGCAGCAAGTTAGCAAGAGGTTGATTAGAGAACTAGTGCAAGACTGTATGGAGGATTGATGCTACAGCAGCAAGAGACAACAACAAGGTCATCACATGTGGTAGACTTTCTTCATACATGAGCAAGTGTGTGTGT